>VWZX01011397.1:534411-611977 GCA_013399015.1 Galbula dea
TTAAAATTAAAAATAAAAATAAAAAGAATATTCATTAAATTAATTAAAAGGAATATTTAAATATTATTTAAAAATAAAAAAGGAAGAATAATCAGAACTCAAAGGTAAAATCTACAAGCTTATTTCACTTCTTAGATTTTTAAAGTCAGAAAATTATGAATGATCTTCAAATAGCGGAGGAAAGGCATCAAACAAGATTTCAAGGAGAAGGACATGTATTAGCATACAAGGATACCAACTTTATATCAGCTTAACATAAAAAAATAGTAAGGGAGCAGGAATTAATGTGATCAAATACTAAGGGATTGAATGCTGAATGAGGAGCATAATGTGAACCATTAGAAAATCAGCAGTTATTAAGATACTGTACAAAAATGCTCAATCACACAGTATAAGGATACAGCCATCATCAGTGGCGGCTACCATCATTCAGCAAGTATTCATTTTAATGCTAGTGAACAACTTTAGTTCACCTGTGGTCCTAAGAGTGGTGATAAAACATCCTTAATTTAGGTAACTGGAAATAGAAGTCTTGGAAACTTAGTAGCAGGTGAACAGGGCCCTAGCCAAAAAGAAACACTGCATGAATAAAAACTACTGTTCATTATTTAGATATCTGTGTTGGTAAAAAGCTTCACCTGCTTGGGTGGCAACAGAATTTCTGCTCTGAGCAGTGTTAGGTACAGCCCTTCAATAAAAATACAAAACAGATTCCAGTCCATGAAACTTTCCAAAATTGCTCTGCAGTGGAAATACTTGAATAGTGGTTTGAAATATTTCCAGTTTATTTTCCTTTTCAGGAATCAAGTTGACATCTTCCAGGCCCCAACAACCTAAATACCTGATTATCTTCTAGTAGGATTGTTCTTCTACCTTAATAAATTTGTGGTATGACCAATAGAAAATATTTTTCTCAGCTAGCCATAGAAGAGTTGATCTCTTTGAGAATGTCTGTCCTGGGGTTTACTCAAGTTTTTTATGATTACTTGTGCATTTTTAAACTATATTTTTTGTAAAATATATATTTATATAGATAATGCAATTTACTAGACAAACCAGGCAAACTTGGGGCACATGAGAAATTCTACAGATCAGAATAAGGACCAGCAAAGCTCCCAACATTTACCTAATATAACATTTCAAGTTTTGAGTCACCCCTTTAAGCTATCCAGCTACAACAATATACACCACATATTTAACAGCAAGGTGTGATTATCAGTTGTTTTTTATATGTGCTTAGCATTACTGGCAAACTCAGAGGACACTGTGACAGACTCCAAGCTTTTTTAAAGCTGTCTACATACTACAAAGTCAGTCTCTAAAAGGCTGCACACACAGCCAAAATCATTGTGCCTATTGTCTTTAACAATAACAAAATTGCCAAGAGGTTTTCATTATGTAGTTCATATAATGACAGCTGGTTTCAGTGATGAGGAAAAAAAGCTTTTTCTTCCCTTTAACTCTTCCTGCTATGTTACTCGTTTTAATGACTAAACTATTCTGTAATTCCCTGGAACAATGAAACAAGTTAGAGTCTCACACCTGCCACCTGGTAGGTCAGGAATAAATAAAAGACTCCACTCATCTGTCTTGTTTGATGAGCCACTTGATTGAATTGAAGGTAATGAACAGTATTGAACAGAACATAAAAAAGAGTCCTTCATGAAATGCTCTTCACAAGAAAACTAATCAAAATAACATATTGTTTCTTTAACACCAAGCATTACTTTGATAGAAAATCAACTAGAGGTAGTTTTCTGTAATTCAGCTGAAATGTATCTAGAAGACTACTGCATATGGAAACTAAAACTTGCTTCTCCATGTAGTTCTGCTTCCAAATTTTACAGAATTCTATTTTACATAGTCCTATTCTACGGAGTTGTAAACTATGTCATCCTTATGTCTAATAGTAACCTTGCCTGTTGCAACTTCTGTCTATTGAGTCTCATTGTATCACCATACACCTCGGAAAAAAGTCTGTTCTTTTGTCAAAACAAACAAACAAAATACTTTATCTGCAGTAGGATTTGCTTGTCCTTACCTCAGACACACTATTTTCTCTAATCAGAGGTATGCTTATTATCCTATTAGGCTATTAGACAATGCAAAATTATTCCTTTTGGTCCAAGATATGTGTTTCCTTCATAATTAAAAGTATTCATATTATGGACTTTTTAGCAGGTGATATAATTTATTATTAACCAATCAATTTTTATTTCAATTTTTTTTTTAAATTTGAAAGATTTGTAATTTTGGAGAGGAGACATGAATTCTCATTTTACATCAGTTCTATTTCAACACGTGGGAATTACCAAGTGAAAATCTAGTTGCAGAATTGGAGCCTTTACTTTCTAGATGTCCCTAAGATGACCAAAACTGGATGTTCAGAGAAGGATATAAAGAAAGGTGGAAGGATGTACAAAATATCTCCAAGCTTCTCTTCTAGCAGCCAGTTGTTTGAGGCTCAGGAAACACTTGAGACTTGGGGACACTTTGAGTTCAGAAAGTATCAGTTGCACCCTCACTATGGACTTTTCTAATTGGTGTGATTTTTAGAATCCCCAGCAGGTGCTTCCAATGAGGTTTTCTGAAGCAAGGATGTACTGCAATATTGTTGTCACATATTCTAATACTAAGCAATATTGCCCTTAGGTGATGATGGATAAGATAATGTATACATATAATTATTCCCAACAAAAAAGTAGTGCTCACTACCAAAAAAAGCACACATTTCCTCTGTATTTTTTTAATTATTATTATTCATCATCATCTTCATCATCACTATCATCATCATCATTTGGAAATGTAACTTATTTTCATTTTAATAACTGTCAGGCTATCAACAAGCTTTTAGGTGAATGTAAAATACTGCATTTGCAAAAAGTTATGTTTATATTTATTAAAAGTAGTTTCAACTCAACTCAGAGTTCCATGCAATAATTACTTCTCACCGGTCTTTAAATTAAATTGAAGCAAAAGATTTGCCTTCATTGTGTAACACCAGCAAGTCTCTAACAGCACATTTTTCTTTATGAGCAAAAATACCCAACCCTTATGGATATTCATTTTAATTTTCTGTGTACAGTCTAAATTGAATCTCTTTTGTGGTCTGTTTTTCTACACTGCCTACTCTTTAACATACAGAATATACCTGTTAACTAATTTTATTTCAATCCTTCTTGGCTTCTTTTCTCACTTTAAATATCCTGTTTATGGAAGGGGCTTACAGATCCATGGAAATACTTCCTGATCATTTTCCCATCTTCTTATCAGGAATTAAGTCCCAGATCAAATTTACACTTTTTAAGTACCTCTGCTGCATTCTGTCTTTAAGTCAAGTGTGGTTGGCCTCATCCATTGTTTGGTTTCTCAAAGATAGCCTTTTCAAAATACCAGGATTTGTTACTGATCAATATTTCATTATTCCTGCAATTTAGCATGATCTGACTTTGTTCATGACTTCACAGTCCAAACTTATCTTCTCTACTACATGCATTTTTGCTATTTCCACTTGAGAGATTGCTAAATTTTTTAGATACACCATATTTAACATGTCTTAGGACATGTTCAATGCATCTCAGGAACACTATTTCTAATTTATATATAGTAAAAAAAATTGTGTACTAAATGTGCAAACTGTGTGATAAATGGTAATTCGACTAGGTTATCCACAGATTTCTCAATAAACTTAGAGGTTAAATTATCTGATTTAAAATAGTTCTATGTTAAATTGCAGGAAGGCAGGAGGATGACACACTTACCTGATACTCTTCAAGGAACCATCCTATGTTATACAGAAACCAGATACGATTCTTTCCAGCAGTTTATTTGGCACCTGACATTACAAATTACCTTATGAAGAAGTCAGAGTAAATTCTCCACGTCAATTTAGTTGCAGCATTAGACCTCAATTAACTATAATGTTCCCAAAATGCTATAGCCTTAACTCATCCCCAATTACATTGATCTATCAGTATAAAAAAATCTACAGTATGTATGCAAATGTCATGCTATGTGCAATCTCCCTGTTTAATTTTTTAAAGACTGTAGGCATTTATCATCAGGCAAAGATTTTAAGCTCTCATTAAGACACACAAATGTGAGAAAACTGAGTATGTGATAAGTCTGAGCAAGGCAAATAATTCTGAATAATGCACCTAAATGCTACAGAGGGGCAGAACTTAACACACATTACCATTGACTAGCTTTGACAGCTCCCCCCTACAGAATACTGTCTTGCATCCCTAGGAATAGTATGTGCCTTATTGAAAGATTATGTACACTCCTGAAAATCTTCATCACTGGGGAGAGTCGAGAAGTCATAAGGCAAAGAAACTAACTCAATTTTAGTGCTGTCTTGTGACCTAAAGGAGCTGAGGAGACGCAGAAATGTACAAAAGAAGCAGTAGTGAATATAAATGGAGTAATTTTACCTCTTTATACAAGGCTTGAGAGAACAATATTAGGATAGCCATCTGAACAAATTCAAGGAGGGAAACTACTGGCTGGATATTAATTTTACAGGAAAGAGCCTCAGAACCTACTGTGGATTTTAAGCTGTGCGGTTGTAAAAATCAAATACGTTACTGTAAGGGATAACAAGACTGTGAAGTAATCCTTATGCTCTGCTCAGCATTAGGAAGGTCTTATCTGGAGCACTGTGCCCCATTTTAGCTAGAAGATTTATTTTCTAGCAGTTAAGATAGTTAAGCGTTGGAATAGATTGCCTAGAGAGGTTATAGACCCTGCAGTGGCGGAAGTTCTTACGAACAAGTTCGATAAACCTGTATCAAGAATGTGTACAGCTGATTCTGCCCTGGAGTTGTGGATGAACTGGATGACTTTGCCAAGAATCTTTCCAGCCCTGTTTTGTATGAATACTAGGAATTTTACAATTATGTGGATAAAACATAAAATTCTGTTAGGATATTGAAATATAGAAGAAAGTACAGAAAAGCTGAAAAACAATATGTTGAAAAAGCCATTTTTTAGTAATACATTTAAAAGAGCATAGGCTAAATTTCCAAAGAAGCTGCAAAGTATCTTGAGTATTATGTTGAAGATGAAAAATACTTGTAGAGAAAAAGCTAATTCTAAAACCAGGTAGAGAAACACAACAATAAACACCCCCCCCCCCACTGCCTAGAAGCTAGAGGAGACTGCAAACAATGCCAAGGTGTTAACAGGATTCTACCACCGAGGCAAACTAGCAAAAGCCCACACCAGGATTTCAGACAGACATCTTTCTGAAAGATGTATTTTATGGAAGGTTCCCTTCAGCAAGGACACAATATAATTTACAGGAAATACCTAAACTTTGGGGATGCTGGAGGTCAGATTAAATTAGATTATCTAATGGTCCCTTCCAACTTTATATGATAATTAACCTATGCAATACTTCTCTGAAATGCCTTGGTGTGTTGAAAGTTTGATTTTCAATTTTCTGAAGGGTCTTTAAGATTATGGCAATATCAACATAATCTCAAATAGTAGCTTTCTACTAGGAACAGGAAAAAAAAAAAACAAAACAAAACAAAAGCCAAGAGGTCAAAAATCCTTTTTGAAAATTTTTCTTGACAATAATAAAACAGTCTGATACTTTCTATTTTGTAACGATGCAATATCTCGGTCCTAATTAATATAGCATAAAAGAACTGTTTGCAGGGTTTCCCTCATGTTTGGGGAAGAAAAACAAAAGCCTATATGCTTGCAAAGCAAAGCGTGTAAACTGCCTTAAAATTGCCAATATTTAACAGATTATATATGAACTTTTATTTTTTGTCTCAGCATGGGCCCCATTACAGGGAAGATGAAATTGGGCCCAGAGGGAAAAAAAAATAAGCAAATCTCTTATTATTGGGATTGGTTTCACTGGCATTGCAAGTTTTCAGTGTTTCTCAGGATCAGGTCCTTACATTTTGTATCAATCTTCCTGGAAATAGCTCTGTAAGTCTAATTAGTTTTTAACTTGTAAATGACAACAGGGGAGCTATTCTTTCTAAAAAAAACCAGAAAACAAGCTTGCATCTGTTTTGCTTTCCAAACTAAGCAGAGCTCTGTGCTTAACAGGAATAAAATAAATGATTAATTTCATGCCCTCAAAAAAACAACCAACCAACCAAACAAAAAAACTACAACAAAAGCCTTGCTGTTTCAGTGCATCACAAACAAGCTATCTTTACTTGTCTAGAATATATCAGATTTTTTTAGTTATAGAAATTCCACTGAGATGGGACATTTAATCCTCATGCTATATTTTCAGGTTCTATTGTCATAAACTATATCCGTATGCAATTTTCTCATCTTTTGCATTTTAGGCATAGTTCACATTTTTCTTCTCTGTTGGTCCATTTGGGCACAATTGGAGGTATGTTCTTGCAAACCAGATATTCTACTGTGGTATGGAGTAAGGAGAAAGATGATTTTTAAATTAATGTTTGTCACAAAAACCTCATGAATATATTCATAAAGTCAATATTCCTATAGACCCTCTGACCTTAAAAAAATTCTGAATATTGTAGATGAAGAATTCAACGGACATTTATGGAAATAATGTAATCGTGATTCTGACCTTGTTAGCCAATACAAGAGAAATAGAAACACTGGGCAGGGGAGGGACAGGCCTTATGAACTGGAAATACAACAATGCCACATTCGAGGAGAGATAGTATGAATGTTTATAGAAGATAATGACACCTGCTGTCACTCCATACAGAAGATAGATAAATAAAAAAATGTGAAGGACCTCAAGAGAATAATAATTAGATGCTTTTTGGCTTTGCAGATTTTGACAAATAAAGGCCAGTATTTACCTGCTCAGAAAAACCCCACTACTACCATCACAGTTTAACAAATTTAGGAACACGAGGAGAGGGAAGGTTTTGACTTTGGCAGCTGTGGGGTTTCTGCCAGTTCCTGTGCACCACAGCCACAGGTGGTGACCCGCAGGCCTCCATGGGAGGGTGTGCTTACCGAGATGATAGAGCCAGAGGTTTGTAGTTGTAGTATTATGAAGGAATTTGCCATCAGCTGTAAGTGTGATGGTTGTGAAAGAATTTTGTAAGGGTTGTCTTTAAAGTTTAAAAGTGGCCTCATTTGCCACAGTAATCTTTTTTCTTTTTTTTTTTTTAACTGATAGATACACATATCCATTATGCAAAAACATTTTATATGTTCTAACGCCGACACTTTGTACGCAGTTTTACCTGTTTGTCTTGCTCCTTCTGTACACGTTACACTGTCAGCAAACAACAGCTGTGGTTCACTTTTCTGCTAATACAGAATTACAGAGGACTCTTGAGACAATCCTGTACCCAGTTTCATGTGTGGATGGTACCTATAGACAAAACACACAAAAAACAGCTGCAAAAAGCTTTGCTTAGCATGGCACAAGATGTGGAAGGACTTGTAACATTTTTAATTGTAGAAATAGAGCTCCAAGTGATGCGTGTTACAGTTAGGAATGTTTTGTGTTCTGAAGTGCTGCATGCCTTTATTTGAACTCTTAAAGAGATGTCCTAGTTTTCCTGGTATATAATAAATTTTCTATTCAGGAAAGCTGTGTTTTTGAGAAGACTGCAGCACCTGATTCGGTGAGAACAAACTGTTAAGACACTTTGTTTTCATTCATAGCCAGCCAGGATGTGCAGATCTTCGGCAGTTACAAGTTAGCCAGGTGCTAAAGGTAGGAGGAGTGAAAGCCAGGGCAGCTAACTCAAGCTGGCCAACAAAAGTATTCCGTACTAGAAACGTCACAGTCACTATAAATTGGAAGCTTTACGAGGGACAGGCTCTTCTCAGTGCTCACCCTCATTGGAGTCCCTTGTCTGTCTTTCTGCTCCTGGGGCTGGCTCTCCTGTTTCTTCTGACTGTCTCAATTTCTCTGGAGCTATAGTGATTGCAGTACCTAACATCTTTCATTCACAGCTGGAAGTGCACAGCTGGTGGCCACTACTTGTGTTGAGTATAACCTTTGTGTACTTTATATTAGTACTAATGTTTGGGTTTTATATAATGTTTCAGTTTTTCCCTTGGATCTCCTTTCGTTTGCTGGATTCCCCTTCTGGGGGTGGCAGTGGGGTGTCACTGCGTGATAGACCAACTGACTAAACGAAGACAAGACAGCCCTCAGTCAGCGGTAGTCAGAGTTCAGAAATAAAATACCTTGTTTTTAAAAGGCTGCCTCCTCTGGGACGGCGGGGCCTCGTGAGCGTAGTACCCCTCTCTGCGGGTCACAGCTCTCTCACCCTCCGCGGCCGGTGTGCAGGAGCCGGCGCCGCCAGCAGGGTCCTCCCTGAGCGCCTCAGCCTCTCGGCCAGCACTGCGCCGTCACCCAAGGCCAAGCCCAGAGCAGGGGAAGGCCCGGGGCCGCCGCGCTTGGGGTGGGTGAGGTCTGCAAGGGCCGCCGCCCGGCTGGGGAGGCAGCGGGGCCGGCGGCACTCAGACACCGCCACCGGCGAGCCGGGGCGGGGAGCGATCAAAGCAGGAGTCAAAAGGCATGAGGCTGGGGCTGGAAGGTGTCCACAGCGCTCCTGTACCTCAGCCGCGAGGGTAAGGGGAGACCAAGCCCCTGCAAGAACGCAAACCATGCATATCTGCTGAGCGGTGTGGGCAGCCTAGGGCTAGTGCTGGCCCTCCTGGGTTTGGCAGCTTGATGTATGGCACTGGGAAGGTCGCGTCTAGGTAAGGGTTGTTCCCAGCGGCCCTCCCTGAGCGGTCCTCGGGGCGGGGGCATCGGTGAGGGCAAAAGCATGCTCAGCTTTCCTGTGGGGGCCGGCGCCAGGAGGCTTCACGCATTTACAATTGGAGTCGATGATCTTAAAGGTGTTTACAGCCTAAACGGTTCTGTGAAATGTGTTGTCAAATCGAGTAGAAAGTTTCTTTTTTAAATCAAAGGTTTTGAAACTTTCAAAGTTTTCTGTCTCTATCCTGCCACCACACTTGCATGTGCTTCCCTCCACTGCAGGACTTCATGTGCGTGCATTAAGGTAGCTCTTGCAACACTGTAGTAAGCATGCCTTTCTTTTCAAGGCTGAGGTAGCATAATATACTGTATTTTTAAATATCCCTTGCAGCTGGTAATAGTCTGTAGCTAGTGCAAGTAACAGTATTTGCTGTCCGACAGTTTTTATATATTTTCCACAGTTGAGCTCGTATGAGCTGCCACATGGGTAGAGACTGAAGATCCACTGCCTCATTTTTTGGCTCTGACAGTTTGGTATTAATAGATTTTCAGCTGCTGTAGCTGGAAAAGCACTTGAAAATACAAATTCTAAGTATCAGGAAAAAACTATATTTTTAATTTGATTGCTTTTAAGTATTATGTTTAAAGTTACAGTTACATAGTATGAGTGTTGTGTACACCGCATAACAGAGCTTCATGATTTAATGAAAGCTGTTCAAATACTGTAAAACTGCATTATCGTTAATGAGATACTTTAAAAAATTGCAATATTTTTATGTATTGTCCTTTTCTATTAATAAGTACTTAAATTCCATTTTAAAGCTTTTGTGTGAAATCAGGGCTGAATTTTATATAGTGAAAAAAAATTTGTGGAATTTCACCCTGAACTGCTCTTTGAGATACACTAAATACTACATGAGTTGTATAGTCTGTAATTCATTCATTTTTTAAAATTAAAATTAATGTGGTATAAGTTCAATAAGTTGTTAATGGTTCTTCATAAGTTGCAGAATTATTTTGTGTTTGGATTGCATCCAAGGAAAACAAAAATTCTAGATAAGTGCTAATGAGATTTCAGTGCAAACTGCTTGTTTCAGAGCCAGTGGAGGTGGCTGGTGTATGGGGGAATTCCTGTTTGTTTTTTGGGGGGGTTTTGGTTGGGGTTTTTTTGGTGTGGGGGTTTTTTTTGATTTTTTTTTTTTTTAATCTTATGGTAGGTAGCAGTAAATTGTGATTGTCTTTATTTTTTTTTAATGACCCATTCAGGTGATGCTTCATGATGTGCCTATGTTTCATTGCCCTTGCCAGTCCATCAGTCCTTATTTCCTACTGCTGATGACTCACAGATGGAAGACTAGATTTGATTGATCTTTACCAGGTATTAAATACTAAGGCTCAGCAATTGCTGTACAGTTTTAATGTGGGGGGAAAAAAAAAGGCCTACCTACTACATGGACTGTAATGCTAGAACTAGAATGCTGTTGCTGTAGAGTTAATTTCATTATATTTTAATATAATGATAAAGAACAGGCAGATCTGAAATATGGAGGAGACGTGATATAAAGTGAGAAACTTGTGGATTGACAAGACTGACATTAATTTCTGAGAAAAGTAGGGTCCATGTCAATGGAGTAATTAGCCATGCTGTCTAGACTTGGCAAAGTGTCAAGGTACTTGGTGCCAGCATGTTTTTCAGACCTTGCATTCCCTTTATGTATCAGCCTGGGAAAATCTGCAGCTGCCACAGCTTGAAGTCAGTGATGGTTATTTGGGTAACTTTGAATGGGTAAGGCTTGCTTGTCACATAGAAATAGCTGATACTTTTCTAGAAACTTGAACACTGCAGACAGTAAAGATCATAGCAGAGTGAAGGCAGTAGTTCTGCAAGAGGAAAGTGGCAGCATGGAGAAGCAGGAGCAACGGTTCAGACAGTTCTGCTTCCACTTGGATTGGAAGGGTACTGTGAAGCTTACGTGCAGCTGAGTTACAAGTTGAAGGCAGAGAGACATACAGAGGAGTAGAATCAAGGTCATGCATATACTCTTAGCAGTTCATGTATATCTTGCCAGAAGAACCTGAATCTGGTGTCCAGCATAAAGTTTCCATCTAGGACCACTCAGAGGCCGAATGTGACTTTATATCCCTAAGGCAGGAGGGAAACTATAGCAATCTCAGGTCTTTTACTTCTCCTTGTTGTGATAATAATGTCCCTAGTAGGCCTTTAGTGTTTTTCCATCTTAGTTTTTCCCAGAGTGCAATCACCTACATTTTTCATGGGGACAGCTCAGAGCTTTAGGGAATAATAATGCAATGAGGGATTTTGTGAAGGAATGATGGTGGTGAACTATGAAAGTGTAGTGAACCCATGAGATCCCCATGACTGTTATGCAAACTGAAGTAGGTCGGCCTTTGTACCTACAAGAGGGCTTCTTCCCTTTTACTTGCCAAGTGGGAACTGGAAGCCTGAGCATGCCATGAATTATGCTGAAACATGGAAGAAGCCTTACAGAATAAAAGAGAAAGGCTTAAGGCTCAGTCATACAAGTTGTCACAAAGTGGCAAGCTAGGTAACTCAAATCTAGAAGTGTACTTTGATGAAAACTTAAATATGATATGATTAATTCTATTTAATCAACTGAAAACCCAAAAATCTGAAGTAAAAATTAGAAATGAAACTTTTTTTTCTGAAATTCCTGTGGAAAAAAAGGTTTATTTGTGCTAGTTTGTGTACTATACTGAGACTGTCCTGAACAAATTGCAGTTTCTGTTAAGAAGTACTTTGCACAAAATATTATGACCATTGCTGCTTACAAATTAAGGTAGAACTGAATATTCTACAGTAAATCTCCTGCATTAAAGAAATAAATGTATGTGTACTATCTATTTCTGTTATATGTATACTCATGGTGAACATCTATGCATTTCAACAAAGATGTCATTCTAAAAGTAAAATGATTTATCTGTCTTACACAAATAGTAGCTGGAATGTCAGAAAGACTTAGGGACATGTTGAAAATAACTTTCATTGAGAATTGAGAGTACTTGAAAGTAAACTCTCAGTGATTCAGCCAAGAGTGCACATGGGAAGAAGTCACAAAGATGGAAAGTACTGGCTTAGAAAACTTTTTTTTGCACTCTCCAAAAATGCTTAACATTACTTGCAGTAAGTGCAGGAGGTAGTACCAGGATCTTAAATGCACCATTCTTTAAAATTGAATTCAAAATTCGACCTATCAGACAGAAAAGACTTGTATTCTAGTGTAGATTCATTTGAAGAAAAGCAGTATGTGTTCCTTTGGTCTGAGATGAAGGATTGCTCCTCTCATGTGGCATTTTAAAGTTTGTGATTTCAATTCCATAGGCAAACATCTGTGCCAGAATGAGAATATGTATATGACCAGTGATGCTCTTTTATCCACTCTGTAGCACCTCAGCAGTGTGGAGAATCAGGATGAGGTGTGCTTATTTCTCAAGAATACCTGGTCTGACTGCTAGTGAGGTAAATGCCACACCTCTGCAGTGTTTTGTTTATTTTGATGTGTGGAAACAAACCTTAGAACCCAGGAGAGGTTACGAATGCAGGTATGTTTATTACAGCACTGGGGAGCAGGGGAATATCATCCCCTAGCTGCCCCACCTGCACAAGTTTTGAACCACTATTTATTATACTAAAATATGCATATGGATCATTAAACTATACATTTCCAGGTTTACAGAGCCTTTAAAGGCTCTGTAATGCCACCTATGAAGATGGCAGATTGTGTCAAATTATGGGAGTCTTCCAACCCTCAGCTTAATTGGCCATAGACTAATTTTGAACAACCAACCTGGAAAGATGCAGGATAAAGCAAGTAACCAGAACTCTAATACAAGCTGCCTTCAGTTGTTAAACTGAAAGTCCCTCAAGAAATGGGTAATAAGCTGAAAGTGGTGGGAGCACATAGATTTGTGTAGAGGAGAACAGGGAGAAAAACACTAAGGATAAGACAGAATAGCAGGAGATGCTTCAGGTGCAGGATGTAGCAATAATATGGCCTGATTGGGTGGTTCTTCTCTAACATTTGGCTGGCTGCTCTGCTAACCCTAGTTCAGGTTTACATACCAGCTAATCTACTATCTGGCACCTCAGTAAAGAAGAACATGAAAACGCAAATTATGGAGTTAATTTTCCCTCATGGTCTTTAAAGTGAGAGGCTTTTGATTTAAATGAGGGGAATGAAAGAGGGAAGATTGCATTAAGCAGGATTTGAGTACATGAGTAAGACCCAATTTTTTTCTTATTTTTGCTTGTCATGAGGCAGGATTTTTTAGCAGGACAAACCTGGTGGTTGTAACTTGCCTATTCTTACAGAATAGAAAGTAGAAAGCAATCTGGCTTGCCACATACCTAAGGTATACAAGTATAGTTAGTCATAACTTGGTTATTCCTGTGTTGAATTTTTAACTATTACTTGAATCAGGCCATGTCTATGTGAGTTGGATTTTAAGCCTTCCAAGACTGTCCTTTGCAAGTGGTCAAAATATAATGGTCATAAGGTTCTGTTGTGACTTTAAAACTTGAAGATTAGTATTTTTTGATAATAAGAAGTACTGTCAATGCCTTAGAAACCATCAAGCATGATGTATTTCTACCCATCTTGTAGCACTGATCACAATGAATGCTTTTGTCTTGACTGTTGTACAACTTGGATTCTGTTCAGGTTGTGATACATGTGAGCATATTTGAATTGATACGTCGGGAGGAATAGTTAAGCCAATCAAAAATTAGTTTGTGCCTCCCCAAACCCTCTTGTTAAAAAAACAATTTCCAAGTATATTTTCTGATTTCTTAAGTTTTTAAGTTGAATTACTTCCTTATCTCTGAAAATGCAGTTACCACTTTTTTTACTGCTTTTGATTACTCTTAGATAATTAAATAATTACAAAAGTACTTAATTTATTTAATTAAGTAGCTTTAGCTCCTGCTGCTTTTTGATGTGCTATCATAACTCCCTTTAACACAGTGTTTGCTTCAAATACTGAAAGTAAATCCCCGTTTGTGATTTCTGTTTTATGGACGAGGTGCTAAAATGGTATGAAGTTAAGATTATTAAAACAAATTTTGCAGTCAGCACATTTTTAGCTTTATGAATCAAATGCATACTGACATAAATACACTTAAGTATTAAAACTAATCTTTTAAATAAAATCATTGTTACTGGTTTTTTTGTTTCATTACATTGTTGGGGAGAAGATGTGAGCTGGGACTGTCACTTTCATGAAGTGTTTGAAAGCTCCTTGTCAAATAGGAGTACTAGGATCTAATGTCTCTGGCATTGAAGGATTAACATGCTAACTGCCCTCTTGCAGGTCCCTTCCTTTCTCTCCCTGTTTGTAGCTTTCCCAGCTAAATACAAATTGATAAGTCAGAAGGTCTTTCTTTATAGATAAATTATTGATGATAAACTTATTTGTTTTCAAATGCCCACCTATATTTCTTAATATGGTCTTAGTTTTAGGATATTAACGATTGCAGTGTTTTATTAACGTTAGTATTCTTGTTTGATTTGAAGGAGTGAATTCAAGCAAAACAGTGAGTTTGTTTCTGATTTAGGTTTTGGAAAAAGGAAAAGGGGTGAAATAACTCTATGGGGAAAACAGAATAAGATTGAAACTCCAGTAAGAAGAAGGAGAAGAAGCAATTTTAAAAAAGCTACAAAAGAGAAAGTAACGGAAAGATAGTCAAATAGATTGAACCTTCCCCAGTATAGATTTTCTTCTCAGTTTCATTAATGGAAATCTACTAGAACTACAATGAATGTTCTTTCTTACAAGAGATTTTTAATGGCTGTGTGAGTAACTTACATTCTGTGCATCAGATTTGAGATGTGTGTGGCTCTGGATGGCCTCAAGAGAGGAAAGGCTGAAGCCCAAAATCCTGTACATCTTTTTTATGTGAATAAATCAAGTTCTTTGAAAGGAGGAAAGGGAGTTCTAACTATCATTTTTATAAAATAGAAATTAGTCAGAAAACATGTATTATTCTTGTTTGTTTGACATTACTTCTGAGTAGTCCTTAATAAAGGAATAGAAAACAATGAGATTTCTTGGACAACTGAATATTTACTTGTATAGACAGTACGTACTTACACAAATGTATTGCTGGAGATTAGAAGTTCTGATTGAAGTCTGGAAATACCCTAATGTGAATGTAATATACTGTTGATGAGGCCCAAAGGATCTAATCTTAGCTTGAATGTTGTTACAGGACATTTCATGAAACCTGAGCTTATTAAAAACAAAACCACATTATCTGTTCTGTGAGCCCATTATGGTGGTCGTGTTCTTTGTGCTGGAAGTCCTCTCCTTCACCACAGTCCAGTTTTTCAGAAACTACCCTGTGTGAACACTTTTTTTTAGCATTTCCTAGCATCTTCTAGACCTTTCTGTAGCATTTATCATGACTAGCTTGCCTAACTTTTTTACAGTTGCAACAATTGTTATTTCATGTAAACTTTGTTTTCATTACTTTGTTTCCTTGGATAGAAACAGCATGAAAAGTCTGTGATATTTGTGAAAAATACTCTCTATTATGATAAACAATCAAACCCAAAAATTAGAGGCAAGGTTTATTAATCAAAACTGGACAAACCTTAAATATTCATTTTTTTGTTAATAACATAAGATTTTAGTGATAACAACTTTGTAATGGGTGTGAGTGCAGTGGAGATGAATACAGTTACCTAAATGTAATAGACATACCTGAGCTAGCTTTAAGTTTTCTATATCTGAGCTATCCAGATGCTAAGCACTGATGTATCTGTCACAGCTTAGAGACAGCAAGACCTAAACTATTACAAGTATACAAACTAAATAATATAAATCTACTTCAGAAAATTTTTACTCTGTCCTACACTCAAAATAATATAGATCCAATTGACACTGGGTGCTATGGAATTTAATAGGGGAAAACTTAATGTGACTGAGTAGTGACAGCTGTGCACAGGACAAGGAAGTTAATTTTTAATAGGTTGCTGTAATTCTGATGCTTGGAGGTTTTTTTGATCACAAGTTTTTGCATTACTTAACATTTAGTTAATGTAAGTGCATGAAAACTGTGTGTTAGCTACCTATATAACCAGCAGAAAGTATTTCCCTAATAACAGCTATATGGAGAGAGGTGTTCAACATGCTAGACAGATCAGGACATCTTCATGCACACACTCAAGAAGTTAAGTGCTACTCTGCAGCAATATGGATTGAATTTGGCTGTCAGATGATTGATAAGTGAAAACGTCTCCAAATTATAACATAATTTTCAGTAGGATACTCTGAAATTGCCTTAGATTTGATTAAGTTGCTGCCTGAATAAAGTACATTTTCTATGCATTAATCATTAGAAATAAACTTACATTTTTAATTTATTTCTTATGAGTAATACATACTGTGAATGATTGTTCTTTGTTTATGGATGACTGCTAGAGCGGCTTGAATTTTATAATAATTCATGAGAAATTAATAAGCAGTCATAGTGAATAAACTTGGGGACAGTTAAATGACTATTCATCAGCAGTTCATGCACAACAAATCCGAATGTTTATCAAAGATGTTCATAAACATAGTGCACAAGCAGCTTTAATGAACTGATAAAGAACATTAATGAACATTCATTCATTATGAACTTCCCTTTGCTGAGAATGACATCCTCAGAGGAGATCTAACATTTCAAATTATTTTCCTTTTAAAGAAAAGAAATATGGACATTTCAGAAAATCCAGGTACTTAGGGTGGGGGTGAAAATAAAATACAGATTAATTTCTTTATTGAGACTAAGAATAGGTTGTGGAATCTAGGAATAGAGCTCTTGTCATGATCCATGTGAGAGATCTTGTATTCCAAAAGTCACGGCAGTCTGGTGAAGTCCCCACTGACTGGAAAAGGGGAAACATAACCCCCTTTTTTAACAAGGGAAAGAAGGATGATCCAGCGACCTATAGGCCAGTCAATCTCACCTCTGTGCCTGGTAAGATCCTGGAGCAGATCCTCCTGGGGGAACTGCTGAGGCAGAAGAATAATGAAGAGGTGATTGGATATAATCAACATGGTTTCCCCAAGGGTAAATCGTGCCTGACAAATCTGGTGGCCTTCTATGAAATGGTCATGACATCAATAGACAGGGGAAGAGCAACTGATGTCATTTACCTGGACCTGAGCAAGGCCTTCAACACTGTCCTGCATGACATCCTGGTCTCTAAGCTGGTGGAATATGGGTTTGATGGATGGACCACTCAGTGTATNGATGGATGGACCACTCGGTGTATAAAGAATTGGCTTGATGGCCACATCCAAAGAGTGGCTGTCAATGGATCCATGTCCAGGTGGAGGTCAGTGTCAAGTGGAGTCCCTCAAGGATCAGTACTGGGAGCAGTCTTGTTCAATATCTTCGGCAACATGGACAGTAGCATCGAGTGCTCCCTCAGCAAGTTTGCTGACAACACGAAGCTCTGTGGTACGGTTGACACACTGGAGGGGAGGGATGCCATCCAGAGGGACCTGGACAGGCTGCAGAGGTGGGCCCAGGTGAACCTCATGAGGTTCAACAAGACAAAGTGCAAGGTCCTACATCTGAGTTGGGGCAATCCCAAGCACTGATACAGTCTGAGTGAAGATTGGCTTGAGAGCAGCCCTGAGGAAAGAGACTTGGGGGTACTGGTGGATTGGAAGCTGAACATGAGCCACCAGTGTGCACTTGCAGCCCAGAAGGCTAATCTCTGGTCACATTCATAAAATACAGCTGTGGGTTCCATATTATTTCTAATAACTGACTAAAGTTTCACCAGCATGGTGATGAAGGCATAGATGAAAGACTTTAAAACTATATGCTAGTTTCTTTTCACAGCAAGTTAAAATGATAACGCATAGAATATTAATCACAATTTTATTGCAGAAGCAGTGAAGGTCAACTGAATAAAATCACATTTATCTGCAGAGGAACTGGAGGAACAAAACACTGTTCCTTCAACTGGGATATGCTTTTTTAATCTCTAATTCATAGTTATTGGAGTAAGGTGAAAGCTGTACTAATCATTGTGCTGAGTTTGCTTTGCATACAGAATAACAAAGCTGCCTGATTTTACTACTGCTAAGAACTCTATACATACTTCTATAACTCGTTATGCTTAAAATCATGTTATGGGCACTAAGAGAACTTAAATATATAAACCCAAGAATTTATTAGTAGTATAGTTGAATGATTATCAGTCTAATCAAGGAATCATTATTAGTCCACATCTAATTATTACAAAAAGGAAAGAAAAGTTGAATGAAAAAGTGTGAGTAGTAACAACCCAGTTAAACTGTTACATATGGATTTGGTTGTAATTGCCCCTTGTCATGGTGTTATGCTTGTCCTGCTACTGCTTTTCTGGGTCCTAAGGTCAATGATTTTGGTGTGGTATGTGCATGTATGTTGGTGGAGGGAGGAGTACAGTGTGTAGTTAGCAGCAAGTAGTTTGCTGGGAGAAATGATGTTGATGTTTTCTTTGTCTTGTG
This sequence comes from Galbula dea, assembly GCA_013399015.1. NCBI lineage: Eukaryota > Metazoa > Chordata > Aves > Piciformes > Galbulidae > Galbula > Galbula dea. The sequence goes on from VWZX01011397.1 coordinate 552,626, forward strand.
GTCATTATTCTTTGACTTGTGGTAATTTTTTATGTTTGCCAACTTATTCTTTGTTCTCTTTATTACTTCTAAACCTGGTTATTTTCTAGATCCATTTGTTTTAACTGGCCATCAGTGAAACCCTCATCCTCTTCCTTGGGTTCTCCAGTATTAGTTTGGTTTCTATCTCCTATCATCACATGCCTGTAGACCTGCACACCATGGCCAGTGTTCCTACATCGCATCTACAAGGCCTATATTTCTTCTTACTACATTATGTTGTAATCATGAATATCTCGTTTTACACAGAATAGCTACTTGTTGCTGTGTGTATAGAAACCATGGGACAGGTAGACTGCTGGGTTGGGGGTCTCAGCTGTTAACATAACAACCATAAACTGTTGAGCAGAAATAGAAGTAGTTACAGTTACCTGGTCATAAAATAATAAAAAAAAATAAAAATCTAGTAACGTTAGGGCAAGTAAAAACAAAGCTCCAGGCAGGTCAAGCCAAATTCAGACAGAGGAGGCCTGACAAGTCTTAGTCCTGAGGCCATGTAGACTGAGCAGCTTCTAGGCTGTTAATGTGCTTCTGGGCTGCAGGGTTACAGCCTTAACAGATACTTTCTCATTTTTCTCTCTCTCTCTAAAAGACTTATTTTTGGAAGAATCTGATCAAAAGTAGGTTCACTAAAAGTAGTATGTTTAATACTCAGTATTTCTAACCATGTAAACTGGTCTTCATTCTTTTGTTTCTTATTGCTTACTATTTTTCCATTCCTTTCTTATACATCCTTGTAACTCTTGGATTAAATATGTACACAAACATACTTTTTTATACATAAAAACCTCTAAAGCATTACAACTATATAAAACTGGATTCAATGTGTGTTAGAAAATCTAAGCAACCAGATACCTTTACTTGATTCCTCCACCAGACCCTTAAATATTCTGTAATTGATTTGCAGTGCAGTCATCAGATTCTAACTTGTCCACCTTTTGGTGAGATTTCATTTATCCAGCAGCACTTCTGTTGTGGTCTTGCACCAGAACTCTCTGTTATGGAGAGTGGCTAGCAGTTCTTTGGAACTAGCACTCAATGAGGTGTTTAATTCTTCAGAGGCCATAGAAGTACCTCAACTGAAATGTGATTTCTGGTTTCTTGGTCCAGTTAAAAGTAACAGGAATTTTCAGTGGAAACAGGTATGGTTTAGAATGTGTAAGTAGTCTGTAACATATTTGAGGCCATGACCTAGTCTTCATCAGAGCCAGTGATTACTTCCAAAATCGTCATAGGATCGTAAGTTAATTCAGATTGGAAAGGATCAGGAGGACTGTAGCCCTGCCTCCTGCTCGGAGTAGAACTAGCTATAAGATCAGACTAGGTTACTTAGGGCTTAATTCATTTAGATCTTGAAAACCTCCAATGTTGGAAACTCCACAGCCTTTCTGGTCAGCCTTTTCCACTGCCGAGTTTTTCCTTGTATCCCGTTTCCTGGTCACAAGGTTTGTCCTTGTATTTCATCACAATCTCTTTTACTTCGATGTCTGTTGTCTCTCTACCTCCCACCATGCACTACTGCAAGGATTCTGTCTCTTGTCTTCTTGATAACCTCCTTTTATGTATTTGAAGGTTGCTATTAAATGGATTTAAGAAATTTTTACACCCATATTGAAAGAGGAATGAAACATTAATTGAATTTCAATGTAGAAATTAACAGTATAAGCAAGGATCTGATTATGCTTTTTTTCCCAGACTGCAAATGAATCTTTGTTCTTGGGTAGGTATTCTGTTTGCCTGCATGACAGAAAAAGACCCAAAAACCCAACACCCCCACCACCCCACCCCCAGTTTTTCCTTGAGAAGGTCATTCTTACTTTTTGTCAAGCTAAGTTGAATTTCTGTGGTTCATTTTTTATAGGATGGGAGCACACTAGACAGACAGGCTTCCCAAGAATACCATCATTTCGTGCACTACATATTCCAAATTTGGAGAGGTCAGATCAGAAACATAACTGTTCACTTTTCATTTCATCTAGAAGATCCTGACTATCTACCCCTAAGTGTCGCCTGCCATACATATCATTGTTTTTGTTGTTGGCACCATGCCTGCAATACAACATGTCAAGAAGAATTTTTCCCTAAATTGTGGAACAAATCAGAGGTAGACAGCCATTTAAAAACAGATTTGATTTGCAGTATTTTGCAAGCTTTCTGAGGCAAAATGATAAACCATAGCAGCTTGAAGTAATGTGATGAGAGCACTCTCTCACTCTGCTTACACTTAGCTCCATTTCACTATTCATGCAGCCTTTAAAAAGTGTTTGTGAGAAATAAAAAGAACTATCATTTTGATACAGATTTTTAGTATCAGAAATGCTGAATCATTGATCCAAATAAGCCGTGTGCATAAAAGCATTACATGTTGAATGAGTTCATTGTGTATTGCCTGGAAACTTCTACAGTGTGTTCATTTCCCCATTGATGCCCTTATGAAATGTTTAAAAGATATGTATTGAACTGGATTTTGTTAAATAGTTGTGGTTTTTGACTGTTTTCAGAGCTAAAACTGAAGATTTTTTTAAAAAAGACTTCTTAATTTAAAACAGCCTAGTGAACTTTCCTTTTTCACCCATCCATGACGTGTTAGATTTAAAGATTATGGGTAGTTTTGATAATAACTTCCATAGATTTTCAGAATGAAAATAAGTAGCTTAATGGAGGAGAAGGATAACAACACCCAATCCACAGTAACTACATAGAAAGAAATCTTAAGATTGATTCCTTAAACATACAAAATTTAATAGACACAAAGTTTCATATTTCAGCACAACTAATTCTAAAGATTTATATCAAGAAAACACACCCAAAATGGACTTCAGTCTGCTTTTTTGATTGGGGATTAGAACACATCATAGTCAAAAGGTGTCTTCCATAGATAATTACTTTAAAGAACTTCATATTTTTCAGATCTGAAAAATACACAGTATAATATAATTTTTAAAATAAAAGTCTTTTACATTTCTAAGCACAAAAGTAAATTTATTAAGTAAGGTCTGGTAGCAGTAGACAGTAAAGAAAGTACCTTTTCTTTGAGGTATGATGAGACTACAGGAAGGGAACAAAATGTCCAGGTAAAAATGCCACAAAATAGGAGAAGCTCTTATCTGCTCAAAATAGGGTTGGCATCCTTTATTTTGGGGGTGGGAGAAATATATGATAAGTGCTTCTGCAGAGTAAATCCACATACAACCTTCACAGGGCAGGAATGTGGGCTTTCTGATAATCTCACAGGAGGATTAGTGAGAATCTCTGTAGGCTGAAGAAATTAGGCCTCCTTAAAGGTGTTATGAAAGAAGAAAGAAAAAGTAAAGTAGCTCATCATAAGGAGAAAGAAAGAATTGTTGCAAGAAAAATCTGTCCTTAGAGAATATGCTTTAAGAAGATGTCTTTTCTGGTCTAAAAAAAAGAAACCGAATCAGATTTATGCCTCTCTGGGGCAAAACAGTACACTGAAAAGCTTTCATCTTATAATTACTGATTAAAACCAAATAATCTTGGGGCAGTATCAATTTTATATACATTTTCTAAGTTTCAAACAGCTTGGGTTTTGTGAACTTTTCTGAGCTTTTTGTTCTTCACTATTCATTAGTTAAAATCAAACATTTTATCTTGATATTTTGTTAGGAAGTGGTTAACTTGTCTTTCTTGTTCCTTAGGCTGTTTTATTTCTGTTAATGTACACTGAGATCTTAACAATGTAAGCTGGAGTGAAGCACAGTGCTCTGACTAGAGTCTAGGCAAGCAGAAGTTAACAGGAGTGGCAAAGGAGACTTCCTTTCTTCCACCTCTTTTTTCCATAATAAAACAGTGAGTTCTTGCATATAGCAGGGAGTACTATTGCACAGTTGGTATTCTCTCCAACTGCATGTTCAAGAGGTAAGAAGGTCAAGTGAGCCTGTAATGATGACTAGACCTGTTCTGCCTATGTATTACCTCATCGATGGGTCCACTTTCTTCATCTGAAATGTTCTGATAAAACTGCTTTATTGCAAAAGTGAGGGAGCATCCTTTTGCTTTCTCTTCACATCCAAACTACCAGATTTTCTAGCAAGAGCATGTTGTAACCTCTTAATATGTACGGGCATTCTGACTTCATTTGGCTTATTGAATAGTTCTTTTCCATATGCTGAAGATTCAGCAAGAGAAGTTGAAGGAAATTGAAAGTGTTCTTTGAGGAGATAGGAGATGCTGGATCAAATGCTCTCAGAGGGAGGAGTGAACTGATCCTCAGCAGTGCACTGCTTGCTGATAAGTTGTCTGACTGTCAAGGGTTAGGGCTAGACTGGCCACTAAATGAGTGACAGATGTTCCCTATTAACCCCTCTCCCTTCTCAACGGGGCAGAGATAGGGAATAAGGGAGAGAGACATAATGGATTGAAAAAGAAAACTAAACCAGCTTTAATGAAAATACTAAAATGAAACATACGCACATGCATACAAACCCAATATTGAACCCAACCTCCCTGATGGCCTTTACCTCACTGTCACCACTGATGCTGTGTCTAGGCACTAGGGAAGTCCCATTTTGGACTCAGCGTCAGACAGGAACTAGACTCAGGAGTTGGATTCAGGAACTGGATTCAGGAACTCATGGTTGGGATCAGAAGCAGAACAGAGCCCTCCTCAGGTGCCAGCCATTGAAGAAAAGAGTTTAACCCTTGTGATCTCAGCTTTGTACTTAGTATGACATATATGGAATGGAATACCTAGTTGGTCAGTTTAGAGTCACCTGAACTGTGCTCCTCCCTGCAGCTGCAGTCTTTACATTTTCGCACCCTGCAAGTAGTACACAAGATTTAGAAGTTACCTTGGTCTGCATACCAATCCTTGGTAGTAACTCTAAACATCAAGCATTATCACTACTAGAAGCAGACACTGTCTATGAAAACATACTGTTAACTGCAGAAAGTGCAGTTATTTGGAAGAGACTTAGGTGAAAAGTAAAATCACTGAACAGAATTGGTTCTGTTCTAACTCAAACCATGACAAATAATCTAACCACTTGTTCTGTAAGTAGCATCTTGTGTAAGTCTTTGTCTTCATAGAAGGGTTCAGAGGTACAAAATCAATTGATTCACTCAGTGATTACATTGTTAAATCTCTGCAGTTTTCAGTCCTTTCTTGTTTTTTCAAGTTTTTTAAGAAGTATGAAAGATACAAATGAAAACAAGATGAATGAGCACTAATAATTTTTAAGCAATTACTACATCTTAAACTGAAGGAAGCAGTTATGTTGTTGAAGTCTATTATTTGATGGAAGATGTTATATTACATAGTTAATGCTCTATGAATAGAAGATCTTTTAAAGTTTTCTCACCGAGTCCTCATCTAACCTTGATAAAATGATTGACTTCTGCAATCACTGTTGGGTGTTCTTTTCATTGAGGGGTGCATGGGTGTAATAGACTTCTGTGAATTCAGTTCAGTGTAAGATTTTGCTATTTACTACAACTAACCTGTGGATAGAATTGTATATGTCCCTTGATTGCTCTCAAGATTATATTTTATCAGGTTGCTAAAAGAAACAAAAAAAAATAAAGGAGAAAACCCACAAGCACGACAATGTTCTCAGAAAACTGGCATTCATTCACCATTAGCAGAAAACGCCAATAATGTTAAATCTTTAATCACTCTTCTGAGTTTGTTTTTTGGGGTTTTTTTTGTGTTTATTTTTGTTTGTTTCCCTTTTAAAATCTTTTGAGAAGGGTTGACTATGAGCAGGTCTGAGGAACTATTCATGTAATCTTCATGTTCTTGTCCCATAGTAATACTCCCTGGAGGAGTAAGCAAATCCACAAATGTTTAATGCAATGTCAGTGCTCCTGAAATGAGTTCCACTTCAGACTCTGGAAAATAGATATCTCAATGTAAAAATGATTTAACTCTCTAAGACATCACAAGTCTCTATTAAAAGGTATGAAGTTTTCCAGCATTTCCATGCAAATATGGCTTGAGCCTTTTGCTTGGACAGCAATTATAGGAATCAGTGTTTCTTTTTTCCTAATCTGTGCCATTTAATTTTTCTCTTCATTACTGTGCCTAGCAATAAAGGGACAAATTAATGTTAATTCTGATAAGCTTTCTTAGATACCAGTGTTTGTCTACAGGGAAAGGGACTGATGCCACCACATCCCATGTAGTTCTCATGATGAGCGGATGATGAAGCCTGAGTTGCTCCTGACCCATAAAGCAAACACAAAAGTAGTAAAAATGTTCATACAAAAATTGTGGTACTTAACTAGTAGTTCTCTGACCTCTTTTCTACTGTTTATGACTTTAAAGCTTAAGTAAGCTTTTTCACCATCCTGTTTTTCCTGCTTGTCAGCTTTGTGGTTTTGTTACTCAAGGAAGGGGCAAAATATGTTTCTCACACGTGAGCATATCAACCTACTTAAGCTTTTTTCTACTGCAACAGAAGGCTGTGGAAATTATGCACAGGACTTTGCAACAGACCTGTTTTCTTAAGCTATTTTTTACTACTAGCTGTACTTATTATTGCCTAGTTTTTTACAGTATATATAAAATAACCTGTTTTTTGTCAAGTCATTGTCACTTCTAAAGCACCCAATGTAGTAAAATGTAACTGCTATATTTCTTGTGGATTTACAGAGTTTCATCATTTCTACCTTTGGTACAAACCATATTGCATTTAAAGGACTTGTTGCCTGGGATGTGGTTTAAAAAGAGTGGATCATTCTTTTGAAAAGCTTTGATCACTGCAGTCATATTGTTGCACCTTTTATCTTGCTGGTACATTGATTTTAGCCAAAGATTGCCTTTCATGAAACTCTGAACTTTAAAAGCACCTCAGTTTCAAGAAAAAATATTCTGTGAAACATCTGAAGGCTCAGTTTTGATCTTTTTATGTGCATATTACTTCTAACTTATTTTCTTTGGGACAGTTGTATAATGCTTGTGCTTTTAAAATATGAATTACTTGCTACCAGTATGGAAAAATATTGAGAATTTTAAACTGTATGAAAATAATGAAAATAATCCCCTTTTATTTATTTTGTTTGTTAATATGTTAATTGGGAAAACAAATTGTGGCTTGATGTTAATTATATATATTGAAACACAGGATTCAAGGGTGAATGTATGTCATGTGTAACTTTTTTTTTCTGTCTGCTGTGCTTTGGTTTTCTACAGAAGTTTCTTAACTGAACTACATAAAAAACCCTTACATTTTAAAACAACCCAACCTGATTAAAGGACAGATGCAAAGAAATCTATATTCTCCTTTTTTGGGGGGGTCAAACAGTTATACTAGTTCTATTTCATTTATGAAGGCAATAGTAGTATTATTTGTAGTGGCTCTTTAATGAATGGATCTTCTCCTCAGATTGAAATTTTGGTTGTACTGCAAGTTCATTTTGCTATAGCTTACTCTACCTGTCTCCAGTCTCATGACCTACATGGTTAAAGAAGTTTCAAAAGACAATGTATTTCTAAGCAGTACATTCTCCTCTCTCTCCTTTGTCTTTGAGTACCTTTGTTTGCCTACTATATTGAATGTCAGGCTCAATAACCTTGCTTTACAGTTTTCACTAGTGTTTACCTAGGACATAAAGGTTTGTCTATGTTCTTTACTCATTTTACATTCATATTTGCAGGTTTGTTTTCCTATTCACTATATTTGTAATAAATACCTTTATTTTTGCAAATCTGAGGTGTAATTAGTTTGTTAGATTATTTGTTAGGAATTAGCTGTTTAACAAAATAAAGCCTTTTAGCCCTCTCTGTGAAAGCTCACAAACACATAAAATCTCTGGCAAGCTCATGTTAAACAATTCTCCCACCATAGGATTTTGACTATTAATTGCACCAATATTTTACTTAGTTTTAGTTGCACCAATATTTTTTCATAGTTATGTTGTTTAGTCCTGTAGACAACTACATTTCAGTGAGGTGAACTTAATCTAAGAGTCAAGTTAGATTGCCAGTCTTGTAAGCACCTTCAGTCATATCAACAGTAGAGATATGCAAGATCTCTTGACAAAAACCCCTCACTTTCTTAGAACCCTCCCTTCGGTTATGTAGAGGTGGCACTTTGAGACATGGTTTAGTGGGCATGGTGGTGTTGGGTTGACAGATGAACTTTATGATCTTAGAGGTCTTCTCCAACCTTAATGATTCTATGATTCTGTGAATAGCAGTCCTGGAGATGCTGTCATAGGTGCATATCTTGTGATAGAAGCAACAGCTGTTTTGTGTTTGTTTGTGTGTTCCAACCCACATTCAGTCTGCAGAGCCAAATTCTTTATTTCCAGAACAATTTTACAAAACAGTTGAGTCTTTTACAGCTTTTTTTAATAATTATTTTTCTCTCATTGTTCCAGGAAATAGTTAATTCAGTAACTATCAGGATGAAGTGTCAAGCAATTAATTCATAAAGTCAGTATATAGGAGGGCAAGATGTTAAAAAAATATTTATAATGTTACAAAAATGTTGAATGTTAAAAAAACCCTGTACTGGAGACATTCTTGTGCTGCACTCACATTCAGAATTCTGATGCTGGGTTTGGAGAAAGATGTGAAGCAGCCAGGTTTAATGAAGAACAGCCAATATTTTGATGCTTTTTTGATGCCTGTATTTGACAGTAGTGAAATACTATGATTCATTCTTGTCACATTTGCTCACTCTAATTCCCTTAATAGTAATTCCAGATATGTTACTTTTTTTTTTTTTATTTAGCAATTTTGAATGCCAAATATTTCCCCTGTTACTGGGCAAAAATTTATGAGGCAGGGAGAAACAAAAAAGGCTAAAGAGAATATTTAGCATAGCTCAATGTAGTACGTGTGACTGAGACAAGGGTTGAGTGCTGTGCAGTCTCACTACTGTTGGCCTCACACTGTGATTGATCCAGACTGTGGCATTTCACTTTCACAAAGTATTTCTAAGCCTTCTTATAGTGTACTGAAGATTTCTAGGCCAGATATTTCTAGAATGGAGTCTTTTAAGTCAGACCACAGAAAGTACTGTGAGAACTTAAGCTTCCTATACCCTTTTTGATTCTGCTGCTGCTGCTAGAAGTCTGAAGCAGCCTGAACCTGAACACCTATGGACAACTGAGTAATGCTAATGGCCCCAACTGCTGATAAACCATCTCCTGAATCAGTGCAGAAAAGATCTCATGGGCTGATAACTCATGGTGATTAGGACAACCCCCTTAGGCAGCTGATCTGGGAATACAGCTGGCCTTCCTGGGGTTTCCTGGGCAGCTGGATGGTGTGGAGGGGGGCAGAATCACAGTGTAGGGGAGCTTCTCCCCAGAGCAGTCCTGTCTCCACTCATGTGCTCAACAGTAACATCTTAAGAACAGGGAGAGTCCTTCAAAGGACTACTTTGCAGCTGCAAGGATATACATGAGAATATACATTCCTGGTATATCTTTGCAAATACAGATACTGTATTCTCTTAATGCATTACTAGAGAACCAATTTCTGAAACAAGGATTATTGGGGGGTGGAGGAGGGTGGACGAGGGTGGAGGCTCAAGAGTTTTCTATTTAAACTCCTAAAACTTGTTAAGGATTTTATTTTGAAAAATAATCATTCTCTAACAGTCAGTAGCATACCATGTTGTTCATATTTAGGCTTTCTGGAGATTTTAAAGTTCTTTGATGCAAAAATTATCTTTTAATTGAATGTGTGCACAGTATTTACTGAAAGAAAATCTTACTTTGCCTACAAGGGAACTGCACATTTAAGCATTTCTTGCATGAGTGGGGGGGAACTGTTACATTATTCAAGAGTCACACTATTTAAACTCAGGTACTGAATCATGAAACCCCCATCAGAATTCTGAACAAATCTTGATCCCAAACAACTAACAGGACTACAGCCCAGTAAGAAAATACTCCAAGTGGAAAAGTCTTACTGCTGTTGAAATGCTAACAAGGAGGAAGAGTTACAGATCATGAAGTTATTTCATCCTGACGAGCCACTGCTGCCAGTAAAAACAAGACAAAAATGCAATGCTTTGACTGACTGCAGTTGACCTCTGTCATCTACTTTGTCAGACAGAAAAATGGTGAGATATAACTGTGATCATGAATAGGCTCACAAATACTCAAATCTCTAGCTCCTACTTTAGAATACTCAGTCAGATTACAAACATGTATGAATGAGTTTGGTAAAATGGAGTTATGCTGATTTGTCAGCAGAGTAGTTGATTACTATATTTTGTGAAACTGCTAGAGCAATTCTATGTGAATGTCTCTGGAGTTCCTTAGAATGTTGAACATGGTCTGATGACAGTAGCTGGGGAGACAAGTCCAAATTTATGCACAGTATACAGTCTCAGGACATAAGGAGGCAGGTCTGCATATACTGTACACAGTTGTTTGAAAATGGGAACACATCCTCAATCATCTGCTACCTCAGCAGAGTTCACCAAGGCTGTCATCTCTGTATGGGAAAAGGAGAGAAAGAAATTGAAAGCAGTTGGAAGAGTGTCAGTGAGTTTGTCTGCATCACACCATACATGTGAACTCACTGTGCCAAGAGTCTCAGGGAATTGCAAGAGGAGGCAGAACATTTTACCTCTCCATGGAGGTGCTACTGCCTACAGCAGAGGTTGAACTACTGAGAAGGGCATTCACCCTCACAGTCTGTATAAACAAGAAGTATATTGGGACCAGAATGGGCAGCAGGTTAGGCTGATGGATCAGGAATGTGGGGAGTTAACAAGACTCTTTTTGCCAGAGTACAAAACAATAACAAAAAAACACCCCCATTTGGAAGGTTACAAGATCTTTGCAGTGTTAAAAGCCTAAAAATATAACTGCTATTCTCGGGTTAACAACTTCTGTTCAGAGTAAAGGTTGTCTTATTTTGAGATAATTTCATTACACACCAGTGTGGTGGTTAATGTGCAGGTTTTGGCAGGCTATGAAGGCTTGAGATTTAACAATTTACAAAGAAAATCTAATGTGCCAAAACATTTATGAAATACAAGTCAGTGCAGATGGTCTTTAACAACACAGTATGACTTTAAGACAAAAATACTTAAAACATCATTCAGTACAAATGGTTCTGAACTGCATTTTCATTCTGAAAACTTTGCCTACTATGTTGTGCATGTGAAGGCATATATGCTAGCAAAAAACTCCCAACAGACTGAACAACTACCTCCTTATACTACTGGAAAAAGAAGAGAGGTCTAAGAATACACTACTAATAAAGAAGCAAGGTTTAAGAACTGTGTTTGTCAGGAGCTTTACTGAATTTTAACCATATGGCATAAGGTTTCCCAAATCAACTTCAGCATTATAACAAGTCTTCCAGAAAACTAATATGGTATCTAAAATAAATAGAGCTCTAGTCTGTTTCCCCAGCATTAATAGCAGAAACAAAACCTGAAAGAAAAAAATATGCTGTGTTTGTTGTTTCTTTTTCTACAAAGTATTAAAACTGAACAAAGTGTTAAAAAAATATTTAATGAAAGTGTTAAAATATATCCTGACATTTCTGAAAATCAGATCCATATTGTGTGCTTATGTACTAGCTGTGAGACATATACATACAGGATACTTAAATGGTACGTTCTTTTTTGTCTGAAACTGGATTGGAACCTTATATTTCCAATTAAAACAAAAGCCTCACATCCAACAAGAAATTTTACTACATGGATGCCACCTTGGAAAAGCAAGGGTTAAGTCTTACAGAAATACTGTGACATATCTTACTCAATTTCTGTGGTAATTCAGGAAGACCACTGTGGAGATTATAAAAAATAAAAATCATCATTCTGAGGTTATGATTTTCAACAGATCATGAATATTCTGTCTCCTGCTTTTGATATATGCAGTGGTAATTGCATTCTTAAAGATGCTGCAGTTCATGTATTACCACTTTCCAATGTACAAATACACATTAAAAGGAGCCAAGAAAAATCTGGAAAAACCTGGAACTAATTGATAAGAGGCAGCTTTGCATTGAAATTTCTTTTTGTAAAAAAACTGTTTAAATCTCTCTGTGTAGCTATTATAAACAGTTAATCTCATAAGGACAAAGGAACTTGCTCAAATTAATGGTATTTCTTTTACTGCATAATCTTATCTTAAGAAGAGCATAGAAACCCTGCATATGATTGGTGCTTTACTCAAGGACCACGATGTTACTAAAGACCTTTACTCTTACCTCAGGATCAATTAACAACATTAAACTCAACCAGGAAGGTGGAAGAACATATCCATTTATTTGTCCCTCTTCTTCCTCCACTAAGCAATAAACCTGATGTATTAAATGTAAAAGGAATTTCTCATAATTTATCAGCTAAGAAAACTTGGTAAACTGTCTTCCACTACCCTGTTGAAAAAAGACTCCAGAGATGTGTAAGCAAAAAAAATGTGTTCTGTGTGATGATGAGGGATGTATAGGTGTATAACTGCTTAAAAACATCAAAAAATGCCATACATGAGATTCAAGTGTGTTCATAAGGAGAATGAAACAATCACTCAGTTTGCATTTCTTTCTGCAAACCTTTTTTGTGATTTTTGGTGATTACATATAATAATATTTTTCCCCAGTTGTAATGGGAAAAGTAATGGAAAGTGTTAAAAAATAGATATAAATATCACTTTCCATTTAAATGTAAACATGTTGTTTCCATGAAAAATGCAATAAACCTATCAGTAATCATGCTGAAGGTAAGGGTTTTAAAGAAAAATTTATGAATAACTTGATTATGAATCAAGTTTAAGATTCTGGAGATCAGTGTTATCCCATAAAAATCCCTCCAAAACTAATAAAAATAAGCATCCTGAAACTTAATATGTGAACTGTAAAGCTGATTTTCAGAAACCTTGACTTGAGCTTTTTAAGCTCTTGTTGAGTTCGTCTAGCACTCATCACAGAACTGAATTTGTTGGAAGAATGCAGATAGGAGGGGAGAAGGGGTACACAGGAAATCATAGAAATCCTAGGAGTAGATCCCAATATTGAATAATCCTGTTTTATAAAATTAAATATTATTATTCTTCTCAATCTCCCAGGTCAATTTTGGTCAAATATTCATTGATATTCAGTGATTCTAGCAGGAAGATGAAGTAATGTTTCAGATATCTTTTGGTGGAATTCAAAATGGGAGGGGGAGGTGGAAGGAGAGAAAAGTTTTTATCTGATAAAGCTGGTTTCATGAAATAGAATTTGTATGTCTGAACAGAGGAATAACTTTATGAGTGACAACTACCCAGGGCTGTCTTGTCTGATGTGACGAAAGCTGTAAAAGGAGATGTATATAGAGATAAGACCGAAACATAAGGCCATGTAAATGTCATATGTATCATGCATTCCATCGAGGGAAATTAAAAGGTTAATGACAATCCTTGTTTACTAAAACAATGCACTTTCTAATTTTTAAATGTTTTGTCAGCAAAGGGAAAATGTTGTCTAGGGGAACATGGGGGAAAACATAAAAATCTCTGACATCTGTTCTGGTTTTTACTCATGAAATAGCCCAGAAAGATGAAACAAATTTGAGAAGGATTTCTGGGTGTGCTATGCTGTGGCTCAACCTCAAGGGCACAATAAACTTAGAACAAGTGCTTAGAAACAGATCAAAGATCCAATGAATTATTTTGCATTTTTAACCTCTGACCAAAACGCCATATCCTGAATACTGCTGCTGTTAATTGGAGAGCTCAAAAGATAAGTAACATACAGGGATAACCACTGCCATAGGAAAGTAAAACTGTGTGATTAATTATGGCATATTCCCTTGTCTATTCAATATGTTTATGTCAAACTTTTATTGTTCTTTCAACAATAATATTAGAACTTTTTCTCTATTAATATTTAAATTCTCAGATATACAAATTAAAAAGGTGAGAATATGCATAATGTCTATATGAGCTTATTGCTACCCACTTAAAAAAATTAACCAGAAACTGCAGTGAAAGTTGTTCAATTTTATTTCTCACAGAATAATGAAAAAAGTCAAATTTATTTGTAAATCTGAGTCCATTTTGAAGAGATCAACACTTAAGCAACTCCATTTTCAATTTACAGATTGGTCTATAACACAGTGATACTCCTTTAAAGTTCATGGAAAAGCCAATGTGTTCTTTTCAGTCTGTCTTGAAAAGTAAGATGTCTCTGGATCAATTTGAGTATCTGTAAAATCCTGATGATCAAATGATTTTTATAAATTTGCACAAAATACTTTGAATTATGTCTATTCAGTTTGATGGCATTTTTGTTATTTGCTAGTAGTTAGGTGACTAGTTACCAAAATTATGTGAAATTAATTCAAATGCTATAACAAACTTACTAAAACAGGGAAAAAAGGATGAAACTGAAATTCATATCAGCTGAACATGTTTCAAGAACTGAGTAATACTGAATAGTGGATAAATGTATTTTTTTGCATGCATAGTTGTTTCCCTAAACAATAACAGCAACGTTACTTTATACTTATGAAAAACATGGGATAGAAATATGATTGAATAAAACAGTCTTTTGTAAAGTGAAATTAGTAATCTTAAGTCCTGTATTTCATGTATGTGACAGGATGTACCTCTGACCAGTTTGCTTCTCTTTCCATTGGCTCAATTCTCTCAGAATTACAGGATGCATTCATAAGAATCTAGCTGGAAGTAACAGGCCATTATGTTATGTTCTACAGAAATTATTCGAATCACTCTATGATTTGTTTTAAAGAGAAATATATAAAACATAAGGTCAAGAAGAAAAGGCAATCATTACATTAAAATGTAAATATGTCAATTGAAATTTAGGTATTAATGATTTAATTAACAGAATAAAACCTTCCTGAAAGCACAGACCACTTACAGGAATGTCCAATAATATCAGTCTGTGCACATGTAACAAATTATTTCAGTGGGGAAAAAACAATCTTCTGTGAAAAAGTCTTTTCATACAATCATGAGCTTGAATATTTAATAGTTTATCTTTAGTGAATACATTCACAGGAAAATGAAAGGCTGAATAAAATTGAAAGAAAGCTATCAACTGTATCACAATTTCAGGTTAGGCAATGTAGATTTACTTGGGTTTTCTAAATAAAGCTTTGATATGTTTCATGAAAGAGAAGTGCAATTTACTATTACATTGGTCTATTTAAATAGGTTTTGAGGGGGATAACTGTTCTCAGTAAAAAAGTAGGCACTTGTACTCTATATAGCTCTGAACATTGATTATGTGCCAAATACATCTAGCAAATTCATTTCTCTTCTGTTATTCCAATAGAGTTGCTGTTGTTTGCCTCAGAGTTGAATTTAGCTCCTGTGCTTCAAGACTAATGACTAAATCTACGAAAGATGTTAGTTCTCAGACAGCAATATTAGGCACATAAATTTAAAATGTAGGCTCTCAAAACATTTGTCCATTTGTCTTTTAATTCTAGAGTCACCTGTAGCACACAGACAAAGATTTTTAAACTTTTCATTGGTGAAGTGTCTGTTCCTGGACATTTCTAGGATTGCTTATGCATTTGTGGTTCTTCAAGATCAGATTCTACCACAGAGGTTACCCATAACTGTTGCTGATATGTCTAAATATTTTTACTCCACTTCTGTTTTAGACACATACAATGGCTTTCAACAAAGGTTTGATCATTTTCTTGGTTTCATCAGTTGAACCCATTGACAAAGTGATGTCAGGATGGCTAGGAAAGAGGTCATGCACAGACTGAATCAGTTGTACCTGCTGCAGCTTTCCCTATATCTGAAGTAAAGCATGAAGCTGTCGTTAAAGCTTTTCATACAGCATATTTGTAGCCAGAAATTTGAATATATAAAGCTGCTCTGGCAGGGGGGTTGGACTAGATGATCTTTCGAGGTCCCTTCCAGCTCCTAACATTGTGTAATTTTGTGATCCTGTGTGATTCTGTATTATTTGCTAATACAACTTTAGTGGACAGAAGAAAGCAGGGCATTTCTTTAGAATTTAAGGATAATTCACAACTCAGATTTCCAGATCATGGGAGTTGTCTGTATAATGTCATTTAGGCATATCAGTTGTCTACTAGAATCTCTAGGTAAGAGTTCTGTACAACTGAAGATGGGCAATTATCCTTGTGTGACAACTTTCACTAGCTTATGCTATGCCACTGTTGTCTCTAGCAGACTATGATCCACAAATAGATCATCGCATTTCCAGGCTTGATTTATTAGAAAAGCAGACTTCACTAAATATCTTAGGAAAAAAACCAGTTATGTTAATCTGGTGTTGGACAGGAAGATGGATTAGAAATGTCCTCTTGAAGTTCCTTTCATGCCTATTGTGTGTACTTGGAACTGTCATGCTGGATTGGACAAGAAAGATGCAGGTGTTAGGTGTCTTTTATTTAATACCCAGGCAGTTAACTCAAAGAGAGGATATGGGAGTTCACATTTTCATTTGCTTGAAGAACCTGAGTCTCTTCTTTTGTAGCATAGACTAATATGTTAAACATCATCAATAATGCATTCTGGACATACAACTTTATCTTGTAAAAAAGTAAATAGCTGTTCAAAATGGGACAGTCCTGTTAATGGGTGGATCAGATATGTGGTTTACTTTTTCATGATTCTTGGAGTCCATAACATGGAAAGAAACATAGATCTTATGTGACTAGGGATTTCTTCTCACTTGAACTACTGGATTAGTAAGATCCCAATTAAACCTATGGCTGAAGACTTTTTGTTAGAAATACAGGGATATATTGAGCATAATTTGGTACAAGCCACTGAGTGGTAGCTTCAGGAAGCTGAACCTGTGTAAGTGAAGCATGCAAGAAGACTGGCAGTATATTTTCTGAATTCTCTCAGTTACTTTAGCAATACTAATATCTTGAAAGCTGCTCTATCTTGATAAGAAAAAATCCTACTGAATAGGAAAACCACAAAATATGTCCATTAGATCTATATATCCTTTAGTAATTGTGAATAATGATCACTGCTAGAGCAATGGCAGGTAAATAATTTATTTATGGTTCCACTGAAGAAGTCCATTCCTAGTCTGTTCAAATCTCAATTTAAGATTTAAATCAAATCCAAGCCTATGAAAACATAATTCAGCCAATGTTCAAACACAGAGTAAATTATTTGACTGTAGAGTATCATAGTTATACAGTATACTCAAACACACAGAGATCAGAGAACATTTAAGAAATAATAAGCTTCCAATTATTATTATTAATAATAAAATTATTATTATAATTTAATTATAATTAAATTATATAATTTAATATAATTATTAAACATAATGAAATAATAATTAAATTATTATTCTGTCAGATCAATTGCTGCACACCTAGTTTAGTCTAAAACAAGAATATGTTCTCACGTACTCTATTGGCTACTCTTTATAAAAGTTACCACACAGCAGGATAGTTCTAATATTCTACTTGTAACTGCTGATAAATGTTAGCTCTTCTAGTGATGATAACTTAATAGTAGTCACTGTACTTATGTAAATTTCTTAGTCTTCTTTAATCAACACTGTATAGAAAGAAATTAACAGCAAAGCTTTATTGCATTTAGTTAGTTCACTAAAATTGTCAGAGTCATGGGGTTTCTAAAGACTGCTCATTTCTGACTGTATTCTAAAAGTATTATTTTGATTGTTCATCTCTCATTATGCAGAGATTATTATTTAATACATTTAAGTCAAATTGTGGAAAGAGCAAAACTCGCTGACACTTCTGAGACGTTTCTATGCTCCGATCTCTTGATTATAACAGTTTCTCCAAGGTAATTGCTCTGAAATTCATTTTCTAATCCTAGAGTTTTCAATTGCTGGCTACAGATTGAATTAGGAACAAGAGCCTGGATCCTCAGAGGATTTTCTGAGGGCTTGGACTTACATATTGCTGTTGTGTTAGCAACTATGCACTAGTCTTGTCTTTGACCTTAGCTTAATTGCCAAAGGTAGTCTGTCATAAGAACTCTATGAAATGTAAGTAAATGTTAACTGGGGTATTAACAGGTTAATTTATTCAGTAGAATAATCATTGCAAAACAAACATGGTGCTCATTAATAAAAATCAAGTGTATGTCAAGGCTGGGAAAAGCACTGTTGCTGTATGTAAGTATACAGGCATGCAAAGGTACAACTCTGGCAACTGAAAAAATTGAATGGGAGAGAAAAATGAAACAAACCAGAAGACTGTTACTATGTTCTTAGTGACAACGTTTCTCAGTGATCAGTCTGGGGACCAATATCATTCAAGTTTAAAAAATAGACACAGATATAGGAAATCCTACTGGAAAATTTTATCAAGTAAGGGTGGAGAACACAGCAGATAAAGAGGTCAAAATAGTCATATAGTCAGAAGTGAATGATCTTGACAGGAAAAATTTGTGCTTTAAACTACTAAATAGAGATGGGATGTAACTTACTAGTATGAAGTGCAAATCCTGCACTTGGGGAGCAGACAAATGATTCCTAGCCTTCAGGCAAAATGACCTAGTTTAACTTAAACAATATTCTTTGTTAGCATCTTAGTTAGACTGAGGTGGATTATTCTGGAACAATTTTTAGAATACATCAGGGAGAATTAGTAACCTATAAGGGAGAGATTGTAACTAGTAGTTGGAGACAGTCAGAGGGGCAGGCAGCTGTTACTGGCACTGAGAGTCCCAGAAGAGGATACATGTCCTGGGGTTGTGATACTGGTCAGATTTAGTGCTCTTAGTGTAGGCAATGTGATGTTTCAGTTTAACCCAAATGTGGGAATTGCAACACAGATGCCCAAACTAGGCTTATTATAAAGGGAAATCTTTTATATTTCAAGGGCATCTCGACAGAAAGCATTTTGGTCAGTTAATATGGTACATAAAATTGACTTCAGAAATGCTTTCTACCCCCCCCCGCTGTTCTGATCAAAAATGCAAAATAAAATTTTCTCTATTTCATAAGAAAAACTTTTTGAAGTTTTGCTTTCTATGACTATTTCACTGTTCCTCTCTACTGAATTGTAGATAAATGTGAAAATGCTTTTAACTTCTGAACAAACAAACTGATTTTTTGTCAGTTATAATATTGTAAGGTAAGTGAGGGCTATGTGGGTGTTTTGAGGGTGTTTTTTTTTTTTTTTCAACTCTTAAAGAATACACAGAAGATATAATGGCATTGCTGTATGCTTTTAAGAAACTTAGGAAAATAAGAGGTGTGGATTCAATGTGGTTATTTCTGATATATAAGTCCAGAAAAAAAATGCTGCTACTAAACCCAAAGAAGGAATAAATAAGGCAGTTCTACAGAATGGGAACAATCCACAATTCATAAAAGACCACATAAGATTTTGGTGTGTGGAGAGCTACCAAAAGAACAAATCAATATCTATAAACTTTGGGAGACTAAACACTAACCACAATTTGCCCATGTGTAATTTGTGCGTACTTTGTTTTCTATCAAACCAAACTGGAATGAGTACAGCCAATATCAGTTGTCATAAATCCTGTTACTATATTCTGCTATGCAAAGTTAATGAACAAAATAACTAAATAAGGAGGAACTATAAATGACCTAAGTAGCACAGTTTTATCTAGAACCTTAACATAATACAAATCCATACTGTCAAATACTTGCAATGTGTGCAGAATGTGAAAATGAAAACATAAGGCTATTTCTTGCCAAATACTATTGCTGAAAGTACTGTAAACCATTAAGAAAATATGTAGCAGCAAACATGGTGTGTTGTAACTGATTTTGTTTATAAATGCCTAGAAACAAAACTGTAAGTAAATTTTCAGTAAGACAGAACTAAGAAATCAATGTACATGGATAAAATATCTAAGAAAGTAAATATGCACAGCAACAAGTACATTCATATAGTCTAAAGTACCTCCCAAAAAATAATCCTAAAACCTAGAAAATCTGCTTCTAGACATGCGCTATCTTTAAGCACTTCAGCTTTTCCAAACATACTGTTCATTCGCTATGGAGAAAAACTCTTCATTGTTTCCAACAATTCAGCTTTGTTTGTTTGTTTGTTTGAGGTTTTTTGTTGTTCTTGGTTGGTTGGCATATTTTATTTGTTTTTTTCTCCAACTACTGTAAAGCAATGACATTTCCAGATTATCCACACAAAAATATAGTAATAATCTAGAAATGAAAACAGTAACTTCATTGAACAAAGAACTGAGGGAAGAAAATAAATTATTTTTTGTGTAAAAAAAATTATTTTACTCTGAGCAAAACTCTTGTCAGAATGGCAAAATGACTGAATGCCTAGAGATAGCATCCTAACTAAGGAAGGCCTGATTTTGTGAGTTCAAGCCATGTTCAGTCTCTTAAACAGGTGACTGCTGTCACTGAAACAGAGGCCAGGTTAGTTGTTCTTTTGTGGGTACTTTTTCTGTGTTTTTCTTTTTTTGTGGGGGTGGGGTTTATTTTCTTTGTTTATTTTCTTACTTTCAAATAATTCACAGTTCTGGAAATACAATTTTGGTTAGTGTCATTAAGAAGGATAATGTATTTTCAAGTCAACATTATCATAACTACCATTCACCAGCTGTGCTTCCATTTATGCTACATAGACTGGGGGGGCTGCCTGACCTGTTTTAAAGTGTAAGAGAGGAGTGAATACAGCATCAGTATATCCCTGTTCCTTTCTCATCCTAACAAGGAAAACATGTAGCACACATTTTCCTTCAGTTAAATGAGAAATGTTCTTAGTGACTGAAAATCAAACACAGATCTGTCACCTGTATGGAATGTAACTGGTCAAGGCTAAATAAGCATCTAGGAAACTTTGCCTTACTTTGACTCTCTATGAATATCACATTAAAAAAGAACTGAAAGTAAGATTTCCTTGAACTCCAAGCTTCATCATCTGACTTTCTAAAGCCTTATACAGGTATTATTCCAAAAATACTGTAGTTACTCAAATGAAGATTAGAAACATAGAAGATACCTGGTTAAGGTGGTTTATATCTTTACAAATCGGTTGGACAAATATCGAATCAGTGATCACAAAATATGAGAAAACAGGCTTTGGTTCAATAGCATTATTCTTTATTGTCTATGGAAATCACTAAGACTTGTGGATATCCAGAAGCTGGCAACCACAAAGAATAACGAAAAGCTGTGTATAAAGCCCTTTTTTTCCAGACTGTTAAAACTTTCTGTCACACATAATGAGTGCCGAATAAGAATTCATTTAGTAGCGATATCACTGATCCCTGTTTTACAGATCTTTCCATGACCAATGAATAATGTTTCATGACTGAGGAAAGATCCAGGAAGAAACCTAATTTTAAGCAGTCTCTAACCATGTAAAGAGTTTCACAATCTGTTCTATTTAATTTTTTAGACTGTTACTTCTTAGACTATTTCTCTGTAAGTCTGTTTAAAACACTAATATACTTAATACCTATTTGCAATACCCAAGGAGTAATCTTGTCCATTCAAACTCAACACATACTAATTTCCTCAAGACTCTTGAACACTTTATAGTGTTAATTATGTCTATTACTGTCATTTAGTTTGGAATGATATGTGTGCTCCCTTCTGAAAAAAGAAATCTCCAGTCTTCCTTAGTAATGAAGAAAGCACTATTTCAGTAAGCTTTTCTGATCTAATGGCTCTAATTTCATTTAGAAATAATAGGTTTACTTGTACAAAGAATGGTGACACATATGTTTAATGAAGATAACTGACTGCTTATCAAATTTGTTCTAATTAGACACTTTTGTGTTACAGGATTAATGCAGACACTGTTGGGACACTGCACAAGAAGCATATGTATTCCCCATGAGATGATTTTGTAAAAGCAATTTTGCATTTTTTCACACTATTTCTCCAGTGTACACAGGGTTAAGTACAGTACTAAAATTATTCAGTGTCACTGAGATAAAGGTGGGAAACCTTTGAATCTAGTTGAGTTTGAACCCGTTACATTACATATTTCTGTGTCTTTCTGTGTGCAACTCTGAACTTGTTCTATTGTGAACACCTTTAGAAAAAATGAATTACTAGAAAAATAAAGCTGTCCTTCCTTTTGTCTGGGAACTAGACAAAATGGCTTTCTATGTGTCTGCTGAAGATACAGCATGCTTTCTTTGCAGTTGTGTGCTCATACTAAAGGCATGTCTAAGGATGAAGGCTCTAGTGCTGACCAGGGCGAAACCTTTAAATCCTGAGGAGAATCTGATGCACTTAAAACACTGCAAGTATCTGGTTTTGTTTTGAGGTTTCTTTTTGTCAGAGAAAACTAGTTCCTTGTAGTGAGCTAAACATGGGCTAAGTAATGTTCCAGTATACTATGCCAGAAGGCTGATGCGATGTGAAGTCTTACTGAAGTCAAGGTGACTCTTCATGAAATAAATTACAGCTAATGATGAATAAGGTCATAACAGTTAACTGCTTATCTACATGTCACTTTAAAAATAATTCACTTATTATTAGAAAGTAAAAAGATCACATCAACCTCAACAAATCTGACATTCATGTTGAAGAAAGTGACAGTAATTGGATACCAACTTTTGCTACAAATAAGATACTACTTTAATATTCATTCCGTTTTATACCGATATAACAAATTGAAACAGTTGATCTTACTGAGAGCAACTAAAACAGAAATGGAAAAGATATTTTATCATAACAGGAATATTCTTCAGTCCAATGAAAATCATAAATAGCAGAAAAAGGAGAAAAAAAGTGCTAAACTGATAAATAAACCATATTAACGAAAAGAAACACGTCTAAGAAAATAACTTGTTGACAGAGAAGGATTAAATGTCTTAATTAAAAAGTACTGGAGTTATTAATTCAAACAGCTTACATTTTACCTAGTAATTGGAAACACGGCAGGATTTTTAAAGTACAATTTTCTATTAAAAGCTGTCGGTGGAAGCATCAGGAAAAAATGCAGAGAATGCACATTTTGGATCCGCATAATGACATCCACCACATCCCTGTAGGGGTACTAGAAAGAGATGTTTGTGTACCAATCTCATTTTGCTGATAACACTTTTCATCAGAAAAGATGAAACAAATGTGACTTTGAAAATTTAATCATGAAGGACAAGGACACTGGAGAACAGTAACCACTTTAAATGTCTCAGGAACTTGCACTGTAAATGTGTATGTTATCAACTCGAAGGCAGACCAACATACTTCAAGGCAAACCGCCCAGATTATTTTAGCTCTTGAAGTAGGAAGGACACATAGTACTTTAGGTGTATTATACAGGTTACAAAAGAGAGGCATATTCTCAGCATCACATAAATATGAAACAGCCTGAGGTGAAAAAGAGCTGTAACCAGAGGCCATTAGACCACTTTTAGCTGGATAAACAGCTCCCAACAGCATAGCAAATATGCAGCATTTCACCAAAGGTATGATGCTGCATTTGTAACATGCCTGAAAGAAACATTTAGTAGACAGAATGATAATACGATGGCAATGAATACTGGACACAATAAATTACTTTTAACATACTTCCTAAATGAATACAGTTTTGCAATTGAAAGGTACAAGTGAATTTGCTGGCTAAAGTCAGAGAATAATTATGAAGGTCTTACTAGGAAAAACAAAATATATTCAATCAGTCAGAAAACCTGATTGTAAAAATGACTCTCATACAAAGAATAACAATAATCTCTTAATACCCAGCTGAAATACATATTATAATGCATCAATTTATAAGAAGGGCCAAAAAAAAAAGGAATTTCCCTTTCTAGACTTGTAGCTAAATGGAAAAAGAAAAAAAAAAACCTTACAACTGATTGCTCTATTCTGTTGGGGAAAAAAATCCCTGACTAGAAAATTTTCTTGAAGCAATTACCCTGGCAGTTTGATTACCTTCAGCAAAAATAAATCAGAGGAAATTATGACCAAATATGTATGTAAGAAGAAAATATTTCCTCATTAGGCACATACTTTCTCCTATACAACTAAGAAGTCAAAGATTACTATAAAAGGGGTCATAGGGAAAGCGTATATACATTAAATTCTCATCCTTCCATGTCACCATCAGCATGTTTCTCATGTTTTCCTTACTTAGGCCAGGTTTTACAGACATTTACTTATCTGCTTGGTCAATATGAACAGTTCTTCCCACATGACGTGAATTATTCATATATGTAATTAATCAAGGACTATAATAGTATCTTCGTAGAATGGGAGACATTTATCTTGTCATTGAGACTGTAAAGTGTATAGTTAGATCTGGATCTAAGAACTATCTATATCTCCACCTAAGTACTCATCTAGTCTTTGACAGAACCAGTTTTGATGTTTCATTTATAGTTAATTCATACTTAAACACTGTTATTCCTTTCTGTTTCATGATATTATTATACTGATCAGCATAAAATACATCCATCTTTTATCCTAAAAAATAAATTTGAGATTCAGGGTTTCTTTCCCTCCCTCCAACTGTTTCTCAAAAGAAAATATGTATCCATGACACTTCAGGACTAATACTGTAAACAAGACAGGTTCAGATAAAACTTTTCTCTTGTTTTTCTCAAACTTCATCCTCATCTTCACCACTACTGAAAATATTGACTATACTAAACAAAACCATCATAATATTCAAAACTAAACATTGAAATGATAGGCAGAGTATATAAAAAACATTAAGTGACTTAGATGGGTGTGTCTCATTGATTTTCAATACGAAAGTACTAATCCCAGTATATACCTTTAATTCTCTAGGAATATCAGGACCACACTCTCAATGGAAACTCAGAATTTCATGAAGATAGAACACTTGGTCTCTGTAATGCATAACTAGAAACCAGCCTTTTTACTTCAATGGATTATACTTTTATCTGTATTGCTGCAGTATTTTTTTTTCCCAGAGTACAGTATAGAGTTATAAAAGAATTAGCTTTGAACAGAGATTATCTGCAACTCTGACAGAGGCCGGAATAAACAGATGTATTTAAGAAAAGAATATCAGAAACAGGGTAAGTGGAAAGATACCTGTTGCTTAGTGTGTTCTCTTGGCTTCTAATAGTCAGCACTTTATCAGGACTATCTTTGTGCATTTTGCAAAGAATTCCTGTTTTAAAACTCCCACTGTGTGATTTCAATAGATCCTCCTCATGCACATTACAAAAACTAGTGAATACTTGCTTTGCGCACTCTATACAGTTAATGAGTCTGTATTTGTGCTCCCTCAGTTTGCTTGCTTCTCAAAACTGCTAGTCAATTAGGCTTTTTAATGTGAGAATTTTCTTTTCACTTGGAAGCCACTACTTATCTCTGGTCATCCTTGTCGTGTTCTTAATAGCATTTCTAATTCTACCATGTCTCGCTTGAAACAGTAAATAAAATTGCAAGGAGCTGAAGGTGCAGTGTGTAAAAACATGACAATGTTTTCAACATTCATTTCTAAATGATTCCTAACACTTTTTAAAGCATTTTGGAAGACTGATTTTCAAGGAATTATTGTCTTAATTTCTTCAAGTTAGATGTTCTTACTTATAATGGAGAGCTTTTAAAATAGGATTTTAAAAATGTACAGTTATGTTTTACCTTAACTCTAGCTTATCAACGCTTTATACTTACTGCTATATATACTTTCCTTTGGGACCCTTAATTACCATAACGTATCACTTGCAAATGATAGTAGATGAATAAGAAAAATACTTAGAAGTTAATTATTAGTGTAATATGTACAAGATTCAAGTAATTAAAAAATATTCTAGTAGTTTTCAGTCTGTTCTTTTGATTTCTGCTTGTCTTCTGTAATCAAGAAGTGTACTCGACAACCTTTCATAACTATCACTTACAGAGAGACAAACTAATCTGTAAATTCTGTAATACAGATTAATTTTCTGCAGAAGAGGCAGTCTGAAGTAAAAAAAACCAAAAAGGTGTAAGCACATGCAATGCACTCCTAAAGTAAAGAGTTCAAAGTAAATGGGAATCTAAATAGCTGAAGAAAGGCTAATGATGTGTAAATTCCATATTAGACACCTCGGGTGGCCCATCTGAGTCATAGAGTTTTCCTGCTTATACTGTATTTTTCTGCACATTAATGACTGTAATAGTAATGGAAAATTTAATTAGGAACTGTTAGATTGTGTATATCTTTCATTTGCAACCTGCTGGAGTTTTAAATTCTCCTCTTAACAAGGGAAGGATCTACAGTGCTACAGGGCTCATAACTGGGTACTGTGCTTCAGGTTTAAACTCTTCTTCCTGTGTTGAAGACCTTCATTACAGCACTTACAACCTCAAACTATTTATGAGAGTTACCTTTCTTTGAATTTCTTTGACAGGAACCCTTTTCCAGTATAATTTCCTTGAGGTCACTGCAATATTAATACATTATAAAAATGTTGAAAAGGTAGAAATCAGGAAAAAAAATGGAAGTACTATTTTGGAATATCAATATCTGGGTTTGTTTATTATTTCCTGCAAAGACTGTCAAGATAATACCTTATTTTCTACAATAATTCTGAATTATGGTTAGATGCTGTATACACAGAGACAGGCTTTTTGTCCTAGACTTCATTGTCAACTAAGAGAGAAAATCTTTGTTTCTATTTTAAGGAGCAATTAAGTGGTTTGCTGTTGTAAGAAATTTTGCACAAATTGGATTCAGATTTTTTGAATCTCTGTTCCTGATATACTGCTATTTCTCTCTGAACTTTTGCCCTGGACACCTAGAAGAGCAAAAAATATTTATAGTTCAGCAAATAAAGAAGACAAAAAAAGTTTAAAGTTTTTAAACAGAAACTCTATGACAGTTTTCTGATAGAGCATCATAACAACAATAATGCTTTTAATTTAGAAAACAATTTCAGATAATGATTAGTATTAAGAAAATATTCTTAGTTAAGAAGTGCATTATTAATACAATAGGTACTATAACTAGCTATCTGTAGAAAATCCAATAGTTTTTATATAATAAAAAATATTTTGTATAAAATGTGTAAATAAAAGATGTCATTGTGTCTTTTGCCTTATTCATGGACCAACAATGAAAATGAAAACAAACCTCATATATAAAATTAGAAAAAGAGTTTGACTGAAATACCTTAGCAACTGCAAGCAGAAAAATGATGAACTATGTCTCTAGGATCTAAGTGCTGCAATTATAAGACTCTCAGAATTATCTTGAAATGATACATTTGTTTGTCCTACTACACAGGGAAAAAATAAAAAGAAAATGCATTCAGATAACAGCATTATCCTATTTGAATTCTTTTTCCTTTTAAAAGACAATTGAAAATAAGGACAGTCATCCCTCTGGGCAGTTTTAAAACACTGTGGCATCTGAAATAAGTTAGTGAACATCACTAGACGAATGAGAGGAAATAAAACGTGCAGATTTTTGGTAATAAAATGACACACTGGGTTGCTATCAAAATCAAACATCAGTCAAAGTAATAGTCTTGTCAGAATTATGACTGAAATTGGACAAGGACTACTGAAGATAGCAACAGACTTGGATTAAAGGTGAAAAAAATGCAGATCTTGAGGGACTTTGTCTATGCAATCAATTTAAAACAATTCAGTAATAGAAGTATTACATTAGAGGATACTAGAAGAATAACATTTATCCTCTTTGTCCTTGAAAGCAATAGAAAATGATCTGAAGAGGACACATAAACTATGTGGACATATAGAAAACATTGGAATTAGTAGTGGAACTTATTATTTTAACAATTTACCTAGTTTTTTAGTGTTAGTTATTACACAGAATAAAGGAAAGAAAACAACAGAATACAATAACCAGACATAGAGCTTTGCTTTATTGGAAAAGATAACAGGAGGTTTGATTTAACAGGAGATTTTCTTTCTTGGGAAAGCAATGATTTTAAGGCTAGAATCAAAAGATTTGATCGTGATCATGGTAAATTAGGAGTAATTTCATCAGACAATGGCTATTTGATCTTCCCTACTTTTTATCTGAAAGAAGAATGTACGTATACATTCTTACTCAAGCCAGAAATTATCACTTCATAATCAACCAAAACTCCGGCTTATCTACAAAAATGGCAAGCAGTTAAACTTTTCTAAAGGAAGATTTTTCTCAACATCTTTTCAGGAGTTTTTGAGACTGCTCTAGTTATCAGTTCATGTCATTTGCTTATTAACAGTGAAGCTCTGAACTTTATGGATATTATGAAGATTGAAGGATAATTCTTATTCCCCTTTTCCTTAGGGCTGCAAATGGAACTGGAGGACAGCAGAGCAAGTTTATGCTGGCTTGTGGGAATTACATGTCTTAGAAAGCCTGCCTTGTAAATTTTTAAAGCACTTTTTAAATTAGGAAAAGGTTTATACCTTCACTATTTAGAGCAAGTTTTTGAAATTTGGCCTGGAGACAACTGTGAGGTAAAAAGATATAAAACCTGCAACTTTTTCTTCTGAAATTCAGTTTAAGTTCAGGTGACAAGTAGTCTGGAGTTAATATCAGTTACACTTTTGTCTGAGTTCTGGTTGCATGTTAAGATAATATGTCCAGAACAATATTCCTTAAGACATAGTCTACAAACCAAAATAACTGCACTTGATAGCACAGGTTAGGTTTTTTTCCTATAAATTTCTATTTTGTTGGCAAAATCCAACTTCTTAAAACTAAAATGTTGCATGTAAAGATCCTGAAGCTCACTGACCTTTGTGCCAAATCTTTTCGGTACTCTGCATAACAGCTATTAGTTTTGTTCAGGAACAACCATGGAAAAATAATACATTTAAAAATAGTTGTAAAATAAACATGTATCAGCTAAGTGTTTCCATTATTATTATTGTTATTATTACTATCATGATTGTTATTATTTTATTTAGAAGATAGGTGACATTTCCAAGAAAAATGACATGTTGGAATAAAAAATCTGATATAATTTTCCTCCTTTACTTGCCAAAATCTGATAACTGATAGCTCTTCATATTAACAGCAACAGAAATCCTCTACACATTAGAGAAATCTGTGTTGTGCTAGTATAATGATGCTATCTAACAATATTTTTTTGTGTGTATCTGAGAAAAAATCTGGATTTTAATATTTTACCTTTCTTTTTGACAGTCAGCTACCATCAAATCACCTACAAAACTGAGCGAGTTCATTAAAAGGAACAAACTCTTCACAAGGTTGTCTTTACCCCCAGTGAATGCACAAAACAAAGACTGCAGAATGAAAGGACATATGAAAAGAAAATCTTGAGCAATAGGCTCAGACAAGTGAGAAACACAGAGGACAAGTATAACAAAAGGAGTTAATCTAGTAAACATATCAAAACTAGTAAAATCAGTCAAGACAGCTCTTCAAGCACAAATGAGATGGCAGAGTTAACGAGAGGAAAAGTAGGGGGAAAAAAGCACTAACAGCAGCTCTCACTTTTCTCTCATTTTGCATATGTGGAAATAATCTAGAAATTGCTAGAAAATTACTTGCATTATCATTTGTTTTGAGAATGTAACCCAGATTTTAAAACATTTCATAATAATGAATTTTCACATGGAGGACATAAAGCAAAATAAGTCAGGAAATTCAATACTGAAAATATTTCTTTGGTTCTATTTCAGCTTGCTTCTTTGGTTCTATTCCACCTTGCTTCTTTGCTTCCTGGATATCTGCTTTTCTTTTAAGATTTTTTTTTCATTTTGTTTCTGCAGTAGAACTTTACCCTGTTTGGCTTGCATTTTAAGATCCAAGCTACTGTATCTTTTATGCCATGGTTGATATTTGCAAGCCAGCAGGTATTAATGGTGCAGAAAAGTACAGATGAGCTTGAGAGATCATTGTTGAATCGCAGCATGGAGCCACAGATAATATGGATATATATGCTCTAGTTTTACTGAAACAGACTTTGAACTGTCACAGGTTTGGATATTGGTTGGTCAAACATTTCACGTCAAGGAAATTATTTGTGTGTGTGTGTGTGCCAAAAGAAAATATGATGTTAATCCTCTGAGACTTGGGCCCCACACTGCTTCAAATAAGATTAAAGAGATTGCCTACTAGGGTGAAGTCCTATTAAGTTTATAAATATTCATTGCTATATTGAAAAGTTTTAAGCAGACTGAATTTCAGTTAATTGCTCATATAAAGTAAGCTTCTTATTTAAAAGAATACTATTAATTAGACTTTTAAGGAAAAAAGACTAGGAATCCAAGATATTTATACTAAAAAGGTTTCAGGCAGGTGAGTTTTATTATACGAGGAGTGATCAGATCAGTTATGAGGGTTAAATTAGTTACTAGTTTGGTATGAAGACATTTTGCAGTTACAAGACACTATCGAGTAGACTCACTGCAGTTGAGTGTCCTCAACCAATCAGAAATTCATGAGTATCAATTTAAAAGTTACAGAATCCCTGGCCAAATCAGACAAAATTAAATTAGTTAAAAGACTGAGCTACATTATACAAAAACACTGACTAGAGGTGTCAGAGTAGCAGAATCACCTGTACTACAAGGGCTACAATACAACCAAACCAAACTGTATCTATAGTCAGCACAGCTCATACGAGTACTGTAATGAAGAGTGGCTACAGTGTATTGTCAGTATCCAAAGAATCACTTGTTATTAAATGTGTAAATAATATTATCAAAGTAGTGTTTTCCTTATAGTGTTGTTTACACTGAATTGCTTAATCTGTGTTTCCAGCAATAACATTAGCAAGGAGTACTGTTGGAATTCATTAAGACACAGGAAAATATCAGTGGTAATGAGAAATACTGATTTTGTTTCTTTGCCAAGGATTGCATATATTCAGGAAGCTCCAAGTTAGAAGTTAGTGTTTGTTTGATTATTGCAGGCTGAAATGATCTAACTGTTGTTCATACCTAAAAGAAAAAAAACAACCCACCCTGTGCTTGACTAGGGACTTGTCTACAAGAGGAAATAAATGTGGAAAGAGCTAGAACATGAAATGATAGACCACTAACTGCTCTCATTAACTCTTCAGAAGAGCACTCCTACTCTGCTGTAAAATTGCTGCTGTCAAAGAGATTTTATTATACTTTGGAACTGTATTAAGATAAAAAGTTTTCTTTAGTAGGATGTTTTCTTTGCCTAACAGGAGGTTATAGAGAAAGCCACTGTAAGAATGGCAACAGTAAAATAAATAAATTCCTTCTGCTCATTAACTTCTACATGTAGACAGTTTCAAAATAACATGTAGCTAAAATCTGTCACCCAAGCTGTACTGGTAGAGAGAGAATCCACTTTGATTATTTACACCAAAGGTTAATCATCCTTTTAATAAGGATGCTTCTTTTCACACTTGGAATATATAAAAACCTTCACTTCCAATTCTCTTTTTTTTTTTTTTTTAAACTATTCAATTAAGGAGTGCTTTTGTGGCATATTATGAAGATAGACCCTGAAGTAAATGAAAAGAATTACTAAAGTCAGTGGAGAAAGCGGTCATTAACTTCAGAGGATTTGAAACTGCTTCAGAAAATCCTAAAAAGTTTTGTTACTTTTTTTCATTTCTTCATGAAATTTGTTTTCTGGTCTGCTGAATAATATATTTGTTTTCTTCAACATCACAGGAAAAGGCATAAAATAAAATTGATTGTGTCTGAGGGTCAGTGTATAACCCCTATACTATTGATGCTTACAAAGTTTAAACTCTTGAATGTAAGCAATCAGTCACGTAAAAATGCTTATTCACCTCCTGGGCTGATCTCTTCTAGATTATTATTAAAGTAGGAGTGAGCCCAGAAGATGAATCTGTAATTATATGAATCCAGTTGTTTTGCTGTTTCTCACAGCTAGGATAGTTCTAGATTGTAAATAAGACAGATGTCTGCCCCAATATCAAGTAAAGGTATGTATGTTGCATTAAAGATTGTTCTGCTTGGTTACATATTATGTTGGAAATGAGTTTTGCATACTTCTGAAAGCATAGTTTCCTAAATTAAGTTCCTTATGAGTTTGACCTTGGAAGAAACAAAAATAGTAAAGACTAATGTCAATCCTCCAGAATTACAGTATGAAAACATCATATAATTTCAGTCATTAGTATTCCTCTAACAGTTACATAGTTATCTCAATTGCAATGAGATATGCCCCTGTTCTTTGAACTTTGGTTTAGAAGAGCAGCAAGAAAACAAAGCTCTAACTTTAAAAGTTTCCTAGCCAAAACTACTCTCCCGGTCTGATTAAAAGACCCAGGAGAGAGTCGAGGGAAATCTCGTGAGTGAAAATTAAGATGCAAATGGGGTCAGATGCTGCTAACAAATCAAACTTTATTGACACAGCGGAGAGAGAGAAATTTGAAGTGATAGGAGAGGAGGATGGAGAAAAAGAGTTGAAATATTAGGCAGGTGAGGGAGCAGCCAGCATGGTCACCACCACTGGATCTAGTGGTGTCCCGTTCGTCTGTGGTTTTGTTCCTTCATTAGTGTGTGCACATGCGCAGCTTCTCCTCCGATAAGGGGTGCACACATGGTTGTTCCTCCACACCTCTTCTATAGATTGGAACATCTCCAAGGTAACAGTACGTCCCCTTCGGCCCAGTCCACGAGTGCCTTGTCCACGTGCTGTTCACATGGCCTTTTTTTGCCTTCCCATTGGCTGTTGTTGGGGAGGTTGGACCCAATCAGCACGCTCCGTGCACACAGCCTGAGATTTTGGTAAACAAATCCTAGTAACCTTGAAGAGCTGGTTTTGGTGCTTGTGGGGTTTCTTTGCAGTTCTGCCTTTGTTTCTATGGCAGTTGATGGTTCTGCCTCAGCCTAGTAATTGTCAACTGCAACTGTCAGCTGTCTCAGTAAGTGGTTGCACAGCTCCATTTTCAGTTGAGCACAAAGCAAGCAAAGTTTGAGAGGTATTTTGAGCAAAAGTACAGTCCCCCACAACTACTAACCCTAAATCAGAAGGGTGAAAGAAAAAATCTCTATACTTTATTGTGATAGCTATGCTTGTAGAATGATAGATTCCATATGCATATTGCTGTCTTTTCCTTTCAAAATGCAAAAATCCATTTCCTTTCCTGTATCATAAAATCTATAGAAAAATCTCTTAAGAGGCTTCCTTATTTCTCCTTTTTCAGTCTTGCCTGTGTCTAGAGAATAAATGTGCTGATTGTGTTGTCCTAAAATTATTATAAATTCTTATATGACTGACAAGACAACTTCATGGTTTGAACTATGCCACATAAAATGTTTTAAAAATTGCAATTGTTGATCCTAAGTTAAAGAAAAATGCCTACCTCATGATTTCTAGCTCTGTATAGGAAGCAGAAGAAATTATGATGCACATCAAACAGTAATATATCTCATGGAAATCTCTTTGCAAGTATATTCACACTTATGTAGAGGACAAGAAAATGTTATTATACAAATAAAAATATTTCCATTTTGTGGAAGATTTTTATTTCATTCCATCTTGGGACAAAGTCAAAATCTTGGAGTGAAACCTAAAAATTTCAATTTCTGCCTTTGAAAGGGAAGTTTCCATGGATTATGTAAATCTTTACGCCTCCACGCACACTTCAAGTGTGCTAGTTTCATACCTAGTTTCATACATATTTTATAGGCACATAATCTTCCAGGCTTCAAAGCCTGTTCGCTAAGAGATCTATGAAATGCTTGTGATATTTGCAAACATTCATTGAAACAAAATTTCTTAAACTTCTTTTTTATTTAATCATTAGTTAAAAAATGGGCATTTTAGCTTATACTTACTTTTTTCAACAGCTGATTCTTTTTTCCGTAGCCATTGATAATGTTTCAGACAAGGTCCTTCCTGCATTTTTTTCTTGGATTTACAGTTCCTTAACAAATCAGCGTTCAACAGGAAAATTTTAGACAGCTACACTTTATAGCAGTATTTCGAACAGTTTTAGTTTCTTACTTCTCAATCTGTTTAGCATATTACTTTGGTGTAAATATCACACTGATAGTGTTCTTCAAGTCAATACTGAATAATAAAGTAAGATTCCTTTTTCACAGAAATAATCTATTTTCTCCACATAATTTGGGATTTCAAACTCATTGCAGCCCAGACTAAGAATTCATGCACTTGTAATTCTAAAGCATTTTGCCCATACCTTCTGACATCTAAAAACTGACTTTTATGAAACTTAGTTATTTTTGTAACAGTAGTCATATGACCCACAAACACCAAATTCCACTTAATCTATATAATTACATATCATTAAAAATATATAATTTTCAGTCTATAATTGGTTTGAAGTTTATTGCTTCTGTTCTAGATCAAAAGAAGGGCTTGTGTGTCCAGAATACGATCTTTTTCTTCCTGTGTTAAATAATTAGGTTCATAAAAATTCTTTTTCACTACAAACCTTTGAAAAAAGTGAAACAATTTACTAATAAAGCAACACACTCATATTTCTTTTCAAGTGGGTCAAAAGAGGAGGACAGGGATGTTCTTTAAAACTAGCAGTAGTTATATTAGTCTTTCTCTGCAAAGGAACAATCATGCTGCCCACTTAGTATAGATGTGTAGAGAAGCTTTAATTGCATGGATTCTTTAAGTCCTTTGTAAACAATAAAAGTTGCACATAAATGCATTTAGGCTGTGTGAAATTTAAAAGACAGTGTTCAGGAGACTAAGCATACTTGTGTTTAAGAATATATAGCAGTTTTTAACTTAAGAAAAAGTAATTCTTCATGACCTTTCAGCAAATTTTCCACAAACTGAGCAAATGTGTCCTGAATCATCTTTCTCTGATGAAATACTACAGAATTATCTCAAACCCATTTGTATTACTTACTGCAGCCGTACTTAGTTTAAGTTGTATGACATTTCTGCCTCATTCTTAAAATGGAAAATACTGGCAAACTGATCTTGAAATTGTATGTGCTCCAATGACTAATCTTAGAGTTGGAAGCAAAAATCAATGTTTTGCTGGCTCTTTTGAATTGACACAACGCTTTTTATTCAAAGTGGATTACTATTCCATTGGCAGAAAGAAAAAAACCACATACCTGGATAGATACCGACAAAGCCACATAATAATAATTTTTGGGCCAAATTTCTGACATTAATTTCCTTCAGATATTAACAATGAGAAATAATCTGCACACCACAATGAAGTTCAGTGTACTGCCAAGTTTTTTTACTTAAAGGTTATAGCAAGAGAATATAGTTTTCTTTTGAAGGAGAAATTGGGTAGAATTCATATAGGCTGCAGAGACAAGTGGCATCTGAATTAAGAGTTAACTGAAGTACATTCACTCTGTGTCTTTTAGTTAAGGACATTGCATAAGAGAAAAAACACACTCTGTTTGCAGCCAGAAACAGTTTCTGATTTCACCTGTCAAGAAAGCTATTCTAAAGTAGCAGAACATTATCCCTAAGGAGTATAATGTGTCTGAAGCAAATAACAAAGTAGGAAACATGGACTTATTTTGCTGAAATACTAAAAACCAAGAACTTCTTTTGAAGCCATTGAGAGATGTAGCTCTCAGAGTCCCTGAAAATAGGGTTGACCAAATAATTAATTAAAATTATTCTAGATTAGTACATATAAGTCACAATCTTATTTTACCCTGCTACTTTTGTGTACTACGTGGCAGTGGTCAACTGAACTCCAATCATTATTTAGAATTTTTATTACTACAGTGGCAAGAGACTGTATTAATAATCTGTAAAAGTCAATAGAAGAAATCTGGTCGAGGAGATAAAGACTGAAACATTGCTTATTACAGATACAGAGGAACTGGCCTAACACCCTTATTTTAAAAGACAAGGAAGAATCTGCTTTAAAGTTAAATTTAAAAAGAAAAAAATAAAGAAGGTAGTCTGTTTGCCAATACATAATTCTTCTCTTACCCTTTGATATTCTTTAGTTTGTAAAATGTGCACAAATGTGTTGAAATCTAAACAACATAAACATAAAATTTGTCCTTAAAATCAAAGTAACTAAACTGAAATAAAGCAACGTATGAAACCCTTTATGTCTCAGTAAAATAACTGCATCATTAATTTTTCTTTTCCATATTTATTCTCAAAAAGCTCAGAGATAGATATTTATCTGCTAAAACTACCTCCATCGAGGTTTTGAACTTCCCATGAAATTTCTTTCTTAGGAAAATTGGGAAATAAAACAATTGAGTTATAGTTTGGATAAAATTATAGAATTACATAGAGCATCTATTTCCTGCCCCCAGTGTAATAACTTAGAAATAAAGTTTAAAAACCAAACAAAACTGATCAGGGAAAATGAGAAGAAAAACTGTAGTTGCAGATCCCAGTAGCTCAAAATACGCCACAGAAAACAGCAGTGTTGTCTCTTTAGAAGTGAGCTGACATTGATACCATTTATAAAACGTTCAATATCAGCCAATCTTCTTCTTTTTTACTGGCCCTATTTTAACGTGTCTTGAAAGCTTTGTTTGTTTACAAAGGAATTTGATGTGTAATAAATGCAGAAAGACCTTGAAGTCAGAAAATAATATTACATCAGAATAGAATAGAAAATAAATATTTTGAAGAGGAAGATAAGAGTTTATCAAATTAAAATATCACAGAATCGCAGAATGTTATATTGCTATAACTTACAGTTAAAAAGTAAAGAAACCATTTCTCAACCTTTTTTCCAGTAACATGTTTCAAACAGAGTTTAAGATATTGTGCCGTGGTATAAAGTTTTACTTCTTGACCTGGACAGATTTCTGCAATATATTCCTGCCTACCTCATTTAGAAGAAATATATCTTTACAAAAATAGTCTACAGTATCAAACTACAAATGCTTAGATTTCTATGATTTCTAGCTTAATGCAACAAACATTTTAGTCCAGCTGCCAGAATGAATTTTCACTCCCTGCAGATCCTTTTCTTTTTTTTAGTATTGCCACTGAGCCAAAGAAGATGACCTTTAAAGTACTAGTTGTAGTGCTTACCGGTAAAAAGGTAGAGAAGGAGAAAATCAAAGAGGATTCTATTCATGCAGTAGGAAAAAAAATAAGAAAAAAAAATTAAGAAGAGGCAATCTTCTTTTCTGTCTAGGAAAAAAATAGATTACTTATGGAAAAACCAATCAAGAAAGCTTTTGTTTGAGTTTTTCTGAACAGCAACAACAGTAAAAGCAGTGTTCAGCTCTATCTTTGCTAAACATGATAGTAAAAAGGGAATTATTCTGTGTTAGAAAGGCCAGGCATTTTTGCAAAACGAACATAAAAACTGCAGTCAACTTAATTCTCTCCAGCAGTTCCTGCTATTATTTACAAAAACACTGTTTTGTGTCAAGGGATGACAGCATTCACACCTGCTTAACTCATCTTAGCATGGATGACATGAAAGCTATGGCTCTCAGTACTAGTAAGGGCAGAGAAAACAGACCAAAAAAAATCTGTTCCTTGTTCTTACTGTACCAAAATTCAATCTGGGAATAGGTAATTTTTAGATAATTGTAGTGATGTAACTTAATAGCAGAATGTTGGGATACTACGGATAGACATAGGTGGAGATAAAGTTTTGGGGACAAGGTATGTTCTTTAGGCTTTTGTGTACTGCAGTAAATTTCCTGAAGCTTTTCCAATTTTGTCTCCCTTAAAGACATGCATGCTATTAAATAAACAAAAATAAAGAAAGAAAAAAAAAAAGGGTAATAGATAGTTCTACTTCAATTGCTGATATTCCTGGAATGGAGTAATATTCAATTTCAAGCTTTCACAATGAGGCTCAGGGAGCCTGAAATTAATTGAAAGGGTATTATATCCATTGCTTTTACCTTCTTTATAAGTGTTTTAATAATTTAGTTAATACCTGGATGGCATATTATGAGACAAATGTATACATGTGCATCACTATAACATTTTTAAATGATAAAACAGCACTAAATTTCTCTGCAGAACTTTATGGTAATTGTTGCTAATTTTGAAAAATACTGAAGAATTTCCCAGTGTTTCAAGTTAACTATGTCTGTAATTGCGTTACTGTGAACTCTGCCTTGTAACATAAATATTCATGCAATTACTCCAAGATACACAATATTATAATAACTATGTGCACACACACTTGAAAGGTTATAGCTATAATCGAATTTAATTTAATATTTCTGATAGCAACTGAAAACTATAAACATTCATTCTCAATTATTCTTGTTTACATGATGTAAGGATCTGGAGCCAAGTTAAGTATTTCGTATTTCATACATTGTTTTCAGGAGCTATGTTTTGTCTGCAGGACTTTCAGTATTTAAAACTCTTTAGAATATTCCTGGCTGAATGCAGCAGTGGCATTGAAAGGTCAGAAAGCAGATGCATCAGTAAAATTACATGAGTTCCCTCAAGTTGGCTTTTTGTAGATGAACAAAATAAATAATGATGGGGGAGGAAGAAAAGGAATATGTCAGGCAATGTATTCAAATATTAAGCAGGTCTTTGCCACTCTAATTTGTTCTGTATTAGATACTTTCATTTCCAGTGCTTTGAATAGCTTCTAAACATCAGATCATTAAAATTTATACTAAATAATAATTTATAATATAAAAAAATAAAGTCCTTTATGGAAGTAGTACTATAAATGCTTCATTACCATAAATGTTCCCTGTTTACATTTTATCATATGACATGATATGATATTGTATTATCACAATTTCAACTATTTATTATATTTTACTCAGTCTTTAATTTTAGTAGACATATTATTTATGGTTGCATAACATCTGCTGGTATTAAGTAATAAACCTGCCTAGAATTCCACCAAAAAGCATATTTTTTTTCACTTAAAATCTGCCATATACTGTTAGAAATTGAGTAGTATTTAGAGTAAGACTTCTTAAAAAAAGGATAATCACACAAAATCTCTTTTCCATTATTGCCATCTATTCTAATATCACATGCTGCTTGTCAGAGTATGAACTTCTCTCCAATAACTATGTGTAATAATGAATGAACAGAAATTGATGTGACACTGATAGCATGCTAAACTTAAGTAGGTTCTTTTGTGGCCAAAGACAGTTCTCCACAAAAAGCGCTTGGGGAGAATACAGCTTCTTTATGAGAATACTTAACTAATGAGCCACTAACTTCATGTCCTAGACAGAAAAGCTTACTTCTTGAGCTAGATTGTACGATAATTGTAACTTCATTAGCCAGACTGGAAAAAAATACAGACTTGTATCTTTGTGGTTGTGCAGCAATAAGCATGTTATATGAATGTCCCTAACCACAGAAGATGTAAAATATTGTGTGGAAAATAATTTTAAGAGCTGTCATATTTTCAAGAGCTGAGAGAGTTTTGTGGAGATGTTGTGATTCCTTTTTGCAATTTTGTTTATATGTAAATTCTGTTTAATACAATTTGTAACACATAAGTCATGTTTTCTTTATTTGGTTTTAGAAAATTGAAGGCTTAGCTAGATTTCCTTGAAAACTTCTTTGGTTCTTGAACTTATTTTGATGCAGTGAAAGATAGTACTTAATTAGTATGACAGTCATGTGATGCTTAGTCTATCTAGGGAGAAAATAAATATGTAAAATTTAAGGAGGTTTTTATTCTTTCTAAGAACAAAATAAGAGACAGGACACAAGCAACATTTGCCCAAATTTAAGAATGATTGCAAGAATAGAATTGGAGACATTTTTGCTTTGTGTCAGATGCAGCTTTCTTTTAGATAGGATCAAAGGGCTGCAAAGTTCATATATATATACCAGAATACAGACACAATAAAAATATGTAGATATAAGAACTGAAAGAACTGCAAGTAGCAGTTCTAAAATAATGCAACAGACATGAAGAAATTCAGACTGGAGAACATAGAAGAGTACAATGCCTTCAGTTTGTTCAACAGTAGGTACTAATCAGATTGTGTGGTCTGAGTTAACAAAATTCACTTATGGAGCAGCTTCACGTATGGGGAAAAGAAAAGTTAATGAAAGCTCATTAAAAATTTCTTATTCTTACTTAATGAACTCTATAAGAAAAAAAAACCAACTAAAAAGCCTTCAGACAGCTAATAAAAAAACCCCAATGTATAAAATAATACATAAGAATATTGTGCAAGACATCAAAGAATCACCTATAGAAAGAAAAGATTAAATCTTTTGAGCAAGTAAAATATGAAAAAAAAATCTATTGCTCTTGTATCATTTAAATATCAAATTTTAAATAAAAAGTAGCTTCTCTTGTTTTGTGACGACAAAAAATTATATAAATATACACATATACACATACACATGCATACATGTAAACATATCTATTCCATTCTCCTGAACTAAACAAAAGAATAGAACCCGAGGGCAGAGAGAAGTGGAGAAGGATGTGGAACAAGGAACTAAATGAAAAAAAACCAACCCAAAACAGATTTTACTGTTGGTGCTATGAAGTATCTGGTATTGATACTTTGCACATTCTACAATACTAAATTTTTATACACATAATTTTCTACCAGTTTGAAGCAGAATAGATCTTCTTGATCTCCAAGATCTGTTTGTGTTGGTTGCTGGGGAGAGTGTGTGTGCTTATGGATTGAAGTTTATTGTCCACAAGTGCTGGTTATGTGTAAGATTTTTTGAATCATTTTATTTTTTTTTGACATGGTTCACAGAGCTTTTTAAAGTTTGAAACCCATTTTTTATTCCAGCTTGAGAATACTAAAATAATTTGCCATAGGTAAGTAGAGAAGATATTTAAGGTCCATAGTGTTCCACGAAGTTAATATCCAGGTATAAACTGTCAGGTATTAGGAGTAAATTTCCTTGTTGGCATATTATGTAAATGGCCTATTTCAGAGATTTTATAGTTTGTGGGTTTATTTTTATTGGGGTTTTTTAATACACATTGTTCATTGTTAGACATAAGATGCCAAAGCATTGTAATCCAATGACTAGCTTCCTATTGTGACTTGACATGTACAAGAAAAGCTGACAAACTTAAAATGTAATTTCACTTAGGATTCCTTCTTATCATTAAAAAAAACCCAGCAAAACCCACAACAAACACAACACAAACAAAACTTGCTATATCTGTCAAAAGATTTCAGTTTTCAGAACAATCACAAAAATTCCACACAGTTGTTAGGGTGGTAAAGGCTACAAAAGTCTTAAAGAAGTTTTCAGAAGTTTTGCAAATATTTTTCCTAGCTGAAATATTGTTTTGTCTCCAGATTTGCTATATTATTGTTTTGTAGCTTACCAAAACTGACATGAATCCCTTCTACTTTTTAAAATAAGAAAATAATTGGTTCATAATCAAATTATTGGCATATTTCTTTATTGTTATTTGGTTGTGTAATACTTCACTCTAGAGACTGGAGAGAGAGAAATGATTGGTAGCATATAGTGGTTTATGCTGAGTAAGCTGTTTAGGTGAGTAAACTGTAATAATTTCTTTGCTGTTAGGAAGCACAGCATAATCTAGGGAAACTGAGACAGAAATTTCTTGTGACCCTTCCCAGTTTGATTGCAATGGGACAACAGGGACCATGTGCAAGTCTTATGTGACTAGATTGCTTTTTGTTGTCATCTGAAAATACTAGCTGTAGTTGAAAGCATTCACAGTGTTGACAGAGAAAGAAAATCAAAACTTTTCAGTAGAAGACAAACAGCTCTGTTACAGGACAAAGAATTAACTGTACTATACAGAATCACAACCCTCTTTCTATTTCTCCACTAGATGGATTGGTTGCTTAAGGAATTTTATTTTTCCTGGCATCTGATTTTCTTGATTGGCAGGAAAGAAAATGTGAGATCTGATTGAGTATCTTGATTGACAAAATGAAAACCCATCACCTACAAGTGATTAAATGAAATCTTATTTCATATAAGTAACAAAGGATTAGAAAACTGATTTCTCTTTCATAAAAGGTTATGCTGAAGGTTATTCTACTCCTCCAAAAGTCATTCTACATTCTTCTTGATTCACTTTTTATACTATATCTATGCTGTACATCACCTTAAAATCAATGTTTTCATTACTTTCTACATTCTAATGTATTCATAAACATACATCAAATCCTCCACATTTATGACAGTATTGTTCTGGGAAAGTAATGTTGAAATCAGTGAAATTACTTTGTAAACCAGGCTTTTAGAATGAGAATAATTAAAATTATGTGTTGTTGCTTGTAGCCAAGACTGTTTCATAATGCTTTATATGTTTGCATCTGCTTTGATTTACTATCAAAATCAATTCTGGTAGTATTTCATCTCAGACATCAAATTGTTTCTTCTCATACCGTGGTCTTCCTTGTAGAATCTTAGGTGAACATGTGCCTTCTAGAAATGGGAAACTATTTTGCAAATGTTAGAACAAAGACAGCTGACTCTTTTCTGTTTCCAAAACTCAAAGAAGACACAGTTTTCTGTACTGAATCTAAATGGTTTGTACTATTTGTGTTGATAAGACCTGAGGGGTTCACATATTAAACTTAATTTATCTTAAATCTTCTGCTGTTGTTTATCTTCATTTATGGGAAGCTAGTGCCCACAAAGCTTATCACAATACTGCACTCATAAGACCTACAATAATTGCAACTGCAGCAACCAAACATGTCTGAATTTTGTCTACATCTTTTGATTTAACAGTATGATGTCATTCAGAGCTGTATATACAATTAAATGTAACATGTACAGAAAATGTGTAACAAGCTGATCTCAGAGGAAAAACACAACGTGATAAAAATCATCCAAGTAAAAGGTGTACAAGATTACTGAGAGTATGCTGGTAAAATACTTAGCTTGAAAGTTATTACTTCTGGGACTGAAGCAATACATAACAACATTTAATTAACAAAATTATTATTTCATTAAATTAATTGTCATTTTCTCTCTTTTTCTTATTCCTTCCCTCTTTTTTTTACATCACTGTTTTGCTCTTTCTTCATATGTATAAGGTTCAACTTATTATTAATAAAGATTCTTTAAGAGATTACATTTATTTTCATTTACTTTAACTGAAGGAAGCTGTGTTTGTGTTTCAAAATCAATATGTAATGTTTTTAGGGAGGTATTTGTATTCCAGCTTGAAAATAAAGTGGGGTTTTTTGTTTGTTTGTGTGTGCTGTTTTATTTGTGGTTTGTTTTTTTTTTTCCACACACTGAGTCCTTTTCTTCTTGTGCTATTGAAGATTCACTCCAGAGAATCTGCTAGTTCTTATTATTTTACTCTTCACCACACTTAAAGATCTCCAAAGGTGACAATTATTACTTAAAATATGTGCAACACCTCTGCACATATGAAATAAGTTTAGAGGCAATGAGAATAAATTTACTGTGTCTCTGAAGTTCCTCTGAAATGACTCTGTAACTGTTTTTTTTTTAATAGACTGTATCTTTCTTATCAGAAAGGCCAAGATACAGTAAATCTGTTGGTAAATCTATTGACAGTTTCTTTGTTTTCTGAAGAAAATAAAGTTATAATAAAAATTGTGCAACAAAGAGCTACACACAATATATAGGAAATGTGAGGAGGAAAAAATAGCTTATTATAAAATCTATTACAAAGTTCATATATTAAGAAGAATTCATTGTGCCAGGTATTTTGTCAGGAAATTTACATATTCAAAGACATTAATCCTGTTTGTTGGTTTATTTGGTTTTGAGCTTCTTAAAATGTGAAATGCACTGCTGGACAAAGAAGTTCGAGAATTTAAATGCACAGCTGATATAACACCAGGCTTTTACAGAGTATGATTTGCATACTTTACTTCCATTCTTCTTATGAATGGCATGCTATTGCATTTGTATGGAAGTGTATGTTCATACATATTTAAACCAACTTCTCTTGGCAGCATAATATAGAAGTGTCATTAATCCCGTGCATTTCAGCTAACAAATGACTTGTTTCTCACCTAACAACAGCCATTAACATGGCATCAAGCCTGAATGTGTTTTACTTTGAACACTGCTGTGCAATAACCATTTCGGTCTTCAGAACTGGTACAGAACCCTACCCTGAAGATTTATGGGGAAAGTGTTTTGGGGCATGTTGTCTCTCTTCAGCTCAGTCTCCCACGTACATCCACCATGTTCCCTTCCTGTGGCATGGCAACTCAGAGGCTGGATGACAATGTCAAAGTTATAGGCCACTTTTGTGATATCTTAGAATCCTGTTTTATATCCCTGCAGCCCCCTCAGTGGTAACATTCCTTTTATCTGATCCAAAAGGATGGAAGGGGAAGCTATGAGAACAAGAGGGAGTTGTTAATGCCTCTTAGCCTATACCAGTTATGAAAACCAAGATACAGTTACCTGTAACAGGAGAAGCGGAAGAAAGAACTGGTGTCAGGAAGCTTAGATGATGTCAAGGTGTCCCATCACATCTAGAAGCAAGTCCTCCATTTCCAATAGTCTTTAGTGTGCCCTCTCTTTAGGTCTGATGGCTGTGAAAGAAGAGAGAAAGATGTTATTCTATGATTTGCCATCACAAATAAGG
Source organism: Galbula dea (assembly GCA_013399015.1). Lineage (NCBI taxonomy): Eukaryota > Metazoa > Chordata > Aves > Piciformes > Galbulidae > Galbula > Galbula dea. The sequence continues at coordinate 596,891 of VWZX01011397.1, forward strand.
GCAAGGCTTCTGCAAAACTTCAAGTGAACAATAAAGAAGTAACATTTTTAACACATAAACTAAAACCTGTTGAGAAATGCATTTGCAGATTATTTCTTGCATATCTAACTTGCTAATTTAAAACCTGAAAACTAGAATCAACAAAAAAAGAACAGGCTTATATTTCCTTGTGTAATTTTGTGACAAAAATGTGAGCAGATTCTGTTCCTGGACCCTGTCTTTCATTTTCCAGTAATCCTACTTTCCAAGCAAGCACAGATTCTCTTCTATTTTACTCTATAATTTTCTATTATCTTCTCAGATCCTGTTCTTATTCTCCATTTTTCACCAATTTCTTAGCAAGACAAACATTCTTTTCCTCACTCTGTGTTTCAGACCTTAAGATTCAGCATCTCATTTGCATTATCTCACATTCCAGATGTGCAAATTTTTAATTTTTATATTTTTAATAATTCAACAAGACTCTTGTACAAGTAAAAAAAGATTTAATTTATTTTAAAATGATTTATTGTTTAGATTTAACTTCTGAATGAAGTTGCCATAAACTTCAGGTTTGTGAATGCAACATCAGGACTAGATGTTAATTTCAGCTTCTACTAAATACTGCTTTAAAGACTCTCAAATCCTTAATTGGATGTAGCCATTTTTGAGGGCAGACAAAAAAATAAAGCTAAAAAAGAAATAAGGAATGCTCAGATTTAGTTAGGTGGTGTCTCCATCTGGGTCGCTTATGCTAGGTAAAGCTGCTTTTAAATCAATTTATGACACATTTACTTAAGTATTGTATTTCTCAGTGTTTCTGTAATAAATATAACTGAACTGATATTTAGATGGTTTAAAATTTGAATGTCTGAGGGTTTTTTGCTGTTAGATACCTTTTAATTAAATGCCTAGCTAAACTAACTGTTTGATTGATTTATTTATGCTTTTCAAGCAAGCTGAAAGTTTCAGAGACTCAAAAGCTTAGGTGTATTTTAGGGCATCTCTAACTTTAGTAAAAACCATGTCTTGAAACACCTTGTGATTTAACTTTTTGTTAATGTTTAATGTTTTGTTGGATCTTATGAATCTGGTTGGTTATGGCCAACCAAAGTTAATTGACAACTAGTGTACTGTTACGAAAGGTATTAAAGTCTGCCAAAACAATAAGCTCAAGAGTGTTACTTGTTCTCATAAAATAGTGCTTCAGTTTTGCATACTAATTGAATTGTTTTAAAAGTAGAGACAACTTATATACCCTGAGGATACATTTTATTATCATGTGAAATATAGAATGTTATTTTGCTTCAGGAGATAAAAGCAATTTTCATCTGAATCCCTCTAGAAATTAGTGCATCAACGTACCTAGTCATCTGTAACATCTGAGAGGGCTATCTTTCAGTAACTGTTCTTCAGTATTATTAATTTGTGCAAGGCTTGTACAAACTAAATGTTTCATGAAGTTGTATTTTAGATTTCTCCTAAGGTTAAATAAGACTAAATTGTAGCTGTTGTGAACAGATCTGATCTCACCAGCTTTAGAATTATAGCATCTTGTGGTGGGTTAGCTCTGGGCCAAACTCCCACTCAGCTGCTTGCTCCCTGTCAGTGGGACAGGGAGAGAAAGTAGGAAGGATAGGAAGAAAGCTGTGGGTCAGGGTGAGACAGGGAGATTGCTTGCCAAATACCATCACAAGCAAAATAAGTTTTACTCTGGGAAAATTAGTTTACTCATTGCTACTCAAAATCAAATAGTAATTAGTAATTCAGGTAGAGGGAAATAAAAAGGCAAATATTAAAGCAACAACATTCCAACCCCTTTTCTGAGGCACAGCTTCACTCCCAGCTCCTCTGTGTGGCAGGTATTCCTGCCCCAGTAAAAATCCAAACTTCTCAACAGCTGGCAGGGAAGACTTAAACAATGAAGCCACAGTTTGAGGTTTGAGCTACATGATGACTCTGTGCATACTTTAGTCAAGGGATATGAAAAGCCCTTTGGTCAACAGACGTGGCCCTCAGCCAATGAAATACCTCAGCTGAGAGAAGTTTCTAGACTGCTGACCAGATATGACCATAGATCAGATTTGACTAAGGTATTAATGGAGCCCTGCCAGAGGGCAAACTGAGACAGTCCTCCTTGGAACAGTTTGTCTGCAGTTGTGGCCTTTCCCCAGGGTAACTCCTTGAGGTTGAAAGCCCTCTTGTCACTGGATCAGTGATTACACATTTTGAGTCATCATCCCTAAAACATAAGCTTAAATTAACTGTGGTATTAGTTCTGTTTGATAGATATCTAGATCTGTAGTTGGAGTGCTAAATAATTTTTGATTAAAATTAAATCTTGAGTACCTGCTTCATCTATTTTGAGAGACACTCTGACATTCTGCCTGCCTGCCTCCCCTGTCATCCCTCAAGAAGCACAGGAAGCAGGAGTTACAGTCAGTCCATAATGTCTCATCTCTTGCCACTTCTTTTTTTCCTCACACTTTTTCTCTGCTCCAGCATGAGGACTTCACAGGCTGCAGGGCATACTTGTCCTGGTGCCATGGAACAGCACCTTCTCCTCCTTCTTCTGACCTTGGTGTTCCATCTCCTGTTTCTCTCCTATTTTCTGTCTTTTCTTTAAAACCCTTTCCCAGAGGTACCACTAGTTTGACAATGGGTCCGTTGGAACTGGCTGGAACTGGCTGTGTCTGACATGGGGTAGCTCTGGCCTCTCCTTACAGAGGCCACACCCACAGCACCTACACTGCCAGCACTGGGCACTCACACTTTAATTAATAAAAAACCCCAAAGTAACAGTAAAAGCTGTACAAGTATACAGATATTTTTTCATTACTCAGCTTTCCAGCAGTCGCTGGGTGGTGGTCAATTCAGCCCTAACTGTTGACAGATACATTTTTGGTCCCCAGTGTGGGGCTAGAGAGTTTTGACAGATCTCATCTGATCTCGGAAGCTAAGCAGGGTCAGGCCTAGTTAGTACCTGATACTCTTCCCCCCTCCCCCTCACTTCTTCCTCTCTCCCTGCCAAGGGAAGGGAAAGGGAATAAGAGAGAGAGAGACTTGTGGATTGGGGGGAAAAAAAACCCACAGCTAAAACTACTTTAAGGAAAATAGACACAATAGATGAAATATATATATAGATTAGGCCTAATCACTGCTGGAAAAAAATATACTGCCAGCTTCAGAAATGCAGTCACTTAGAGGAGCTTCGGCTAGAAAGCAAGGTTATTGAACAGAATCACTTCTGTTCTAAGCCAAACCAGGACACCAGCCTGTAAGCTTTTTCTTTTCTAAATGTCTATTTTCTTGTGTGAAAAGTCCTTCAGATATTTTAAAAAATCCACGCAAAATTTTATCTGATCTCCTGAGTTTTCATCAGTTTCATAGTCCATGTAGACCTTAACCAATCATAGCTCGTTGCCTAATGGTGTTAATGGTAATTCATTTCTTCTTTTAATTAAACACAGATGTAGATATAAAATTTAAGAAAATAGGAAAAGCTGTATTCCCTTGCCAAGCTGATAATTTCCTTTTACTACCACACTACAGGGTCATTGACAGTACCCCAGAGTCTACCACAGATGCACATTAATTACCCGTTCTCTAATTACTAGGGTACCAGAATAACCATTCATTAAGCTTTCTTCTCAACTTTTCAAAGCCCCAGAGATGTGTGCAAGAAGCACACAACTTGGCAATGTTAATTGAACCCTATTAACTCATAAAATGTACAAAAAGTGTAGCCATTGATAAAAAATCCTTTTTCATTTTGTCCACTGAGTCCACAACATACAAACAATCAATTTTGGTGCAATCTATTTGGACATCCAACAAAGCAGCTGCTCACAGATTGTTAATTATTGGGCACACATCAACAGGATTAGGAAAGAGTCCTGGCTGTTTAGTTACCAGTCTAATTGAAGACATGCATGGAGGCAGTTAGCTATAAAAGCAAATCTAAGTAAGATGATTTTCTAGAAAGTTAGAATATTAACAAAATGTGAAAGAGTTATCAACAACCAGGAAAAAATATCTGAAACTGTTCTGTAATCTACTGATTTTCAGATGTAAAGTGAAGTTCAATTTTAATGTCTTGAAACATTTTTGCCAACATCATCATTCAGTATTTAATATGACAGAAGAAAATGCTATGACATGACTGAATCAGTCACAAAGAATAAAGAAGTTGTGGTCTAGTGGTTAGGTTTTGGTGCTCTCACTGCTGGGGCCTGGGTTTGATCCTGCTCTGTCAGGGGGGTTGGACTAGATGATCTTTCGAGGTCCCTTCCAACCCCTGACATTTTGTGACTCTGTGAATGAAATCTCACTTTTAAATGTGTGTATTTCTCCTGTATCTGCTACACCTTTGATTTTCAAGGTTCATTTCTCTTAAAGATACCACATTTAACAATTTCCCATTTTTAACACATTTGTGAGATGTTGTGATGGTTCTCATTTGTTCTGTTTTTTGTTTCACATGCTCTGCATCAGCAACTTCAAAATATATCTTTTCTTCTACCTTATTGGTATAGGAACCACTATTACCTATGAATACAGTTAGCAATTCTTGATAAATATATAAGGAAAAAACTTTTTTCCATTGAGGGTGACAGAAACAGCTGCCCAGAGAAGCTGTGGAGTCTCCTTCTCTGGAGACTTTCGAAACCTGCCTGGACATGTTCCTGTGCAACCTGATCTACGTGAACCTGCTTTAGCAGGGGGTTGGACTAGATGATCTCCAGAGATCCCTTCCAACCCCTACCATTCTGTGGTTCTGTCATAAGTTAATTCATTAACAGACTTGCAATCTACATGTTGTTTTTCCAGGAGTCAGAATCCACTGATGGATTCTTGGCATTTCTTAGCAAATTCCCTGTCTTACTTTGAGTAATCATGTGTCTTCTCAAAACCTTTCTCAATATATTGAGCAGGGTTAATCACATACCTAAGTGGCTTTTCTGTATGGAGCAATTAAGACTTGGTGTTATAATTACAGATATATTATATCCAATAGTCCATAAAAATTTACAGTTACTTCTTTCTATTTGCTATGATACATATACCAGAGTAGCCAGAAACTCTTTTCTTGTACTTCATTAATCTATTAGTATATATTTAAAGCTTTGTAGAACTCCGTTCAAGGAAAATTTTGGCCTAAATACTGTTTCACACAACTGAGTTGAATGGTGAGCAGTCTGAAATACATGTAAGAATACTCTGTCTTTAAGGTTAAATTAACTGTTGAATAATCATCATGAAAAGATGCCACATCTTTGTCAAATTAGTGTAAGTGGTTTGCTAGAACTTATTTTGTAAAAAGTCTAAGGCTAAGCTATAACAATAAAACACTTTACAATAGGTACTCATGCAAGTTTGTTTTAAATGAATGATTTCTGAAGTCTATAACAATTATCTCAATATAGAAATAGTTAGAAAATATATGTTACCATTTAAAAAAGGTATAGAGAATATAAAGAGAGGTTCTTCTAGTGTATTTCTGGATACTGGGCCACCATGCTCTGTCAAATGAGAATGTGCTGAACAATTGCTTTGTGCTAATCAATAAAACAGATTAAGTCCATACAGCTGATTCTGCTTAAATAGGCATTCAACGCTTACTGCAATTAATCAGAAAAAATGAGGAGACAACATATGTTGATTGATCCTGTCTGAACTCATCCAGAAGAACCTCAGCTATCTTTTGTATTTTGAAACAGTAAAAGAAATATGTCAGTGAATTGGTGTCTTGTCTCTGGTCTGTTAACATCTACTGTTTCTTCAGTCAGGGATTTTTTTTTCATGATTAGCTAGATCAGGATTACACATAATTACAGATTACATTTGAGGGTAATTATACTGCCGTTATTAGACTTTTGCCTGACTTGATTTTTTGAGGACTAAGATTATTACAATCTTTCCTGTCAGAATGAATTTCCTTTTCCCTTCATAGCAAAAAACAAAAAACCCTAGAGAATTAATTACACATTTAATACCTTAAGTGGGATGCTGGATCACTGAGAGGAAACACACCCACAGAAAATCCACCCCAAACCCCTAACAATGAAAACCACCCCAAATCCCCAAACTATTAGCAGTCAAAATGCTAAGGTAACACAAAATGTCAACTGAAATTACATGCAATGCTAAAGACAACTTACAAAAATGGCATACCAGAAGATTTATTGTCCAAACTCTAGGCAATCATAGTTTCCATAGAAGGTAAGTTTATAGCCAGCATAGGCCTAGAACAAGGCCTTTGCTATAGCAGGCTGCTGCGCTCCCATATCTGCCACCCCTGTGGCATCTGCTTGTTGTGGCTGGTGGCCAACCTGGACCACAGCCTGCCCAGAGGGCTGCATTTGCCCTGGGCTGACCCTTGCCCATGGACACTGCTTGCTGCCGAGGTGCTGGTGCTCAGACATAGCCAGAGCAATGGCCCCACTTCCTGGCAGCCTGTCCTGTCCTCAGCCGCAGGCCCCTGAGCTGGGCCTAGGCCCTGACCTGCAGACTGGCTTCTCACCTAACCCTGGCCTGTCCCCAGCGAGGTTCCAGGTACCTTGGCTTCCCCCCAAACCTGCCTCTCTCCCTGTCTGGGGTGGTGGGATTAGCTCTTCCTGCTAGGCCTACCCCAGTCCATCTCCATAGGAAGTCACTGCCACTCCTAGCCATGAGGGAGCCACCACCCACTGCTGTGCCCTGGAAATTGGAAGGCAAGTACCTTCATCCTGTTCAGAAGTACTATGTGGAATGATATTCAAGTGCTTATTTCTAAAAGTAGTTAGGACCTCTGGTAGTTCAGTACCATATACTCTTTCTCATTTGGCATACTTCTTGCATACTGCTATTGAAATGCAAGAGCATTATAACATTGTGAAGATCTGATAGCTGAAAAGTATGGAAGATTTTCTTTGTAAGTTACTACTTTCACAGCACATATTGTATTTATCTTGGAGGCAATATATTTTCCCATTTGTCTCTAGCAGCAAACTTCTTTAAGTTGTCTTCATAATACTGGGCTATTCAGAAATATGTAAATGCATAAAGGAATGCATCTTTTTCAAAGAAATTATGGACTTTATAAGGGACAACATAAAATTAGTTTGTCCACTGGTAATTTGAAGTGAAAGATTAAAACAAGGTTTACAACCCACCATCCACTATTCTATTTCTTTGTGCAGTCTACCTATGTGATAGACGGTGTCTTAATTCTATTTTAATAGGACTGCCACTGAGTACAGCAAATTTAAAAGATTTATTTGAACCTAAAATTACGAGGGAATAGAAAGATGGAGACACAAAAGGGAAGACTTATGTAAAATCTTGTTTTTCTGATTAATGTTGCAGTGGACTGTATCATATCACTATGGAAGTTTTGAAGTTAAAATCATCTTTTAATTGGATATTTAGATGATCTGTATTCTTTGTTATTCTTATTAAATTATGGCTGTATATATCACTATATGTATTAACATCTTGTACAAGGACTTCATTTGCATTTAATTCATTTCTCAGTAAAATGATTTCTGGTTTTGAAATTATGCATTTGTACATTACAGAACAATCAAATTATCAGCCTCACTGGCAAAGATCAATTTGGAACTCTTGAAAAGTGTGATGAGGTAGGTTTTCCATCATTAAAATTGCCTATAAATTCTTCAGTGCTGTCAAAATGTCAATGGCTGTTACTTAATTTGTTTATGACTAGAAGGAGTAAATGGGATTGTGTAGTAAAATGGAATGCAAGAAAGTTAATCTTTCCACAAGTGGAATGCTTTGCTGGAAGTCTAAGAAATCACTGCTATAAATGTGTCTATTTTTTTATAGGTCTTTGCCTCCTTGAAATGCCTTGTTTTAAGATAGACACAAAAATGTTACTTGGATTCTAATTGAAACCTGATGAGTTCAAACATCAGTGAAGTTTACCTTTAGTGCACTGGAATATGAAACAGAAAATTATAAGAAAAGAAGGTCTTAGATTACTTTTGTCTCCTGTTTCTTCATTCTAATGAAAGAAGTGCTGAGGATGGCAAACTGAGAATTACATATTAAAATAGCTGAGTGGTTTCTTATCCTTTATGATGAGACCACAAATATGTAAACAGAATTCAGTGAAATTCTACAGTGACAACTTTTCACATACACATTTCTGTCCAAAGTGCCAAGAAGTAGTGTTTAACTATTAAAATTCTTACCATTGCATCCTGTACTGCCTGCTGTACTGTGGGACAAGAGTAGAATTTCTCTGTGCCTGATTTCAGGAGACACCATAATTTTATGGCATTTTGGAGAGCTGGAGTGTAAGCAGGCATTTTTTACCTTACATTTTTGTAAGTATGTCTTCCTTCTCATGATAAGTTTAAGGAAGTGTTGCTTGTAATAGACATGTCCTCAGTTTCTGTAATTTGAGATAGAATCATAGCATTTTTAAGGTCGAAAAAGATCTTTAAGATCATTGAGTTCAACCATTAACCTAAAACTGCCAAGTCCACCACTAAACCATGTCTCTAAGTGCCACATCTATATGCTTTTTGAACACCTTCAGGGATGGTGACTCCAGCACTTCCCTGGAAACCTGTTCCAGTGCTTAATTACTGTTCAGTGTAAATAGATGGTACAAACTATCATGTTTGCCTGGTTAGAGCCATACATGAATGTTAGTGCAAAACATGAACTATTAATAATTAGCATGTCTAAACTGATTGTAAAATGAAATAAACATGAATCTCACATTTTCTTAGGAAAGAAACATGTTAGAAGAGAAAAACTTCTGCCACTGCATTTTTTTTTTCCTGTGGACAATGGTTATTGTATATCATCATGCAAATTTGGATTTTCAGAGGATTAGGGCATACAGGGCAAACCCCTTTATTAAACCTAAGTCACTACTGTGACAGCTACTTATATAGTTTACAGTTGCTCGTATGTTTTAATGCTTAGAAATGCTCTATGTTTGTGTTTGTATTTTTTTTTTCTTTAAACTTGTTACTTTTTAGCCCTGTTTTGGGCTTGTCAGCATGATGGGAGGGAATTAATGTTGTGAGTTGACCCTGGGCAGCATCTAAGCACTTGCTTACTCCCTGCTTGGCTCCCACCAGAAGCAGAGAGAAAAGGAAAACCAGAAGTGTGAAAACTTGTGTTTTATGACAAAGATAGCTTAATATTTGTGGGGAAGAGTGAAACAAGTGATGCAAAGCCAATCAAGCATTACCTTCCACAAGCAGACTGATGCCCAGCAAGTCTCCAAACAGCATCCACCTTGGAAACCAGGAACTACTCACCTCTTTCCTCTGCCCCTAGTTTTTGTTGTTGAACATGGTGTTTTGTGACATGGAATATCTCTTCAGTCAGTTGGGCCAGCTGTCCAGGCTGTACCACCAATCTTCTTGTTCACCCTTGTTCAGTCTACTTGCTGCACATTAGAGGTAGTGAAGTTAAGAGAAAGCTTGATGTTGGTGCAACCTCTGTTAAGCCATAGCCAAAATACTGGTGTGTTATCACCACTGTTTCAGCTACAGATCCAAAATTCAGCACCATATGGGCTGTTATGAAGAAAGTTAGCTCTGTCCCAGCAAGGCCCATTACAATGAATCAAGTAATTTAAATGAGCTACAACTGTTAAAAAAATCCCCAAAGTCTGAAGAATAAACCTTAGTAAACACAAGCCGCTCTTCTAAAGACTTTTCTTGGGCTGCTGCAACTGTTTTACCCCAACAATAATGAAGTAATACAGAGTGGGAGTCTTTATAATGTGTGCTTCAACTTGCAGAGGAGAATTCCAATGCCAACTGTAAGCCTGAATGTTGTTCTCACAAAAAAAAAAAAAATATTACCCAGTCCAGCCATTAATATCTCTTGAGAAGAGCACCTGTAGAAATAACTATTTTTAATGTCCCTTTTTCCTCTGGTCTTAGAGTACTCCAGTAGAGAATGATGATGTATAACTGTCAGCTTCTGTGCAGGCTTAGACAAGGAGGAATATCAAGCTTGAAAGAGTCTGGTGTATTTTTAGAAAGAAGGTACATTGCAGGATCTTTTCCATAGTCAGTTATGTCCTAAGTAGAATTTCGTGTTGGCAGAGATAAAATGTATGTTTTATTTGTTTTTATTAATTATATTTGTATCAAATCAAGCTAGAAACTGCTTTAAATGCTTCTGCAGAAAGGCCTTTTAAGTAATAGTTTTGAGCAGGTGGCTGTCAAAACCAGTAAGCTAAAAATCCCAAACATAAGAACAAAGTGTATTTTTGGAGTATGTCACAGTTTACAAACAGTAAAGAAAGTTTATAATAGTGTGGACTTCAGGAGAGCTGAATTGGCTGCTAGCAATTTTTAAGTGGGGAAAAAAAATGTACAAAACTTTCTTTTCTAGTTTAGTCATACATAGCAGTAGTGCATTTCTATTCTTCTGCTACACTCAGACCTCAATGGGAACTGAATGTCTTTGTCTCTTACAAAAACAAAAGCTTAACTCTGAAAGGCAGCAACTCCTGACTCTCAGCTCTATTAAGATTAGACATTTGGGAGTTGGGAGCTCGGAATCTGCCCACCAGCCTTAGACTGCTGATAGGGAAACATGCCTTAGATTCTTTTCTCTTGCATAAAGAAATTATTTAGTCTCAGAATATCTGAGCCCCACAACAAACCACTTTGAAATACAGTTATTTAGGATTTCTTTCAGTGAAACTGAACTGAATGGAGGACATGAGGAAGAAAAGAACTGATTTTACAGGATTTACCTTTCAGTTGATAGGTACTGATGGTCATACATATGGCTCATGTATGTCTTGTGACAGGCAACGTGGCCCCACTTTTTACCTCTTTGCCTTTTCTTGTTAGTCAGACAGTTGGAAAATAAATGAATTTTCAGTAATGTTTTTATCCCATTTCCTCAATAGAAATGATGTCACCAAAGTGGAATAAAATTCTTTCTTCTATTAAACATTTTATAGATTTTAATGCAAGGAGATTGCATTATATTTAACCAGTCTGATTTTCTAAATGACACAAACCAGGGTTTTGTCTGTAATTTCAGGTAGTAAATTTCTAACTTCTGCTTTAGCTTTGTATGTCTTTCTGAAAAATATTTGGTCCTCATTTGAAGGCTTTTGAGTGATGGAAAATTGAGTAAATCCCTTACTAAGTTTCTTATAGATAATTTTATTATTAAAAATGATGCCTTATTTATGCTGGAAATTTATCTAACTTCAGCTTGCAGTCACTGGATATTGTTATGCCTTTGTTTAGTAGATTAAATAGCTTGCCTTTGAAAAGTTAAGTAAATAGAGCTTTTTAAATCTCAAACTCCAGACCTTGAATCAGTCTTATGAGGCTTGTCTGAACCTTTTCCAATTTTTTTTTAAACTTTTTGAAGATTTAGGCAGACAGTCTCTGCAGTGTTGTATTCAGAAGAGATTGTATCTTCATATTTCTTCTTATACATGCATACTGGAAAGTACCTCTTCTGATAGGATTTATTTGGATTTCTGTTAACTCTTAATGTGGCTAATGCAGTTTAACCTGTGTTTACAAGTGTCAGGTTTATGATACAGGGTACTTCAACAACTCTTTGAATTTGAATCACAACAAACATAGGAACTAATAATAAAGTCAGGATTAACTTGGGCAACCCAATCAAATTCTAAGTAATTAAATATCTGCAAACCTATTAGCTCTGATTTTCTTCTCATCTAGATCAGGTTCATCATAATGCCTGAGCACAGCACTGAGAGTTTTACCTCAGTAATCTATATTTTTGTTTCTGGGGCTAACAGATATTCTAGAATTTACTTCAGTCTCTAACAACAAATTAATTATATACATTGGCTTAACTAATCTGCAAGGAGCAGGGGTAGAGGATGAGAAATATTCTTCTGATAACTCATGTGGTCACTCAAATAAAGGTAGGACAATCTATTTGCAAAGGGAAAGAACCTTCCCCACTCCTCCACCACCCTCCTCCCCTCACCCCCTAGTTTTAAGCAACATAGGAAAAAAGCCTCCTTTGCAATGTAACATTTAGGAAAACAACTGGTTTTCTCTATCTGCTTCCCTTTCTCCTTCAGCTCAGCAGCCGGCAGAACAGACAATTTGCTGGGCCAGCCAAATCAGATATGTTCTCATTCTTAGAACTCCAGCATTATCTTTTCTAGATTTGCTTGTAATCAAATAGCCTTCTTTGCCTACTTCCAACGTTTTATGCTTGTTTAAAGAACAAGCACTTGCATGCTCCAGTATCTTAAAAAAATGATATATCCTTACCAGACAAATACCTTACAAACATGGTACAGCCAACTGCAAAGTGAATTGAAGCTGTAGCACACACTTTTGGGAATGGGGGATTAGCATAGAAGAGACAGATGCAGGCAGGTGGCCAGCCAGTTTGCTGGACGGGAGAGCGTAGCAGCATTCCAACCGGGAGCTTCTGCTTAGAGTAGATAGGACACAGTGCATGGAGTATGAGGTCTCTCTGAATGTTCATTTTAATTTAAAAGAAGATCCTTTGACCTGGGGTTGTGTGGATTTGCATTGCCTTTTTACAGTTTCTCTGCTGGGTCAAAAGGGTTAGCAATTACAACATTGAATGTGACTTCTGTGATATTTTGTCAATAGAATTTTAGTAAAGATATTGCTGCTTTTACTTTTGAGAAAGAAAATAAGAAAAAAAATGGTAAGTGCATTTGCTGCAAGTGATCTGATGTTTAATCCTTTTTTCATGATTATGTCTTTCCCCCTTTGATTTTAATGGAGAGATGTCTGGTCAGAGTGAGTGGGTTTTATTTCCAAGAAAAATATGACTTGTAACATCTCCTACAGTAAAGTCACAAGGCTTTTAAGGGGAAATACTGAATTTACTCAGTCTATAGGTTGTTGTCTTTGTAGATGTGAAATCTTTAGCAAATTATATAGTTGTATTTTAGAAGGCTTCTTTTTCAGTTCTTGCTTGCTCTTATGAATTTTTTTTTATGGACTCAGAGATGCTTTTACCAAAAATTAAGAAACATTTAAACACTGTCACTCTAATAGTTCTCAACAGCTCTCTGCTGCTTGTAATATAAATAAAGATGACCATTTTTGTTAAGACAAGTTGACTTCATTAGAGCATGGGGAAAGACTTTTTATTTGATCACAGATTGTGATAAATCAACATGGAGGCCTAGTATTTATGTAGCTGACTTTGGTCAGGTGTTGAATAGCCACATCAAATGATGCATGTCACTTCAAATAATCAGCTAGGTAGATTCAGTATCCTTGAGTGATTAAGAACTGGCTTCAAAGGTAAAATGTGTGGTAACAAACTGCTGGCCAAAACCTATTTCCAGGAATAAACAAAAGGCACTAATGGTGAAGCATTTAGAGAGGACTTGACCTCAGACCCAGTGGACCAAGTATGTTCCATCTTTGCCCAAATAATTACATTCAGGATAAAAATTTCTATGAATAGAGAATTTTATACATATATATATATACACACATATAGGCATCCCTGCTCTCAGGGGGGATGTTGGACTGCATGACCTCTAAAGGTCTCTTTCAACTCTAACCATTCTATAATTCTGATTCTATATGCATGATATTCATATCCTCATACATCATATAAATATATGCACACTATTAAGTTATGGTCTGCATCTTTGTTCTGTGCTCATCCTCTGCCCATCTGACTCAGTTGGAAATGAGGCTGTTATTTTTTACTGAAAGTCTGATTTACAAAAACATGCAAGGAAACAAAGCAAATATGGCTTGTGCGTTTGACAAAGTGCAGTCAGTACATTTAGAAGCTTAGTGAAAATTCAGATTAATGAAGATTCTGAAAGAAGATCTTATTCCTAAATGATAATATATAAAGAGATATACGTGGGTGCCTAACTTAAAGAGAATGCTTAATACAGTAATTGAATATCCATTAATCTTTACTACAGCTCTGAAAAAAAAGTAAAGCCTAGAAATGTTAATAGGCTCATTGTTGAAATTAATGATAAAATCTATCTGCTGATTTGATAGTCTAAACATGTCAAACATATGTACAAGCTTTTGTGGTATGCTTTTTTTCAGAGAATAAGCCCTTCTCCTTCCTCTTTCCCTTCCACTTCTTTCAAGGAAGATATAAAGAGGCCTTATTTTCCTTGTTAGAATTATTTTAATGTTGATACATTCATCTGAATACAACAAAGATGTACATCAATTTTAAAGTACACTTATGAATTTGTTGTGCAAAGCTCTGCACAAATAAAGAACCAAAAAACCCTCTATCTCTGAACTAATGATTTCAAATGCCTGCAGAAAATCACATTTGTTTCTGACAATATGTAAGTTGATAAATGATTTCCTATATAAATAAACCAATTATCATCTCTAATAAAATGTTAAAAATACATTGCCAATATATTTTTTTGCATACATCTGACAAAAAATTGCATTGAGACTTTAGACATTCAGCTGAAGGGATGAGAAAGTCCTTGGTCTTTTTTCTCTAAGTCTCATTCAGGGAATACCAACAACTTCTTTCTTTTCCTTTTTTTTTTTTTTTTACCTTATCCACCTCCCTTCCACCTCCCTCCCCCCTCCCTTAATAATTTGATTAATCATTTCAGTTACATATTTCCACTTGGCAGCCTCAGGAATCAAAGGTTCTATCTCAGCAATATGTCAAAAACAATGACACTGCAAAAGCTTGACTAAGCCTTGACATGACACTAAATGAGAAACTTTATCTCTTGAGACAACTGAGTAGATTAGATTAAATGAACTTTAAGGGGAACTTTAGAGCTACAAGGATAAACCACACAATCCATAAATATTGAATATATCTGCAAATCTGCACTGTCTAGCACTACTGTTTAATTCCAAATTTATATTAATTCTATTTGAGAACTGTCCCATGTCTTTATAACCATGCATAAATTAAATAAAATGGCACTTAAGCAGAAGAGTGTGGAAAGTGTGGAAAAAGTATAAGGGTAGCTGAAAACTACCTCTTCTGTAAAATCCATGAGTCATACTAAAACCAGTGAGACTTGTGAAGCAGGTAAATATTCTTGTACAGTGAAGATACCTGAAAGTTTCTATTGAGGATTGTGGTGGGTTTAAGGGCTCCTCCCAGCCCCCC
>VWZX01011397.1:612028-730402 GCA_013399015.1 Galbula dea
TGCTATGTATGTGGTGGTGGAATATCTTTTAGAAAATACAGTTACTGAACAGAATTAATTCTGTTCTAATCCAAACCATCACAAGGATATGGTCCTAGAAATTCCATTCATAGAATCACAGAAACATAGAATTATTAGGGTTGGAAAGGACCCTCATTCAGTGTGCCCATATCATCCATACTTGGGTTAGTGTGTGGTTGGGGGTGTGTTGAACAGGGAGGAATACTCAGACTTTCTTGTCTGTTCTTCCTGTGGTTGCTACAAAGTGTGTGTCTGAGGCATTTTCCCTGCTGGAAATCTGTGTGATGGATCTACATTTGACTTTGCTTTCTGAAAGAATATGGTGAGTTTAGTTTTTCTTGTCAAACTGCTCTTACAATTTTTATATATATATATATATAATTTTTTTTTCCTTCATAAATGAGAATTTTCTGTCTGGAAGAAATTAGGCAGCCTCTTCTGTGACATGCAACAAGCAGATGTGAATGGTGTGTAGGTGTGAATTTTGTAAACAGTGTGAAATGTGAACAGGTGTGAATCATGTGTGTAGGGATTTGCCTCAGTTCCCTTTTGTTTCTAAATCTGTAAATTCTACAGATTAGCACTGAGACATAGTTTGATGTCTTGTATAGTTAATGTCTTATGTGTGACAGTATTTGGATCTTTCGCATGAGGAATGAATTCCACATGAATTCACTGCACCTAACTTCAGCTATATAAATATCAGGCCTGCATGTTGAAGTATTTATCTAGGCTCCCTTTATAATTAAGAAAGGACTTAGAACAGATGATTTATCCCATTTATCTTAACTACTTCTTTTATCTGTGGGGTGTACAGACTGCTCTGTCTATCTATCTATCTATCTGTATGTCTTTATTTACTGCAGAGTAAGGCTGTAGGACTGGATAGGCTACAGACATGCTCTTAAAATAGACTGTCAGGTGAGATGAATCCATTTTAGTTGCAAAATTAAGTCAACTAATTAATAGAGTTAGTTCCTTAACTTTAAGGTTGTGCTCTTTATGGATTCATAGAGATCAAAAGGTAGAACATTCAGATATCAACATTTATAGAATCTGTGGATAGATAAATTTTTGTGTAGGAAATTGGAGAGACTAAAAGAGACCTAGAAGAATTGATACTGTGGGCTGCATGTTTTTCCGAAGCATCCCTCGGCAAATGCATGCCATAATAAAGAGTATATATAGTATGTGTTGCTGTTGCTATTCCACATACTTCACTGGCTGGGTTCTCTCTACAAGAATGTTTTAAAATGCACAGTAGGAGGCAAAATATTTTGTCAAACTGTTCATTTTCAGGAAAAGCAGCCTAAAGTAATTCTGATCGTTTCTTAAATAATCTCATAGTTGTCCAAGAGTCATGTCTGCCAATGATTAATGTTTTTGCACATTTTCTGATTAAGAAAAGTAATTCTAGTTAGATTCAGAAAAGTTTTGGAGGTCTACTTGATTTATGACTGTAAATTGTGGTATTTTGAGGGATCCAAATCTGTTGTCATTCTACCCATTATCTTCTGTTTGCATAGACACATCTTCTTTTCTTTAATGCAAGAAATAAACATGCCATTATTTTTCTGAACCATTCAAAGGTCAACAATCTATTTTCTATTACAACAATAACAAATAGTCAATAAGTTATGCCATTATGACTGCCCTTCTGACACTGGCCATAAAGAGCAGTGTACACTTATCTCTGTTAATTTTATCCTCTAACACAAGGCCAGAAGGCCAGAATTACAGGCTTTATTATCCTCCTAAAGGTTTTGAAATTTGTTATTATATAGCCTGCTCTTTTTCTTGAGGTAGACTAGAGGAGCCCTTAACCAATTTCGATTATAAAAGTATCATATAAAGGAAACATTCATGCAGATATAACCTAGTCTTGCTCTTGGGGTAGTCTAAGGCAATCCTCAACCACATCAGATGACAGAAGGATCATGTGAAGAAAGTGTTCATTTAATAGGTTCACAGATAACTAGAAACTGGTAGATTATCCAGTCTTACTGCCATAAGATAACGTAGGCCATAGGATTTTATCACTGAGCCTGATAGTCTGAAGAAAAATGCCTTCTAGAGAGCAATCCAGCCTTGATTTATAGGAATCAAAAAAATCTGTTACTCCCTTCCAGCATTTTGGCAAATAGTTTCATTTTCCCTGTAATTTGCTTGTATGATATTTTAATTAAATCACATTTATCAACTTTATACGAAACATGCCTTCTGGGGTAATATGTTGGGTTTTTTTCAATAAATAAGACATTACAATTGAAACAGAATAATGGTATGCTATGATGGTTTCTTAAAATAGGTTGCCTTATGCTCTGCATAGTAAATAGCAGAACTTTCTTTGTATTCTACCTTCCTAAATATACAAAGCTTGCACAATGTAATAGTATAACTCGTGAGGTGCAATCACATGTACATTGATAGAGGGATGTGAGTAGTCTATCTCTTCTGTTTTGTTTTTTGTTTGGTTATTGGATCACAACATGCTTGTAACACCCTATTTTGCAAGTTCTTTAATATTTATATTAGCTTTGTGTAAAATCTTTCATCCTTTGCTTAGTTTTGTGGAAAAAAAATTAGCATTATTTACTAGAAGCTCCGAAGTAATGTTGGAGAACAGGACAGGTTA
Source organism: Galbula dea (assembly GCA_013399015.1). Taxonomy (NCBI): domain Eukaryota; kingdom Metazoa; phylum Chordata; class Aves; order Piciformes; family Galbulidae; genus Galbula; species Galbula dea. The sequence goes on from VWZX01011397.1 coordinate 614,685, forward strand.
GAATGTTACAGTATTTAGGGTTCTGGCCCTACAAGACTGATTATAATCTTATTCATATTTCAGCATTAAGATGTGTTGCTTTAACTTTATTTTACTGTTTAAAATTAACCAGTGATTGCAGAATTAGGCAACAGAGTGACAACACATTTGTTAAAGTGCTAGTGAACACGTGCAGTGTTAATCTGATGTCTTTTGACAGGCCATACTTTGCTCAGCTTGAAACTTGGTGAAGATGAAAGTTTTTCTGGTTCATTTGTTTTCGTTTCTGTGATTGAAATGGAAAAGCAAATACTTTGAACACTGTAGAGTGTGTATTGATAGAACATCAAGAAAGAACGTAATACCTGTGGAAAGCTTAGGGAAGTTGGCCTTGTTTACTCTCCACATAAAATTTCAGGATGTCACTTTGAATTATTAAGGTGTTTTCTGTTTGTTTCTTGAAACACTGGAAACCTGACGTGGGAAAACAGAAGAGAGGGCTCAGAGTTTCGAACTATTACAAAACCAAATTGGAAGTGATTCCAATCCCTTGGTAATCTTCCCATACCGATAAATATGTCTTAAAGGATGCTTTCTATAATAAATCACAATAATATAGGTCTTATGTCTGTCTTAATATTAAAACATCTCTAAGCAAAATAGATGTGAGCTTGTAAAGGGATGCACATAAGAGACTGCCTTCCTAAGTCTGTAGTAAGCAAATGTAATGCTTATAGCTTCAGCATTCATTGCATATATTGTGGAAAACAGACTGAGCAAAACACAAAATTGTCCTGATACTCTTAACATTGGTTGTCATAGGACTCAAGGGGTGTTTAATGCATGACATTAGAAGCTATTAAAACCCCCCAAATTTTTATTACGATTAAATCTTTAATTCATTAGTCAAGAAATTGTTTTACCCTCAGACTTTCTTCAACTTTAACACTTGTGTTGTGAGAATTAAGTAGGCAATTTGCAAACACAATGAGCAAAATGTATGTAAACTCTTGTCAAATATATCTAGAAAAAAATTAAGGCATACTGGACTCACTACTCAATTTTACTACTTTTATACCTTTCTTACAACCCCTTTATACAGGGGTTGTAAATAATGAAACTCCTGCTTTCCAAATTCAGACATGAGTGAAATGTAGGCATTTTTCTTAAATAGCCATCAAGCCTTGCCACATCGCCATTGTTTCTTTTCTAAGGTGTTCAGAGCCATTCTAGCACTGCTACAATACAATCTACCACACTGAAACCAAAAAGAATCTATATATAATACTTCGCGGAAACAAAACTAAGAATGAACAATAAATACAAGCTTAGTATATCATCATCTGGCAAGAGGGTCTGGGCAGGCTTATTAGATGGAGAAAGGGCCCAGACTGGTACCTGGATGGGGAAGTCAGAGCGTGTAGTATCTGTGAGGTGAGTATGAGTGCTTGCATGTGTTTTTTAGTGAACCCAAAGCTGGACCAGTCAATGAGTAGGGTACCAGTGGGGAGAGTAAGAGGGCCTGGAATGGGTCAGGAGCGTCAGACAGGCAGAGGGGTCATGCCATTATTTGAGGAATCCGCTAAAGTGCATATGCATATGAACTGAGAGTGTGTTGATTGGGTGCTATCAGTAGCGAGCTTCAGTCTTTCACAGATGAAGAGGAGGAGAGGACTTGGCTCTCTGTGTTTGTGTTCGTGTCAGTCTTGCATGTTGGTGATGTTGAAGGCAGCACCATGTCTATGGCAGAGCTAGATGTGTTGGTGTCCTCTGTGTGTGTGTTTAGGATACACACTCAGTATCACTACTGGTTGAATTTTCAAATGAGAAAACATCATATGCCTCTGTTGACCTGGGATAGAGATCTCTGGGTCTCTGGGCTGGACTCCAGGGGCCCAGAAAGAGTTACTGAGCCTCAGAGCTGCTGGAGGCATAACCACTTTTAAAATCCCTTAATAAAATGTTATCAGAATACTTATAACCAGCTCCCAAGTTTTTCTTGTTATTTTTTTTTCTTCACAAAAAGCAATTAAATTGAGGAAAAAGCACATTAATCCCCAAAGACTGCTAATCTTTACAGCTTTATACTATCATATAGCTATAAATATAAGCAAACTCCCTAAAGATCTGTTAAAAATGGTCTTTGATGAAAACACACACAAAAAAAGTGACTACAGAACAAACCAGAAAAAACCCCAGAAAACTTGATACTATTGTGAATAAAAATCAAGGTCAGGTTAATCTTGCAACAAAAAGAATTAATATTAATTGAAGATAAAATTTCCACAAACTAAAATAATCTTGCAATACTTCTCTAACATAAAGATACCATAATCCAGTAAATCACTGCCTGTTCTTATTATATGTGTATAAAGAAAAGTGGGGCACTTTATCCAAATGCAAAATTATAGAACTGCTCCACTAGTTCCACAGTATTCAGGGCTCAAGTGGTGTCATGGAAGTTTAGAAGATTCAACTGACAGAAGTTTTCTGGTGATTTGTTTGGTTTCGTTTGGTTTGTGTGTGTGTGTATTTGTTGTTTTGTTTGTTTGCTTTTTCTTGACTAAATAAGACAATTGTAATATAGGAGTCTACTTCTGTAAGTAATCAGTGACAATTTTCAAACATTCTTTTACTTATGCTGCATAAGTGGAAATCTGCAATATTCTGATATATAATTTCTATAGCAATTCATTTTGCTGTGGGAATTATGCATCTAAAGTTTGTGCTAACCAGTAAGATAACATACATAGTGATTTTCCAGTGCGTAAACCCATGAATAGGCTCAGATCGCTACATCCAGATCTGAATTTCTAGTAGCTGAAGGTGCAACAGATATGCTAAATTCAAATTTTTGACTAGTAATCATTAAACTGCTAGCCCATCAAATGAATTCTTGTTTTATGAGAACTCAGTAACAGGTGAGGGAGACACTATAATTCAGCAAACAGGCAACTTAACAACTGTCAGGCCAGAGAAGTGAAGGGCATAAGATAGAACATGAATGGTCGTATTTGTTTAGACTCAAAGTCTGTCTAGCCCATCACCCTGTCTGGCTACTTAGAAAAAAAATATAAGAATAACACAAAGCTTACAGTGATGCTTTTCATACAGTTTTTCCTAGTTTTTTGCAGCTGGTAGTTCAATGACCTCCTAAGCCAGGAGTCCTTGCATTTAGTAGCTACTTGACCAGCTACTCTGAGACTTCTTTTCCATGATTTCATTAGAATTCTGGAGTGTGAAATGGTTTCATAATTGAAATTTGTTCCAAAGCTTATGTAATTTCTGGGGTGTTAGTTTTTCTCAAATTAAATATTAAATTCACTGTCTTAAATGTATATATACATCTTTATTTATTCAAGCAAACTGAAACCCAAATTTTCTTGCAATATCTCATAAGCTTGAAGGATTTGTAAAGCTACATTTGGTAATTAATTATTTTTTTAGCTATTCTTTTCATAATAGCCAATATATTATAAATTGTTAGCAGAAATATCTCTAATCTAGAACTGCTTAGATAAAGTAATTCTCAGGCCAGGGAGGAGAAGACTTGGCAAAAATTAATATTGAACTTTTCCCTGAAACTGTTCTAAACTTATTTAAACTTCCTGATGTGGAAAAGTTGAATAGTCCCTATAATCCAGTACCGCAATTGTGATACTGGCTGATGTGAAAAGCTTCACAGTTGTATGCAAGAATATCTGAAGTATCTAGTAATGTAAATATCTAGGGTAAATTAGCTCTATTAAGACCCAGTCTTGAGCTACAGTAACTAAAAGCTGGCATAAGACTTGAATAATTTATCTAACTTTAACTAACACTTCTTTATATTAAAATTATATTTTCTTGAATGTACAAGTCCAATCTCTTTCTGAATCTTTTTATGTTCCTATCTCAAGTGTAGTACTTCAATTTCTTTAATCTCCCTTCAGTCTTTTTCTCTCTTTTTCTTTTAGGAGATAGGAGTAGAATATTCTGTATATTATTGTTCCTACACTTTGTGTATCCTCTAATATTTCTCCTTTGTAAGATTAAAAAAAAATAGAAAGGTCCTAGGATTTTTCTGATCTCCTTAATCATGTTGCTATTCTACTTCACCCTATATTTGGTATTCTTCCATAAATGAGTGGCAGTTTTCTATCAGCTACTGCAGTGAACTAGTGTTCTTCATATCTCAGCAAAAAGGCAACCACAATAATTATGGAAACCGTCTACCATACAAGATCAATTTTAACTGATGCTTCTATTTAAAATAGTCAACTCTGCCTCTATATAAGTGAATTGAGGATAGTGAGCATGCAGAAATGAAGACCAACTATCATGTAAATAGTTTAGGACCTTATCCTGCATAAAAGTCGCATACATTTATTGTATGTTGAAATTAATATGTAGTGAGTTCACTCAGTGGTGCTTTAAAACATGAGGGCCTAATTTCACATTAATCTATACTTACACTTTATTTTTGGTTTAGCTTTAATGTTGAAGCACTTCAAAGGAAGAATGAGTAACCACAAAACAACTTCAATATCCCATGTTTCAACTGTTTTATTTCTGTATGCAATTTAATAGCTTTGGCTTTTCGGTGGTTGAGCACATTTGATCGAATGCTCTCTTCATATTTATCTGTACAGTGAGAGCAAGAACAAGTACAAGTTTTCGTCTGGTACATCAAATGTACAACTCCAAACTCTGCTGGAATTTCAGCACTGATAATTATTACTAAAGTGTTTGAAAGAATAAAGGAACAATTAGAAGAGCACGAGAAAGTCAAGCAAAAAGACAACAATTTAGTACAAGATGTAATAACTTTTATGAACAGTGATTTAGATTGATTTAACTAAAAAACAAGTTTTCATTAATACACAAGGAGTAACTTCAACCTGTAGGTGTATGGAATACTCTGTCCATGTGTTTGAAACAAAAATTTTTTAAGAGTTAAAAGTGGATAATTTTAGAAAGTCAAGCTGCATTCAGATGAACCCCACACACACACTCATTAGATTTAAGGAGTGGGGACACTGTGTTATTATGTAAGAATTCTAGGTCATGAATATGAGCTGCCTATATGCCATTAGCTATGGGAAAACCATCTCTGGGGCAGAGATGCAGTGACATAAATGGAAGTAACTACCGATTTTTGGATAGCATATAATATTTCAAGTCTATAGTGCAAATGTTGAGATTCTCATTGTTGAAGAGCAAACGAAGGAATACACATGGGGGGCTAGCATGATGCTTTTGTTCTCCACTGATAGCTCTGTGCTGTAGTCCTATCTATCACTCATTAATATGGATCTCATCTTTGCTTACAGGCATGTGTATTCATGTTTCACAGAGTGCAAAGTCTGTAAGAACAAAAGAAAAATATCTTCTAGTGGATAAATTATATCTTTCTATGGAAACAAAAATTCTCTGATTTACTCAGGAATTAACACCTTCCTGCATATCTTCCAGAAATGTCTTCTTTTTTTCTGCAGGTGTATTTACATGTGGTTAAAACTACCATAGTATTTAATCAAAAGCCTTTGCCATGAATGACAAAACCACCATTTTATCTGAAAAAAAGTAAGGTGGTGAGGCTATTCTGCAATAAGATGATGTGATTCTGTGAAAACAAATTTTAGCTCATTTTTTTAACGGTTATACCACTTGAAATGTCCTAGGTCAATTTTCACATATCATATGACTCTGGTGTTTGTCACGTCTGTCATTGAGCCAATTAAGTTCACACTGAGAACAACTGTTGTGAGGGAAGAGTGTCATTCTAATGAGCTCTTATTATTATTTACATTCTAGTACACTAAATAGGATTTCAAGGAAGTATTGGAACCTGAGAGCAGAAAGAAAGTAGTATTCTCAGTGAAAACTAAGATGAAGACATTGTTGCCTTTCTGAGATCCTGCTATTTATCTTCACAAACTGTTAATTTAGAGTGTCCTTTTTGTTCATCTGTAATTGCCAAATCTCTGTTATTTGTATTGACATTTTGAATGAAAGTAGTAAAATCAATATGTCTCAGTGGAGGTGAAGTTTTAGAAGTAAATGATGTGTACAGGGTGTAAGAATGACTGTTTTTGTTTTGATCCGATATGAACTGCTAAATGAGAGTTACACTATTAATTTCAATTATGCTATTCATTTAAAGTTATTTATTTAAATTAAGACTATTTCTAAACAAAAATTTTAAAATCATTGACTTTTGTAAATAATTTCTACAATTACAAGTGACAAATTAATGTCATATTCCATAAACAATACAATCTTTTACTTATATAATAGCAACGCCACTGGCTGACAGGTTGGAGACTGGACAGATTCAGAAAGAAGCAGCTGCTAGTGCTTTTATTAAAAAGCCATGTTTCTACTGACAAGAATTTCAGCAATTTATGTCTCTACTGAAGGCAGTCTCTGACAGAGTCCTGTGTAGAAATATTTTCTTGTTGTTATTTGAACTTTGGAGATACAAAATTATGTTTTTGTTTTTGCACTGAAGCAAACTCAAACTTTTTGAAACATATTCCAAGCATAAAGTAGCAAGGCTCAGAAAAGGTAAGAAAAACCTGAATAATCTGATGGAGACATGACTTACCTGCTGTTCCTGTACCTTAAAGTGTCACAAATATATGTAAATGCTCTAATCAACAGCAGAAGGCCATTCTTGGATGGATGTATCTACAGGAGAGGTTCCTGTTATATAAACACATTGAAGTTTATATGATAGATTTGGAATCTCTTTTTTCCAAATTCACAGTGAAATGTCAAGAATTGAAGACAGCTGGCTGTTGGGAAAGGGTGTCATGTAACAGAAACTACACAGTTCAGCTGAGCAGCCTTTTTCTAGATATTGTTGCTTGCTAATAGAAAGCACTATAGCCTACATTTGTACATGACAGTAAATGCATTGTTTTACTTCTGACATTACAATAGGTTGTTTCATAAAGCAAGAGAAAAAAAGTCATTTTGCATACAACCTCATTATTATGGGGGGAGAAGGGAGCTGCAGGGTAGGTTTCTCCAAGCAGCTGCTGGAGGCTTTCCATATATATGATAAAGCCAAAGCCAACTGGCTCCAAGATGGACCCACTGCTGGCCAAGGCCAAGCATCTCAGCAACAATGGTAGTGCCTCTGTGACAACACATTTAAAAAAAACCTCAACAACTGTGTAACTGCAGCTGGAGAGAGGAATGAGAATATGTGAGGAAAACAACTCTGCAGATACCAAGGTCAGTGAAGAAAGAGGGGGAGGAAGTGTTCAAAGGGCTGGAGCAGAGATTCCCCTGCAGCTCATGGTGAAGAATATGATGAGGCAGGCTGTCTCCCTGCAGCCCATACAGGTTAATGATTTAACAAATAGCAACCTACAGCCTGTGGAGGACTCCAAGCCAGAGCAGATGGATGCCCTAAGAAGGTTGTGACCCACTACAGGGAACTTGCGTTGGAGCAGGGTTCTGGGAGGAGGTGTGGGTCCCTGGAGAGATGAGCTCACACCAGGACAGGTTTACTGGAAGGACTTGTGACCCAGTGGAGGACCTGTGCTGGAGCAGTCTGATCCTGAAGGACTGGACCCTGGGGAAGGGACCCATGCTGGAACAGGTTATGAAAGACTGCAGCCTGTGGGAAAAACTCAGATTGGAGAAGTTTATGGAGAACTGTGTCTCATGGGAGGGACCCCAGGCTGGAGCACGAGAGGAGTCCTCTTCTTGTGGAGGAAGGAGCAGCAGGAACAATGTGTGATGAGTTGACTGCAATCCGCTTTCTTTGTCCCCCTGTGCCATTGAGCAGGAGGTGGTAAAGAGTTCAGGATTAAAGTTAAGCCTGAAAAGAAGGGAGGAATGTTTTAAGATTTGGGTTTGTTTCTCTTTACTTTATTCTGATTTGACTGGTAACAGATTAATTTTCACCAAGCCTAGTCTGGTTTGTGTGATGGTAATTACTGAGTGATCTCCCTGTCCTTACTTCAACTCATGAACCTTTTGTTATATTTTCTGCCCCCTGGCCATTGGGGAAGGGGAGTGATAGAGTGGCTTTGGTGGGCACCTGGCATCCAGCCAGAGTCAACCCACCACAACAGAGTATAAATGGAAATTAATTTGAGCATGACCTTGAAATTTGCAGAATGGCAGGAGAAGATTAGCCTTTCAGACCAAATAGTATTTTTTAGAAGAACTTACAGTGTCAGTGAGCAAAATCTCCCTATATATTTTCCCCAACTGTCAATGTTTTCATTAAGTGTGTAGTTTGACAGCAGTTCTATGTTTAAATGACACTGTTTCCACCAAGTATTTCAATCAACTTATCTATGAGGTGATGCTGAACAGGATGCATTTTTTAATAAAGGGAGATTTATATGGTCTTATAATGCCCTCTAAATATTATAGCAATAATAAAATCTTCAGGTTTACTGAATGTTCATGAAATGCACAATCCTTGATATAAGATATGCTGTTCTTTACTTGGTTGGGTTTTTAAGAAATTATATTTTCATCCATGTAAAGGCACAGAGATGAAAATATTACACATCTGGAGGCAGGCAAAAGCTTTTCTAAAAAAAGCTTTTTAAGAAATGTGAATTGCATATGTGAAGAAGTGTGTATGAGCAGTATGAAGAATCCGATCAATAGAAAACAGAAGAGAAGCAGGAAAAGAAAATTAAAATTAGGAATGAAGGAGCTGACCTGAGAGCACATAACACAGTTTAGGTTTGCTTCAGTGTGCATCAGAAGCACAGGATCAATAAGGCCATTACTTAAACTGAAAGTAGGAATTACTTGTGTAAATGTGTTTTATTATTCTGGGCCTTTGTGATTCTGTGGTTTCAAGACTTTTATGCTGTTGTTCAATTCTACATTGCTTATATTTTTCTTCCTTCTACAACTCATCACTCATTTTTTTTTGTTCTTGGATAGCTGTCTTCTACAGCCTAAACCTACTTCTCTATATATGTACATTTATATATACTATTTTATAGAAGTATAAGATATGATTATCTAGCACAGGGGAAAAAACCTTAGGATTCAGTCTGTGTTATAGTTCCATGTATCAGGAAACAAGAAAAAAAAAATAACTTCGGTACAGGATACAAAGCAGATGTTGTCATGAGTTAAATCAGAGAGATCCATAAGTTCATGTAGTCTAGACTATGATTTGAGCTTTCACATTTTGTAGGAGACTTACTGAACTTAGAGGGGAGCAGTGCCTGAGGATTCTGTTGCTTCTCCTTAATGATTCGCATTAGACACTGTATTGCTTGCAGGTGTGTAAACCCACAGAAGTCAGTAGTGGCTATAGTTCAGTCTTTCTCACCTAAGAAGTTGTGAAACCTTGAACTGAATGCTAACTCACAGAAAAAGCCATCACATGTCAATCATACTCTAATCATAGTGGTGAAGAGAATGCAAGGGCTTCTGCAAGATATATTTTGATCAAAAAGAACCTGCTAAGGGGTCAAAAATGCTACTTGTGTGGTGCAAGAACAAGTGAATTATGTATTGTATTTTTCTTATTCTTCCTAGGACTGAAACAATACATAAAACTTTGTGTTTGATAATGGCTTGTTCCTAAGAGCTCAGAAAAGAGAACTGACAATCAAAGAAAACCCACATCCTTCTATGGTTCTAAATTTTTTTTTTTTTTTCAGAGAAAGGTCTTGGAATTTTTTATATACTCAAGAATCTAGGGAACGGAGGCAAAAAAATAATGAAACAAAGGCTGCAGAGCAAACTGAGAAAAATTCTACCGAATCAGAACAAAGTTTTGCTAGGCAAGAAAATCACAAGGTTGATCTTTACAGACAATCAGGGTTGATTGAAAGACTATGTCCCTCTAACAGCACGTCAGGTGGTGTGATGACCTCTGATTTTGACAGAAAACATCTCTGTGGTTCCTTGAGGACAGCAGGAACTGGAAAAGGGACATCATCTATATCAAAAGCTCTTTCCACGTTGCAGATAAAAGGTTTACTTTACAATGACTTTGATTGGGTAATTGCTCATGTTAATGAGGTGTTGTCTGGACTTCCTTTTCTAGAACTACATCAAGAAATTTGTGTTCAGTCATATCTGATAGCAAGTTATTACTTTGCATTGGTCTTAGGAAATATTATTTTCTCCAATGTACCCAGCAAGAAAAATAACAAATGTTTTAAAAAGACAAAGCCATTCTTAGAAAACTTTTGATGACAAAGACTAGACATGAACATTTTCAAATGATCCTCTAAGGACATACCTTTTGAAGGATTAAAGGCCATGTCAAACAGTTGAAGTCAATGCTGTAAATCTGCTATTGACATTAGAGTTTACTCACCATTTATATAGTGAACCTATCTGTAAAGACATTAAGGAGGAAGGGAGCCTTGTACACCTATAGAAACAATTGCAATGAATATGATCATTCTGTCTCTTTTGCTGACACATGCATATTACCTTACCCTAGAGCAAATTAATAAAATTCATTTATCTTATTCTTGCTTCTTAAAGTGATCAGCAACACTTTCTTTTTTTAAGTGCCCTTCTGTCTGCAAAGAAGGACTTAGATGGTACAGAAAAACAAGAGAGAGGAATGGCCTCCTTTATTTTGGGTCCATTTTTCGATGCATAAGTCACTCTGCCTTTTCTATCAGCAGGTTTCATAGTGTGGCAAATTTAAGATTTAATAGATAACTAAGAATTGATTATCTTTGAAGAAGATGAATATTTTAAATTTAGGAATGACTAATCTTTGATGGTTAACTTCACCTAGTGATACTGGACAGAAATTTCTTATGTTTTACTGAGTTTTGGGGTTTTTTTCTTCCAATTTAAATCTTTTCCCCTGTTCCCTTAAAAGCGTATTATAGTTCCTTCAATTTAAATAAATGAAGAAATAAATGAATAAGGAAAAGAAGTATGGTTTGTTGCTGTACATTAAAATCTCTTCTGACTTAGCTTTTATATTTAAGATTTCAGTGGTATTTTGTAGTTATGTTTTTATTATTCTGTTCATATTACACAAAAGATGGTTTTCAAATGGGATTTTTGTGTGTTAAATGAGTATTTGAATTACATGGTGTGTGTGGAAAATAGTGACTCCAACTGTGGAAGCAGAATATCTGAGGTACTAAAGCTAAAGAGCAAATGTAAATAAGAAGACCCTTAACCTAACTAGCCAACCTGTCAGGAAAGTGGCTGCAATGCAGAATCTCTTAACATTGGATAGTTGCCCTTGAAAATGTTTCTGAAATGTTAAAGCATGTATATGAGCAACCATGGGAGTTATTGAAGCAGAAGATAAAAACCTGTAAACAGTGGAGGATTTATGAAAAAAAAGAAAAGAAGTTTTTATCCTTTCCCCTGGAAGTCCATGGGGTAAATTTGAAGTTCTTTTTCAACAAGCATCAGTCCTTGCAAAAACAGAGGAAAGAGGATTTTCTCTGCTTCAAAAGGCTTTCTAATGTTTTCCCAGGTTAACACTTAAAAGTGTTTCTTCTGAGGCTTGAGGAGAATTTTAACATTGGAAAGACTGAACATCTGTCCCTTGTTCTAGAATTTGAAATGTAACACAATGGAGTAAAGGCACTCTAGCTGACTTCTCTGGTATAAATATGTACCAGTAGCTCAAGAGGTTCAAACTTCTTAATTAGTTACTCCAGAAGTTCCGTTGGCTTTTAATCAGAGATGAGCTGTGAAAGTATGTTTAAAGTGTTGCATTTGCACTTTAAAATTACTAAATTACCTTTGAATGCATAGTTCATACATATAGTAGAACGCAAATAAAACTTGAGCTGTTAGGATAAAGCAAATTTGTCAAGTGTTAACTCTCAGAATAATTATAAAACAGACATCACAGGATATAATGTGCTGTAAGCAGCAGAAAGAAAAGTAAAATAAATCAAAGCATGAGTGATACTATTTTACAGTTATTAAGAAACACTATTTTAGTAGGCAGTGATCAATAGAGGATATACTCAGTTGTCTGGAAATGTTTATTAACTGAGTCTAAAAATTCCACTGATACATTTCACTGAAGGTAAAATTATGTTTCTGCTCTCGTTCTTGTACACAGGTTACCATCTTGAAAGCTGTTCTGGTAGGAAATCAGATCTCAGAGGAGATTTGTTCTCCTTTTGATCTGTATTTGCTATAATAAGGAAAAAGTTTACAGCACTTCCCAGTCTATAGTAAATTACTTTATGTGCTGACTTGCTATGTGGAAAGGCATACTCAGGCATTAGGAAATTGTTGCCTGAAATAAGTGGACTTCAATGACCATCCAAGACATAATTTTTAAAAATATGAAGGAATATAAAGCTGAAAAATGGCCTGCACAAGGGAGTGTAGGGTCACCTGTCTAAACAAGACAACAGACACAGAACTGGAGCCAGAAAGAGAGATCTGTGGAATCAGCATCATTTTTTTCATAAATATTTTAAAATACACTAAAGGTACTAAAAATGTGCAAGCACATAATTGGAAGACTCCTTGCATTTCCACATATTTGGGGACAGAACTAATCTAAAGTATTGTAACTGAAATTTATGAAATTGTGAATTCACCAGTTGTGAAGTTGTCCCTTTCTATCACAGTCACAGTAGCTCTATATGGCTTTCTTATATGAAACGAGAATATTAGGATACAAACCAATAAGAATTATCTTGCAGGAAACTGATACTGCAGGACTAAGAATATATAAAATCAATTGAAAATGCTGCTAAATACAGATAAGCTAAAATTAGGAGTATCTATATGAGGAAGACTGAAAAGCTAGAAAAAATTTAAATGTAAAGCATGTAAAATGTAAAGAACTTTGATACTATTTGGCTTATTTGCAGAATAACATAAAAAGAAAGTCAGGAAAATAGTGATGATTTAAGAAAAATAATCACATTCAAAATAGATGTCAGAGGCACTTTTTTCATCCAAAGAATGATAAATGTGTGAAACAGGCTGCCAGGCATAGTTGATCAGGCAAAAACACAGGGGTCATACGAGAAAAATGAGATGCCTTCCACAGGGTAGTAGAGTACTAAGAATGGATGAACTTGGACAGGCTGAATAACCTCTTTCATTCCCTGATGAGATGTTATGCTATCCTATCAGTTGTGTTTTCTGCAATCATTTAATTGAAAAATTCATTCTGGTTGCAGCTTTATAACATTGTCACAGAGGACTTCTTAGTTCTAGTTTGGAATTTGCATTCCGATGATATATTTTGAAGACTATTAGTGCAACATTAAGCAGTGCTGATCCTTTTAACTTTATTCCTTGAAGTATTCAGGTGAATTAGTGTCACATGTGTGAGGATGTCAGGTCAATCTACATTATGGTTAAGTGTCATTTAAATGTTACAGTTTGTGTTCTTTCTACTGTGTCTTTTTGGCAGAAGACTTCGGTGCAGAACAGTGATGTTTTTAGCTGAACTGTGGTGGAAGAAAATGTTGATACTAAGTTATGATGACATTTTACAAAACTTTTCTTATCCTTCTGACAGCATTCCTTTTTTAAAGGCAAGGATTTCATGACCTTGCAATCACAACAAATTCCAAGGTGGTTTTAATATTTCACAGGAGAAAAAAAGATGATCTAGATTGTAATCAGCTTCAAATGATTGAATAGCATTTAATAGTTGTTTGCATATGTCAAGGATTAGGACTGTGCCGGTCACTAGATGAATGACAGATGCTCTCTATTAACCCCTCTTCCTTCTCAATAGGGAAGAGAAAGGGAATAAGAGAGAGACTTATGGATTGGAAAAGAAAACTAAAACTACTTTAATGAAAATAATAACAATAAAATAATGAAATATATACAAAATCAGCACTGCCCAGTGACAAGGGGCAATAATTTTAAGCTGAAGCATAGGAGGTTCCGTGTGAATACAAGAAAAATTTTTTCCCAGTTCAGGTGACAGAGAACTGGAACAGACTGCCCAGAGAGGCTGTGGAGTCTCCTATGGAGGTATTCAAAACCTGTCTGGATGTGCTTCTATGTGACCTGGTCTAGGGAATCCTTCTGTGGCAGGGGGGTTGGACTAGATGATCTTTCGAGGTCCCTTCCAACTTCTAACATTCTGTGATTCTGTAACTGAACCCCTCTAATGGCAGTTCCCTCAGCACTGATGCTGCAGGGCAGGCACTGGGGAATTCCCAGACTCAACTTAATGGCAGATGGGAACCAGGTTCAGGAGGTGAATTCAGGAACACACAGGTTGGCATCGAAGGCAGAAGAACAGACAGAGTTGTCCTCAGATACTAGCCATCAAAGAAGAGAACTCAACCCTTGTGATTCTCAGTTTTATACTGAATATGACACATATGGAATGAAATACCTTGTTGGTCAGTTTAGGGTCACCTGTCCTGTCCACTCCTCCCTGCAGGTGTGACTTTTTACCTATTGCACCCCCAGTATGGTGTACAAGATTTAGCAGTGACCTTGCTCTGCATAAGACCAAATGTAAGCAAGAGCCTTTCTGCATGCCAGTCCTTAGTAGTAACTATAAAGATCAAGTATTATCACTTGTACAAGCAGACACTGCAAAATTATGCCATTAACTTCAGAAAGTGCAGTTACTTAGAAGAGACTGAGCAGAAAACTAAAGTTGCTGAATAGAATTAGTCCAGTTCTAACACAAAATGGGATGGCATATGACACCAAAGTAGGGTAGGGATGTTCCAATAGAAATACTTGAGGAGAGACCTGCCATTCAGAGTGACCTATGAAGAAGCAGGCCATCACACCTTCTGAAATTTAAACCACACAAATGCAAAGTTTTTATCATAGAAAGGGAAAAATCCCTGCAACAACAAAAGCTGTGGTCTGATTGGCTGGGGAGTAGCTCTTCTGAGAAGGACTTGAGGGATACTGGTAGCTGGCAACTCAAGTAAGAACCAGAATGTGCCCTGGCATCAAAGCAGGCTGAGAGCAACCAGGTGTCTGCTGACAGGAGCTTGTCCGGAAGATCCAGAGGAGTGACTATGCCCTTCTTGTCATCTCTCAAGAGACCACATCTGGTATCTTGCATTGAGTTTTGGGCCCTCTAACAGAGGAAAAAAGTGAATAATCTAGAATTAATTGAACAGGGTGCCCAAGCTGATCAGGGGCTAGATGCTTGTCCTCTGAGAGGGGCTAAGGGAACTGGACTTGTTCAGTTTGGAGAGGAGATGGGTTTGGAGAAACGGAATGACAGCCCACTATGCCTCAAATTCAGATTGGATATTAGGAAGAATTTCTTCACTGAGAGGGTTATTGGGCATTGAAACAGGCTGCCCAGGGAGGTGGTGGAATCACCATCCCTTAAGAGTTCAGTTACTTTTAAAAGGAGACCCTTTGTAACTTTTTAGTACTTAAAATTCTTTGTATATTAATTTTTCCTTCATTTCTCACTTCTTCAGTACTTTGGTTGAGATTTTAAGATCCCTGGAATGAGATGTCTTTTTGATGATATTTTAATTTAGTTCATCTTATGACTAGCAATATTTAAATAAAGATTTAATTCTTTTAACTTCTAAGGATGTTTCTTATAATAGTGAATAACAAGAAGGGATGTAATGCTGATAAAGAAATGTTTTTGTAGTGTTGTGTTGAAACTGGAGCTATTTTGAGGGTGCATGAAGTGTCTCTTTCATGCTTTCACACCTGTGACTGGTTGTCCACCTTCTGTATATTTTTCTGAATTTATTAATCCTATTCTTTTGATATAACCTTGATAACAGAAACTGTTTAAGAACAAATTTTTTTTTCATCTCTCTTTTACATAAATACTATGCAGTGGGTCAGCTGAGCAGTTTAAAGGTCACATTTTTGTCTTTTGTAATAAAAATATAAGAAAGAGAAACCACAAAAAATCTTTGGGTTATTCTGAGTATTTCAAAGAACGTTGTTCTTTCAAATCTGGGAATTTAATTTGCAGTTTGTAATCCTAGACTTCAAATAATACTATTTAAAAGCCTAAGCCTTTTCTGTATAAGCTAGTACTGAAACTAAAGTGGCAAATGGAGCATACTGTAAAGATTTTGAAACTGGCTGCTTATGAGCTAGGATTAGCACTAGGAACAGGATTGCTGCATCAAAGTAGTAGACAGTTTGCAGAGTTAAAGAAATATTTCTGCATGATTCCGTGCTGAGCTGTACAGAAATAACAGCTTGGAGATCATTGCACTCTGTTCCACATCCAAATTCAGATATGTGGTCACCTTAACTGACATTTTTTGCATTCAAAAATTGTGTGTAAGCTGACTGTGCCAAAGAAACACACAGGTCCTTTAATGTTCTAAATGGCCAAATAGTGTTATAAAATGGAAGTGCTGATAGAATTCTGGCTTTACAATATTCTGTATTACATGAAAAATAGGAGAACAATGGAAGTTTTACTAAGTCTCCAATATCAAATTAATTTTAATCTCTGCTTGGCCTAGAATGGTTCCTTTAGTCTTTTGGAAAGAGTTACTTATTGTAAACTAAATAGAAAAACAAAATTATGTAAGACTGCAAAAAATGACTTTATTCCATTGTCATAGTTCATTAATGCTATCAACTGCAGTGATATGGGTAGCTATATAGCTTTTCAGGGTTTCATTCCTAAAAAAGCTACAGTTTTAATCTAAGAATAAATCAGGTACATTAACAGTTCATAGTAGTGTAAAACTACAACCAAGATGCACAGAGGAAGAAACCACAAACCAAACGAAACATCTGCACACTGAAGAAAAGGCATGTAACTACATGGTGAAGTGAACTTTCTGGGCTGAACCCCAGTTCAGTGTTGACCTTAGTGATCTTGTGTCCTGGTAAACTGAAATATTTCCTCTTGAATAATTTATGCTTGTTAAGAGTTGATATTAGTTATCCTGAGGTAAGAAGAACTTTCTTAACAAAAGGAAAGAGAAGGATGAAAGTGCAGGAGATATTGCTATGCCCCCAAAAATGAAAATTGTTAAGGACAGGCTTAAGGGCAGCAGTACAACAGCCAGGCACTGAAAAATAACAGTAATTTGTGTTGAGCTGTTACATAGTCCTGACATAAAAGGGCAATATATTATTCTGCTTCTGAATTTCAACAAAGGAGGCAGAGCTTAGGTGATGATCAAGAGAAAAAGAAAATATGTAGCATGGTATGACATGCAAGGTTTAGGTATGTTGATTGTCCCATAGCTTATTATGGGATAATATGATCCTGTTTCATCTGCCAATGGTCAAATTATTATAAACTTCAGAATTAATAAGATGAAATGTCTCACTGTATTAAAAGTGAAGTGCATTAGTTTGACCTCGTCCCTCTCTCTTAGCTTTAAAAAACTGCATTTTAAATAGAGCATTCACAATTTCCTTGTTTTTTAAATATATATACATATTTTAGGTGTTAATTAGGTAGTTTGAAAATCTTTATACTCCTGTGTTTTTCCTTAAGTATGAGCTACAAATCCAAATGCCACCACTAATGTCACGTTTAGCTTTGTCTCGAATTTAAGCAGTGAATTGCTGTATTTCAACTCCATCAGGTAAAAAACCCCAAATATTTTGGTATTGATGGGTAAAAGTGATTAGCTCCACAGATGGAGGAGACAAAGAGAAAGTTTTTTCTTGAATCTGCATTGATATAGACTAAATGGCATCAAATCATCCGTGGCAGTTACCATTAGCCTGCAGCTATAGCAACACCTTTTCCCCAGCAGGAACAGTTGTAAAGCAAGGAGTCTTAGTAGTAGTAGCCACAGGGGTATACCTGGAGAGAATATTAAAAATGCCTGTATGCAGCATTGTCATTTGATGGTTTGTGCTAAAATGTAGAATGATTTCTCCAGCACACAAAAAAATCTATTAAAATTAATTCACAAATACCTCTGGGGTAGATCTGGTGTTGAAGAATTCTGCAAGATATGCAAATACGTTCAGCTTTGATAAGAGAATTTATTAAAGGCCAAGGGAAAGTGGGTAACCAGAAAACAGAATCTCCCACAAATTTCTACTATAGTCCAAGACAGTGTGAAAAAGTATTTACCTTGTCCTTTTTGTAAAAGTACTCTAATTTTAATAGGGAAAACCTTGGAACAATGACCAGATTTAAGGTTCGGTTTTGTGGATACCCAACTGTTTAACAGCTAACAGACTGTCCAGTGCAGTCTTCTAGCAATCTAATGAACCACTTGGGGATAGTCTGTATAATCATCATAGGTATCAATGAAACAGGTAGTATTAATTTTATCATTATGTACCTCCTCAGTGCTCTTAAATCCACTTCAAGCCTGCTCTGTGTATTTAAGAGACATCTGCAGTCTTTTTTTTAAAAGAAAGTTCTTAATTTCACTGACATGTACATCAGAGAGAAGTTTATGCATACTGTACTGTTAATTCCAAGAACCAGCAATGTCCATGCAATAATTTAGGTGTGCAGCTGCTTTTGAGAGAAGTTTGCAAAGTAGGAACTACTTTGTGTTTTTCATGGTCTGTACAATGCATGGCCTCAGTGGTCTAATATTCAAGAGTGTAAAAGACTTTGCATTACTAATTTACCACTAGTACAGCTTCCTTTAAGTCAGTGTTGGGTTTTTGTTTGGTTTTTTTTTTTCCCCAATATCTATCAGAAATTTTCTAGATTGGTTCTAGTTTATATCAAGTAGTGTTATTAAAATGGCATAGTCAAATAGTCCACAGTTAAGATATGACCATATTAGGTTTTTAAATTTAACTTGATTCTCTTGTGTGAACAGTCCTTAACAACATGATTACTACTGTGTGTGGCAGAACACCTTGCCTTATTAATCATGGGGTTTTAGAAGCAAACAGACAGTATTTCATTCTCTCTTGTTACTCAGTGTGTGCCAAAGACCTCATCAGCTGCACACAATTCAAAATCTACTCAGAAATAGTTGTTTATGAGATTTTTTGGAGTGCTTGCCTCTCTAATATGGAGGTGCTTCAGGAACATTCATTTGTCCTCCTAACTTCCTGTTTCAGTTTTCTGTGTAATTTCCAACTTGTGAAACAAACAGAAGAGGGGATCCCACAAGTAATTCTCAATTTTGTGTCACATTCTGAATATATTCACCAAAGGATTATCTATGCTGTATAGAGAATAAGGCAATAATGCAATATTGCAGTATTCTTGTGCATAAATCTCTCAACTATTTTGTTTTCCTACCTCTATGTTTCAGGATTCTGGTCCCTTCTGTTTCAGAATCCCTTCCTAGTCATGATCTCTGGGTTCTGTGTTCTTGTCCAGCTATTTTCAATGCCTTTACCTATACAACTCTAGTCCTACTATTATGTTTTGCTGGTTACAGTCAACTTCTCTCAGTCTTCCTTCTGTATATGAGACAGATTAGAAGGCAAGCTGGTATTTTTCCTGTCTTGACTCCTGAAAGAAGCTCACCAAGTACTGCCATGAAATCTAGTCATCATTAGAAAGTGTGGGAAAGTAAAAACGTATTCAGACAGTTAGAGATCTTTGGAAATTTAACTCTATAATGAGCAGATAAGAATAGTTTGAAAGCTGCCTTGAAAGGCTGCATGTGTGGCAATTCTGACTGAGGCAACATAGTGTCGTGTGTTGGGCATTTGTAAGCTTAGGGTGGTTCAGCGCCCAGTTGTTTTCACCTGTTAAATTAATAGAATATCAATGGCTTCCAGTTCAAACAGCAGCATAATTTTTCATTCTGGACCAAGACATATTTCTCCTTCTTCTCAGAAATAGGTATGATTTTACTGTAAATTAAGATCAATAAATTAATATATTATAGCAGAATGATAAATACAGTCAGGATGAAATACTTGAATCCAAATGATTAAAGCCTTGTTTGGGTGAAAATGAGACCTCACAATAGGCAGAGCTGAGCAGATTTAACAAAATGAGTGGCAGTGTTCATCAATTACTGCAGTTGGAAATGGCTGGTGCAAATAGTACCTAAATTTAGGTTTCGTATAACTGAATTTGGAAATCTCATTGTTGTAGTCAAAAGACCGTAACTAGGTTTGATTAAACTGCTTAACCTGTACGCCTTTGGGAATGTACATTCTAAAAAGGATTTAGTTTATACAATTATCTACAGTTGCTTTCTTAACAGAAGTCATGTCATGCAACTTCAGATATTTGCACATAGTAAACACAGCAATCATTTTGGGTTTAGAATAATCTGTTTTCTATATATAACCAGTAAGCATAACTGCAGAATTCTGTTATCCTGATCTGTCTCCTTTTCTAGTCATTTACTATGTTGGTATTTATTTTGAAAGTATTCTCATGTTAAGACACTACTTTCTGATGTTTGGGTGATACAATAAAAATTATATTACATTTGGAAACATAAGATGTCACAGAATCATTTAGGTTGAAAAAAGCCTTTAAGATCATTGAATTCTACCATTCACCTAACACTGCCAAATTCACCACTAAGCCATGTCCCTAAGTGCCACATCACCTCTTTTAAATACTTCCAAGGCATGGTGACTCCACCACTTTAATCACAGAACCACAGAATATTAGGAGTTGGAAGGGACCTGGAAAGATCATCTAGTTTGCCTTCCTCCAATCCCCATATCACAATTTTTGTGATACTTGGTTTTGAAGACATTACAAACCTGTTTGAAGTTTTGTTTGCAAAATGCATAAATATGGAGCATATACACATATAAGTGTACATAAGATTTTAATGTGTATGTGGAACTCAGGCAGGGGTGCTTGAAATGGCTGATGAAGACAAGTAGCAGCTGATAGGAGGAGAACAGTTCCCCTTCCATATAAGAATCACTTAACAGAGTGAAGCAGCAGCTGTCAGTATTGCTGACGTGTAAGGGCCTTGAGCACATTCCCATGGAAATTTGGCTGCTAGAGCTGGGGGCCAGTGTGGCCTAGGGCAGGCCCATGCCACTGGTGGCTTTGTGGAGAGGCTCCTGGCTGCCACATGGGGAGTCTGTTGCCAGGGCTGACACCCTGCCCATAGGGGCTGCTTTCAGGCAAGGCACTGGCACTTGATCTTGGCTGAACCACAGCCCTTCTGTGCAGCCATGGCTCCTGGTCTAAGCCCAGAGCCAGAGGGGCTGGTGTCCCAGCTTGGCCTTAGCCTGGCCTCACAAATAACAGCCCTACCCTGGTGTCCTCAGGGCTGTGTTGAGCCTGGTTCCCCTCACCAGGCCTGATCCTGATCCCCACCTTCAGGCTGATGTTCTGGCACAGCTTTTGCCTGTCCCCAGGGAAGTGCCCAGTGCCTGGGACTGGGGCTACGCTAGCTGCACCCTGACGGTGTGTATGTTTATCTAATTTGAACACTTATGACAATTGTACATTTTCATCAAGTTATTATAAAGATTATTGAAACTTAAGAAATGCCATAGATCTAAAAGAGCTACATATACCATTTTCCACACTTAAAAACTGAAATACAGTATGCTCCTCCTGGTGAATGTCCACACCTTCTCCCCAGTGTTCATACTTCTCTCCTGGTCACTGAAATTCCTTACAAAGACTAACTCTTTGTTATTAAAGATAATTTTATTATAATTATGCCCTTGTGTATCCACACTCCAACTTTGTGAAATCATCCTGGTTTTATGAGTGGGCAGGTGCTGTTGTCTTGAAGGTGAGTGTTTGGATTCACTTTATTATGACCTGTACTATGAGTTTAATCTGAAAGTGGAATTAGGCTAAAGTGACCAGATGTCCTGGTTTAACTGACACAGCTGGGAAAATCGTGGAGTAAGTCCTCCTGGAACACATTTCTGGGCATATGAAAGAGAAGAAAATGATTTGGAACAGTCAGCATGAATTTACCAAGGGCAAATCATGCCTGACCAGCACAATTGCTTTCTGTAATGAAATGATGGATTTGTGGATGACAGGAAAGCAGTGGATATAATTTACATCAACTTCAACACAGCTTTCAACAGTATCTCCCACAGAGTGTTTTTATCAAAGCTAGAACATTGTGATATGAGTGGATATGCAACTAAATTAAAAATCTGCCTGGAAAAATATCCTCAGAGGGTAGTATTTAATAGGTCATATTATACCCAGGGACATGTAAAAAATAGAGTACTGCAGGGGTTATCCTGGGGCCTGTCCTGTCTGTCATCTTCATCAATAACCTGGAGGTGGTGAATGGAATATGCTATCATCAAGTTTGCAGATGACACTAACTGTGTGTGTGTGTATGAGAAGGGGAGGATGAGCTGTTGATGTACTTGAGGGCAAAGCTGCCTGCCACACTGCTATTCAGAGGGACTTAGATGTTATGCAGTCTTTATCCTTGGAGGTTTTGAACACTGGACTCTATCAAGCCCTGAGCAATCTGGTCTACTTCATAGCTGATCCTACTTTGAGCCAGAGGATAGACTAGAGGCCTCCTGAGGTCCCTTCTAATCTGAATTATCCTGTGATGCTGTGACCCAGTTTAAGCACATTCCCTCTGTTCCGGCAAAGATCTTCAGGTCACTCCTCTCTTGTTTTTGCCTAGGATTGAAAGTTTTACCCTCCCATATTCAAAAAGTAGGATAATGGAATTTAGCTATTGATGGCATAATGCAAAGAAACTCAGCTTCTAAGCTCTGTTGTGACCTCTTTTGCAGGCTACAACATCTTGGGAAATTGCCTTTGGCAATGATAACTGCATCGGATCGAGTAATGTAATACAGTGGAAATGCCTTCTCTAATGTCACCAACCAGAGAAGCACCTAACCTGAGGAAGCACCTCTAATGTGACCTACACTGTGTTGCCATAGATTAGGACCACTTCTGAGAGTGAATTCAACTGTATCTGGAAGGAAACAAAAAAGGGATGACTCCTGCCTGCTATGGAACATGAAAATGGTAATGCATACAGATGGTAATATATAGAGATATAGAGGGAAAAGTGTTTAGAGTAGCAAGAGGTGAGAAGCTGTTGTGCATAAGACTATAAAACAGTATAAAATGCCCTACTAGGTCAGACCAGTGATGTACCTTGCTTATTATTCTGACTCAAACAGTGCCTAGAAGAGGAGAGCATGGGACCATAGACACTTTGTGTGGTCTATTCCTCTTTTCTCTTGTAGCTCTTGTGTTATGATATTAGAGAGTATATTCATATCTTGTCCTCTTAGCATACATTTATGGATTCTGGTGCAGGAATTGTTCTCTTTCTGAACTTTCTGATATTCTCTCTCTCCACAATCTCCTATAGTAGCACCCTCCAGAATTTTGCTTTTGATAGTGCTGTGTGAAGTAGTCCTATTATTTTTGAAGAGATCTCTACTAGTCTGGAGTGCCCCTGGGTATTGAAATGAGGAATGCAGTTCTGCATTCAGATTATCAGTTGTAATACATGTATATTGTAATTTTAACATCTTCAAAACACTTAAGTTAATGATAGTTTTAAATGGTAAGACAGGAAAATTGTCAGATGCAGAAAGTTCAATGAGAATAATTTTGGTAAAGAGAAACACTGTAAAAAGCAAGGTGGGCAACCTCTGAATACTAAAAGATTTTTAAATTCTTAATACTTCTACCACCCACAAACTTATATATTAAAACACAACAGGGAGAGATTAGAAAAGATATTATTGTCATAGCAGTTGAGTACATGAGTGAAAATTTACTATCCTAGTATTTGTACTTCAGAATAAGAAATATTTTATCTTTTTGTTTCAAAATTTTGTACTGAAAAGGCCTGAATAGTAACTTTTCATTATTCTAATAAATTGGATCCTGCTACAAGAAAGTTATTTTTTGAATAGCTGTCAAGAAGAAGGAGGAGAAATGCTTCAAAATTACAAAACTTGCAAAATATAAAAAATGTGAATGGGTAATTTTTATTAGAACAAAGATTTTGGAATTATTTTTTAACAGACTACAAAATTCAACTGAAATAAACTGAAAGCAGACACTAGAAAGTGACAGTGAAAGAAAATTATGCAGCCATGTTGCATATCACTATTATCATATTAAAGAGAAATAAAGCTGAATGTAACTTTAAACATTATTTTTTTTTGTCCACCACCTATTGGATAAAACCAAACTTGGTAATAAAGTTCTCTAGTTTGTTTTTTGATTATTCCAACAATGTTTATAAATTTTCCCATAGACAATGAGACTAATTCTTCACTTTCTTTCATCATTGTAGAAATGAATGGTAGAAAACATGGTAGACAAAATAATTCTAAATTGTGGAAATAGTTCTAAATTGTGAGACATGATACCAGTATTTCCAGTAAAGCAGAGGTAGAGTTAAAGCTCCAACACAGAAAAAAAATTGCTAAATTTACCTGGAACAAGGGTAAGCTAATACAGTTTGCCGCAGAAGCCAGTGACTAGAAGTTCTGCACCATAAAATATTTTTGCAGTCCATCCTAAGTTAACTAATTAGATGGCAAATTAACCTATAGTTAATTAACAGGGACTCTTTAAGACTTTCTGCTTGCACTTTTGATTTCACCATCAATGTGGGCAGAGGTCTGGGTGCATCTCTCTAAACAAATAAAAACCTCAAAATAGTTGTAAGAAATTTGTGTCAATGGCAAGAAAGTTAAAATTCATTATTGTTACACATCCTCATAAATTGTCACTACTGTTCTTTCCAGATAATTTAAAATGATGTAAATAATGGCTGAATAATGCGGTAAGTGTTTATCCCTCACCAAAATATCGTCAGCATCTGAGGATGCACATACATTCATTTTCAACTTATAATGTAAGGCCATAGCTGAGTATGTGGCAAACTAAAGGATTCCAAGTCTAGCCAGGACTTCATACTGTACTTGACAGTCATTTGGTCAGAGTCTGATTCTGTCAGACTATAGACATCTTTACAAAAATATTCTGTCTCCTGCTTCACACCAACTTCGAGAATAAGTTACTGAATCAGGAATCCTTTAATACACATTTAACATACATTTTATACCTTCATACTCAGATATAAAAAATAGTCTCAGTTTGCAGTAAAAATATTATTTTGTTGATTAAGTCTATATTGCCTTCTGGAAAGAATAGATTAATTTGTTAATTTTCTCTCTAGAAATGTCCTTAATTGCAATGTATTTCTCAAACAACTTGTGCATAAGTGACAAATGATGCTAGCAGTACTTGGGGACCTTGAGTTGCAGCTATCAGTAGAATTAGAAGGATACACTTCAGCCTGTCACCCATGCTGACTTAAAATTGAGAATTCCAAAAACATAATATTTCTTGGAAGATAATTTTACATTAAACTGTGATTTTTCAAAACTAAAAGAAAAGAAAATCTCTTTTAGGATCACTAGACCTGTGGTTCTTCAACAAAGTAATAAGTCCAAGAAATTCCATGTTGTGTAATGCATCCTTATTGGAAGACTGTTTCACTTAAAACTTCAGAATAAGAAGTGAATTATTTGTTTTCTTCTTGCCTCCTACCTAGGGCAGATGACATCTGAAGGACGTATCAGCCATTATCTCAACAAATACACTATGTGAGTAGATCCTTCTGAAACTAATGACAGTCTTTCATTTGGCTAAAAATAATCTTCAAAAGTCTAAGCAACTGTCAGCATTCCTGGGGTTCTCATATGACATGCTTTTCAGCAATCTTAGTAGAGCCCCTAAGGATGGTAGCACTGTTATGGTATGTGATTGATGTTGGATAATTAAAACTTATCTGGAAACCAAGTTTGGCAAGCAGCAGTATTTATTAATGCTGACTCAGGGACCTATCAGTGTATGTGTTTGAATCCATCTCTAGCAGCAGAAGTGTAAGAGTTATTGGTAGCATGGATTTATTTGATAGTTATTCTGGGACTGGGAGTCATATGTTGATACAATTGGTACTGGTGGTATCGGATTAAATGAAAACTGCAGCATTCTTACTCTTAATGGAGAGTAAAACTTACTTCCTGCTGCTGCCTCAAACAATATAAGATAAGCCTAAAGGTATATATTGCAAAAGAATTTATTTCCTTATGCAAAGGTGCTCCTCATCTAAACCCTTGACTATTTTGAAATGCTTTAGCTTCTGAAAGTCTATCTAGCAAGAAAGGAAAGCAGTAATTGCTTTGTAGAGGATCATAAAACACTGAGCTAACACTGTGAATTTAGTATGAAACTGAAAAATGTCCTATCCACTGATGCAGTGCAGAACTGTTTGTTAACTAACTCCAGTCATAGATGAAGAAGCACTAGAAATGTCATAGAAAGGCAATAGATATGCATACATACACAGTCACACACACATATGTCATGACATGTCACATATGTCAGATGTCATGAGAATAACAATCCTCATTCATGTTTCCGCTTTTCCTGCTAACACTACATTCTTTAAAATCATTCCTCCTATTTCTCCCTATTTTTATAGACACATTTTAATTTTCTGATGTTCTGAGTCAGAAGCAATTGTGATGCCACCACTAATTCTTGGGGTTTTTTTATTTGTTTTGAAGTTTAAATAATCCCTGTTTTTGCTTCAGCCTACTATTTTTCATTTCCCAGATGTAAAGTCATCTACATACTCAGAGTTTTTGGGCCAGAATCTTGAAAAATAAAAGAAAAACCTATTTTGTTTCTCATAACTTATTTCTAGTCAAGAATTTGGTATGTCTGTCAATGTTTTAAGATGAAAAATACGTGTGCATAGCAGTATGGAATTAACACATTGCTGAAAGGAATTTAGACCTCCCAGGGCCATCTGTATCTTCTTTTTTTTTTTTCATCTCTTTTGGTTGCATTTATAAGATTTTATTCATAGCCATTATGATTTTTTTCCCATTCCATGTTCTTGCTTACTTTTAAATTGCTTATATAGGGCCAGTCCATAGTGGTGAAAGTTAGGTATGTTTCATCAATTTTAATACTTTATTCATTGACTTAACCTTCATATTAATATGCAATACTTGTAACTAAATGTATCTGAAAGCTTTAAGCATGTGATCACGTCTCAGCATTTGTCTTTGGAGACATTAGTAGTGTTATTGAGCAACAAAATGATTATCAGCAGTTTTAGAGGTAGCTCATTATGCACTGTATAAATATTTCATAAATTCCCCACTGTTTACAGATAGCAATATTCTAAAAAGAAATTGCAAATGTTCAGTAATGCAGCTGATCTCGTTGGTAATGTTTTTTTTTTTAAAAACCCCATCTATATGTTTATGCAAATTTTAACCTTTACATGACATAGTTTCATGAAGTGGTCCAGCAGAATGTATTATGATAGAAGCTCCAAGGATCACTGCATTCAAACTAATCTACATTGTTAAAATAGTTAAGTTTAAAGTATATTAAAACTTGCCACGTGACAAATATCCTTAAGTTAGCAAGCAAATCATGCATCACCTTTTGTGATTTTTAAGTATTTATGTTTGAATATACAATGGATGTTGTCTCATCATTTTTTAAAATGTCTGGTTTGGATTTTAACAGTTTAAAAGTTCACATAAGACCTAGTGTGTGGCTGAGTGTACACTGAATGGCAAATATACTTTATGGGACCTT
Source organism: Galbula dea (assembly GCA_013399015.1). Classification (NCBI taxonomy): domain Eukaryota; kingdom Metazoa; phylum Chordata; class Aves; order Piciformes; family Galbulidae; genus Galbula; species Galbula dea. The sequence goes on from VWZX01011397.1 coordinate 642,064, forward strand.
TAGCAATATGATATCCAGATACTGGCTTTATCCCAGCTGCATGTAAGACTAGGATGTAGTTGTCTACAATTCTCTGTCTTCCATCAAGGTTATCTTTGGTATAAAAATAGGAAAGGAGTGTGTTGTCTTCTAATCAGCTACTCAGTCTGGACTGAAATACCAGAGATTACACCTGCTGTGGAGCACAAATTCAACTTGTGCCCCCTCAAATACAAAGCTGTAGTGCAGTAGGATAAATCAAGACAAAGCAATACTTCCTAAATTTGCTTATGACTCTGCTAATGGGAGAATCTATGAGGCCTTTGTTGCCCTCTTTGAAGTCCTGTAGAAAAATGAGGACCAAATCCCTATGTTTTGCTGGTTTCCTGGCCTTCTCATCTGGATTTGTACTGCAGAAAGTTTGAGAGCCAAATGTTTCAGTACAGCAAAAAGTGAAGTCTAAAAAAAATATCCAAGCCAAGAAAAATCATAGAATTATAGAATCACAGAATGGCTTTGGGCAGAAGGGACCTTAAAGATCATGTAGTTCCAACACACCTGTATTGGGCAGGGATGCCACCCACTACACCAGGTTGCCCAGGGCCAACCCAGACTTGAACACCTCCAGAGACAGGGCATTCACAGCTTCTCTGGGCAATCTGTTCCAGTGCCTCACTACCCTCTGAGCAAAGAATTTCTTCCTAATATCTAATCTAAATCTTCCCTCTTTCAGTTTTAAAACTGTTCCCCCCTGTCGTGTCACTATCTGCCCATGTAAAAATTGTCTTGTACAATCATTATGGTTGGAAAAGCCCTTTAAGATCATCAAGTCCAACTGTCAACCTAGCACCACCATGCCCACTAAACCAAGTCACTAAGTGCCACTTCTACACATTTTTCAAACACTTCCAGGGACAGTGACTCCACCATTTCCCTGGGCAGCCTGTTCCAATGTTTAACAACTCTTTCAGTGAAGAAAGTTCTCCTAATATCCAATCTAAACCTCTTTAGCACAACTGGAAAACATTGTCTCTTGTCCTATCACTAGTAAACTGAAAGAAGAGGCAAGCCCCCTTCAGGACTGTATCCCAAGGGACTGTCTCAACCAGTGTCCTAAACAGTCCAAAGTCTGCTCTCTGGAAGGCTAAGGTAGATGTTTTGCTGACCCTCCTCCTTACTTTGCAAAGAATTGATAACTCTATTATTTCATGGTTGCTAAGCCCAAGAATGCCTCCAACCATGACACCTCCCACCAGTCTTTCCCTGTTCTCAAACAGCAGGTCTAGTGGGGCACCTTCCATGGTAGACTTACTTACCAGTTGTGGCAGGAAGTAACCTTCCACATACTCCGGCAACCTCCTGGACTCTTTCCTCTCTGCTGTATTGTATTTCTAGCAGACTTCAGGTAAGTTGAAGTCATCTACATATTCAAGGTGATCGTGAGACTTCTGCCAGTTACTTGTACAGTGCTTCATCTGGTCAGGGAGGATTTGCCCTTAGTGAAGCCATGCTGGCTGTCTCAGATCACCTCCTTGTCTTGCATGTGCCTTAGCATAGCTTCCCTGAAGATCTGTTCCATGATCTTTCCAGGCACAGATGTGAGGCTCACTGGCCTGTAGTCCCTGGGTCCTCCTTCATACCCTTTTTAAAAATAAGGATGATGATGTTACCCTTTTTCCAGTCACAAGGGACTTCACCTGACCTCCATGACTTTTCAGATATGATGGGAATTGGCCTTGCAACTACATCAGCCTGTTCCCTCAGGACCCTAGAATGTAAATCATTGTCTTATAGGCTTATGCTTATTTAGCAACAGCTAAATATAACAACAACTGAGATTCAAACCAACCTGAATACCTTTTCATCTCAGTGCTGTTGTGGAGCACATTGAGACCTAACTACAAGATGTTCTGTTCTGTGTCTCCTCCTTTCAGTATAATTTAGAACTTACTTTTCCAAGAAGGAAAAAGTTACTGTATTGAGTAAATAGTTAAATAATAAGGATTTATATTTTTTTTTTAGAGAGAGAAGCAAAACTTACTCTGATAATCTGTTTTTTCTGATGGGGACCAGAAGTATGGATAATTCCACATGACACATAACACTGCCCAATTCATTCTAATTTGAATAGTTTTCTAATCAATTGTTCTTTTGCTATGATAAACATATTGCCTAGCTTGCAATGGAAATGTGGTGTGCAACTATGTATGACATAAGAAACACAAGTCAGTCCACTGCACATGCAATCAGAGAGGTTGCTTATTTCACTATGATTTATACTAATATTAAATGTTGTCACAGAAATAACTGTTGTCCCATGAACACATTTCAGTTTTTATGTTCTGAAATAAAGATTTTCCTTATCCCAAGCCCTTAAAAATTACTGTACCTTCTAGAGCTGAAATGAAGATTGAGCATTTCCAATCTGTAGAACTGCAGTGCACAATTAGACTTTAATTTTTTTTCACTGGACAAATTTGTAAAAATCTATAAAATTCACTGATATGCTTTCAAGAGCAAAAACATTCTTATTAAATACAGAGGTTGTAATGGCAAGTTATTGTTTCATTCTGTATATATTGCTCTATATTTAGGAAAATTAACAGTAAAGTTCAACAAAGACTAGAGATGCATTCTAGAATTTTTATTTGCTTGACGCTGTTCAGCTCCACATTGTTCAGTAACTGGCCATTTTGAGTCAAATTACCTACCTAAATGAGCTAAGCAAATGCTGGCTCAATTTAGTTACATACTATGAAATTTGTACATTGAGTTATTCATTTTAGAGAATAGTTTGCAGAAGACTAACATTCAAATAGCATTTACTATTATCTTGTTAATAGGCCTTACTGCTTTAAATCTAGTAAGAATACAAATAAATGATAATTCTGCACTCATTAAGGAAATCTCCAGTGGCTTACTTTGGTTAAATGTTCCAACAGGCATGTTTAGCACTTCTTTGGGGTTGGTAAAGTTCCAAAAATCTGTAAATTAGAGTTCTGTGGAGTGCTATAAAATATGCATAATGAAGCCCTGAATGTAAATTAAGAAGATTTATATTGCAGCATTCTGCTTACGTTATTCAATCTGAATGCTTCACAGGTTTTTATGAAGCAAATAAACTGCTTTTTTTCTTAAAATTCATTTTGAATGGTCATCATGGATTCATTGTTACATTACTTGGTTCACACATTAAGACTGAATTGTTCTTTTTAATCTATACATCATACTAAAGTTTTATTGCACAATATTTTGAAGACTGAATACTCCATCTGAAGTAGGAGTGCACTGAAGCTGCCTGTAGACATAAGTAGTTAAAACAGAGCTGAAAAAGTTTATGAATATTCTTCTATGTTAAAGCCATGTATTCACTTCAGTCATGCTTATGATTCCAATTATTCATAACCAGTGAACATTAACTAAGAAAAAGTTCATTTCCAAGGATCTTTAAATATTATTTATAGAAAATAAATACATGGTTTTTTCTGTGTGACATTCAGGAGGAAAGAAGCTAAAGCACGTGTTTGTGCACAACTGCCACCCAGAGCCGTAGATCTGTCAAAGAACCACATCAGAGCTTTGGCTATGTGTGTACCCTAAAAAGGGGCAAGAGCATCAAGAAAGAGACTCTGACATGCACTTGTATTCTAGGCAGTTTGCTGCTGTGAATTTGTTACTTCAGGAAAATGCTGTCTTTCACTGTGGAGGATCAAACTTGATATTTTAACAAATTGCTTTACTGACAATTCAGTTCTGGATGAGCTAAACTAAATGGTGGTCAGGCTATTTCAAATTTGCACTGAAACAATTATTTTTATTATATCCTTAGCCTTGTAGTCTTATTAATTTGATCAACTAAAAGCAACCACAGAAGTTTATTTTTTGGGTCTACATGCATATTTGTGTATGCCTGTAGCATGTTTTTAATATAAAGACCTACTACAGAGCAAACCGTCTTTGGCTTCTATTTCTTCAATCTCTTCTTAGTATTTCTGTTTCTTTGAAGATGGATAAACTCATAGTGTGGAATTCTGAAACCAGTGGTATGGAATAGAGCAATTAAAGTTAAACTCAAATTTTAAATTAACCACAGATTTCTGTGTAAATAAATAGCAAGAATGTTGATAAACAACCTATTGCAAATACAATAAAAAATTTCAATGGTTGATTTTTAAATATGTATTATTTAAAGATAATTTGAAAAAATATTTTAGAATTAGTTGTTGTTTAGGTAAGGGATTTCCAGAATTTCACAGATATACTATAATATTTTATAGGATTTTACCAAGCTATTTTATTATGTTATATTAAATATTCTTCAGATCTGTTTTTCAGAGTGTTCAACATTACCATTCTTGACATTATTTATTATTTAAAAAATTTTTACACATTTTATAAAAAAAAAGATATAATGTTGGTATGCTATGCAATTAAAACACTATGGTATTACAAGTCAGTTTGACCACCAGAGATTATAAAAGGCTTTGAAAATTAGAGCCAAATCAAATTATTAAACTGTGTTTTACAATGAAGAATAGAGTAACAGATCAGTATTTGAGCTTTTGGTTCATGTTATGCTATGATGGTAGAGTACATCTAGAAAGAAGACAGCAACGAATATGAGAACATAGAGCTTAATTGAGGAATACTTTTATATGAAACAGCCACTTCAGATTCAGAATAGAAACCCAAATAATTAAAGATGAGCAATGAAAATAAAAGCATTTAAAATGGAATAGCTACATTTACATTTGCATGTTTATCCACTTACTCATTCAGAAATATGTAATGAATTCTGTTAGAGGAATAACTAAAGGGCAGACTCAAAACAGAAATTCAGTGGCAAGAACTACAAGGTCCAACTGGATTTAATCTCACATTCCATCATAGAGAATAATGTGACTTCCAGAAGTGGCACTCGGAATCAATGGTTTCTGGCATAATTCCAAACCTGTTTGAAACTAGTGTATGGGGAAATGGATAGCTAGTGACTTCCCTGATAGGATATGAGTTAACCAGCTGTATGTCCAAGGACTGGAAAACACTATATTAATTTAGAAGACCTTGTGTGAGACAGATTTCTGATATTTTGGACAGAGCTAGAAACTTACTGCTCAAAAATTTCATGTTGAGATAAAAGCAGAGGCAAAACAGTTTAGATTTCACAATTTTACCATTAAATTACAAAAAAATACACAAATTAATGAAGCTACAATGTAAGCATTATAACAACAACAGCTAATGAGAGCAGTGCTCACTTTACTTCAGTGGGATAAGGATGTAACTAAACTGTGCCAAATTCACAAATTTCCAAAATGTTCCTAAAAGTTCCTAGGGCTGTTCCTCCCCAGGGTTCTAGGTTAGTATTTCTGCCAAATGTTATTGTCCTAAAAGTGAATGTGCAAGACTCTTTGAGATAAGTTTGTGTGTCTTTGCAATGCTCTCTACTGCATACTGTTTATGTTCCACATGTGGAGAGAGTCAGAAGCTACGCAGAGATCCATTGAACAGCAGATTAGACTAACAACTGTAATTACTGTTATTACATATTGTTATTAATGATGTTAATACATTGGCACACACGATCAATGAACTACAAACACATTTTTGTCACTGTTTCATCAAGCTGTACTAGAACAAAATTTAACTTAATGCTAAAACTGGCTTTTAAAACTGTTGCCAGTATCTAGGCTGCTCATGTTTTTGTATTACGATAGTGTATCAATAGCACTATCAGATAACTTTTCAAAAATGCCTTACTATAAATGAGGACAGTACATATATTTTTAAAGATACTTTTCTTCCTTAGTAGCAAGTATTTGAAACATATCATTGGTCTTTGGAACTGATAAAACATACAATTCTTTGCATGTGCAGGCTTAAAAAATTGTAAGTTGCCATCGGCATACATCTAATGATTTCTTTTGCATGCAATGTCCCTGATTTTCCCCTCCAATCTTAATGATGAGCCTGTTTTCACAGTTCTGTTCACCTCTGGTGAATTTTTAAATGACCAAACCCATAGATCTCTGTACAATTTAGTGTACTCATCAAGTTCTTCTCTAGACTGGAATGGGACACAATACTAGCAATTCATCTGTTTTAGTGACTCAGGAAATACTGTAAGAAGGCTGATTTTACTCAAGAGATGTGCAGCAGGTACCAGCTTTCACCTTCCATAATTATATTAGAGACTGACATTAATGCAGAGGATGTCAAGTGAGGGAAATGTTTTTGTGATCTGCATACACTCCAAGCTTCCTAGGCTGAATTTGGAAGTCAACTCTGGGGATCATCTAGACCAATCTCCTGCTAAAAGCTGAGTAAAGTGAGATGGGCTTCTCAGGGGTCATATTCAGTCAAATTTTGAATATGTTCAAGAACAGAGATATCACAACCTTGTGTAACCTATTCCAGTGCTTCACCACCCTCCTTGTGAAATGTTTTTTCTTCTCCAGAGTTGAAAAAAAATATCATCCATAACATAGTTCATACTTGCATATATATACATATATGCTTCTATTTTATTATGGCTGGTTTACAGGAATATATTCAAACATAATCAGAGGGAAGCCTATCTACTGTGTGGCGCTAGATATAATGCCAAAACTAGACTATGGCATTGGTCAGTTCCTCAGTGCTAGTAGAGCTTAAAGGGGATTTTGTCAACATAGTAAGTATGCAATTATTCTAAGTTCAGGCAATGAGGATACAGTATTATGGTCATGATCATATATTAGCTAGCTGTGTATGTGTCCTATTAGAGGAAATGCGTGTATGAAAATTGCATGAATTTGTAATCCTGACTGATAAGGCAGGGGAGATATCTTATGGAGTGAGACTCATAACTAATGATTAAACTGATTTTTTGTATTAGAATGCTAAACACAATATTAAAAGCTTTTCCCTATTGATTTTTTTAAATTCTTACACAGAGCTTAATATTGGTATTTTACTCAATACCAATGAAACTGATATATTACAAAATTATGACATTATTTCTGATTCATAAATGAAGCATCTTCTGTCATCTCTAAAAGACTGCCTGACTTTCTTATAGGCTTTCTAGATAGAAGATAGGGGTTTTTCATTATTTGTTCACTTGTTTTAACTCCTAGTTATCTTTTGCGCTCTTGACCATCATAAATATGGACCTGGCAGCTAAGGGAGTGCTACAAGATCTCTTTCCTGCAGATACTTGTCTGCTGCTGGTTAACATTTTGGTTATTCATTATTTAGAAAGAGCTAATTCCCCTGCACAGTTCTTTGCTTCATCACTTGGCAAGTAAACACCATTTACAACACCTATGGGTTTGTTTTTTTGTTTTGTTTTGTATTTTCTATCTTGGCTGTCTTTCCTCTTTGGTGACCTCTTACTGCTTGAGAACCCCGCTGTAGCTTCTTGAATCAGGAGAGATGTATACAGCAAAACCAGAAGATATTTGGAAATTAATGGATAATGAAGGGGCCTGAAATTATCTGGTTGCCTGAGGCAAACATGGTATTCCCCCAAAACAGTCACAAGCTGTTGTACTTTGAAGATTTACAGGGAAAGAATGATACGGGAGATTTTGATTAAGTGACCAAGGGCAGATGTTGCTTGAGTAATGGGATTTGTGCCACTTTATTATGTGCAAAATTCAAAACTCAAGGTAACATATGACTTCTGACATTATCCTTTTAATGAAAACTACAGTATGTGGCTGTGAACACAAATCCTGCTAAGTAAACTTGGTAGAATTAGTTCACTGTACACTTAAATTCCAGTTACTGTGGAAAAATAACTAAGCAAGAAGGAATCATGCCACCAAAACATTGCAATATTTTGCATTAGTGACATTACAGGTACTTTTTTTTCATTGCTGAACTTCTTTAGTATTCTGCCTGCATTATATGAAAATAAGAAAAAAACCCCAAATTTCTATAGCAACATTATAGCAACACTTTTAGTTTTCAGTCAAATATCTCAATGGATTTTGCAAGCATTAACTGCTAAGTCTCACAATTATTATGGTACTGAAAGCACAGATTCCCTTAGATCACTCCTACTTACCTTAGCAATTAATTACAGACAATAAAATATTTAAGAACAGGAAGAAGAATCAAAGCTTGGTTTCAAGAAAATATATATAATAAGGGGTTAGCTATTGACTGTACTTTAAATTTGACTGCTCTTCTGAGGTAAATCATCTTCAAGAGAATTACTGCACAGTTTTTGCAATGGCTACTGATAACCCTGGTTTACTAGATCCTGGATAATGGTAATTGATAACATTTAAAAGACACTGGAAGTATAATTTAAAACTGCTTTTCATGCTTCTTATTTGAATTTGCTACCCCACCAAAGCAAGATTTCATTCATTACATTAATCCATAAGAATATAGAACTTTGTTGTTTTGAAATGTGTTGCACTTTAGGAAGTGGTATAAATGAAGTGTAGAATATTAATAGCATTATTAACTATAGCATTATTAACTATTAACTTGTAATAATAATTTGGCATCTTACTAAATGTATTTATTTATACAACAGCCGATTACATTATTCCCATTAAGAAGCATTTGTACTGGAATATCGCATGTTTGAGAACATAGTTTTATTCACATATTATAAGATTTTAATAATTTGATATTGATATTAATTACAGATTCCCACGTTCACCATTGCTATGAATGAATATATATTTTACAAGACTCATTTTAAAGGAATATTAGATTGCTCAAAGGTGTTTAAATTTCTTTAATCCAGTGAGATTAAAGGGAATAAGCATATTTGACATTCCAAAAATAGTTTTACATTTAAGTAATTTACATATTACCTTATACTTATTAAATTATATTTTACAGTTATTAACAAAGACCTCAAATTAAATTACAAGCAGTGAATGCAATCTCAAATATCAGGGCAACATGAAATTTGTTGAAAGCAGCATTTCAAACAGTACAGTAATGTACAATTGACAGTCACTTAAAGAAACTTCTAACAAAAGCTAAAACTAGTAAATTTAGAGATACATCAGGGCGTCTACGCAAAAGAATTAGTTGCCTATCAAGAGAATTTTCTCAGGTCGATTTTGTTACATATTAGGAAATTACCACATGCAGCAACAACAGGAAATTAAACTCATTATAATATATATATATGCAGTCATATGTATATATGCACAGTCATTTCTTATTTGCCTTGGAAAAGAAGAATATGTAAGCTGTATTTTTGAATTTTACACATATGATCAATAATTTATATATGTGTGCATGGATGTTTTTCAACAAGTTGGCAAACACAGAAGATACTAACTTTCAAGAAGTCCAAGAATGTATATGAACTAAAATGCAGTTAGTTTTGGATGTTGGGCAAAATATGTTAAGCATTTTAAATTAGTAAGACATTAGAGATTTTTCTCTAAAAAAATAAGCTTGCTGAAATGTTGTATACACCAGAGTTAAAATCTTCACTGTAAAAAAATTAACTCAATTGTTTTTTTCTTTCATGAATTTTTCCATTAGTAGCTTGAGACTGAAAAAAAGTGAAGGCATTTTGGTTGCCAGGATAAGCTGCCCCCTTAGTGTCAAGTGAAAGAAAGCACAAACTAAATTTTCTTCAATAAAGTTAGGACTTCACAGGAATAAAGTGGTGGTGAAATAGCCATGGTAAATCTATTTAAACCTATAAGTAAATAGTTCAGGGAGAAGTAATAATTGCCTTGTCTTCATGTTATATTAGTGATATGAGATACAATACATGTTAAGGTGTTTGTACTATAACTGAACTGGTTTTGCTAAAGACATACGTTTCCAATTTCTTTTGTAATTTTGATCAGATAAGGTATAGACAATATGGTGATGACAGTCATAATAGCCTTCATAAATTTTGCAAGCAGATCAAACTAGGAGCCCTTGTAAAACAAATAGCAGATTAGAGTGGCAGCCTTCAGAGAAGAGCAAGATTACTTTCCAGTGCATGTCATGATGGAGTTAGTCTATCAAGCTTGAACAGCCTATCTTCTTCACTCGTGCTTTTACAGACCTCAGTGTTCATTAGAGAAGGCAGCAGAGTATACATGATAGTCTCAGTAATTCTTCTCCACACTCTTGTGCAATCACTTTTCATTTTATGCAAGATAAGTCATAAATTAAAAAAGACATTTTCCTTCAAGTACATTCTTCAAGTCTCTCTATCTTACTAAGGGAAGGTAAGGAAGAAATAGAAAAAGACTCCAAACACTAGCACATTTTAAACCTTGATTTTCAATTGTTACTGAGTGTGGTTGCAGGAGATTTGATTCAAATTGCCACAGAGATTAATTCCAGCTGTTTTCATGGCTCCAGATGTCCTTATTTTCTACTATTCCCACACTTTCTGATGTACAATAAGTATCAACAATTTCTGATCAAGTACTAACATGGTAAATATATTAAAAATTGTGTTAGTCTTCAAAAGATAAAAATTTACATTTGTGGAAAAGTCAAGAAATATGAAATACTGTTGCAGTCTGAAGTTAGGTTACAAGCATGCACAGATCTTCTAAAGACATTAAAAATAAGAATTGTTCTAGTATGATTTCTTCAGTATATCAGAAAAAAGGTAGCTTTTAAACAGTATCAATCATCATATCTTATCATCTTGTCACACTTATCCTTTAAAAAAACCTTTGTGTACAATACAGCAAGGGCATGAAAAAAGCTAATGTCCAATGTCTTTTAAGAACATATTTTACAGAGAATCCTATGACTCATGCAACAAATCTGATTGTTAGTCACCTTTCCTATTATGCCTTAAAACTTGCAAAGTTTCATCACCTACAGTAAGTCACTGTGGAAAAAAATAAAAATACAAACCCCTCAATTTTTTCTTGGTCCATGTAAGCATGTCTTACAATTTGAAAGAAACAGATCATACAAGAGTAACAGTTCTTGTGTGTGTCTATACTAGATGTATTTTTATATAGTCTTCATGAAGACATCTAGCAAAATGCATACAGTCAGCATTATGCCATTGGAGGGATACACAATTTAGAAACAGGTCATTAGCAGTCTGCTGAAAGGACATGGATCCTTACTGTTTCTTATTAACAGCTTGTAAAAACATAATACAGTGTCAATATAAGTGTAACACATACAGCATTTGTCGACATTTGTGTATGCCAGGTGTTGTGTATAACCCATTAACAAATGCTCCTGACAGTACAAGCCTACAGTGTCTATAGGAATGATGTTTTTTCTTTAACCAATATATAGATATGCAAATATAATCCCTGTTGACATCATGATAAGTTCCATACCTTACAATGTTTCTTTTGTGTCCCTGAAATAATAGAAATATAAATGGTATTTTAAGGCATTTTAGTTGTTATGTCACAGAATCACAGAACCACAAAATATTAGGGGTTGGAAGGGACCTCTGGAGATCATCCTGTCCAACCCCCCTGTCAGAGCAGGTTCACCTGGGGCAGGCTGCACAGGATGGCATCCAGGTGGGTTTTTAATGTCTTCAGAGATGGAGACTCCACCACCTTCCTAGTCAGCCTGTTTCAGTGCTCCACCCCTCTCAAAGTAAGGAAGTTCCTCCTTATGTTTAGATGGAACTTCCTATATTTCAGTTTGTGCCCATTACCTTTTGTTCTGTCACAGGGCACCACTGAAAAAAGACTGGCCACATCCTCCTGACACCTACCCATTAAGTTTTTATAAGTACTGATAAGACTTCTCCCCCCCCATCCCCAGTCTCCTCTCCTCTAGGTTAAACAGCCCCAGCTTGCTCAGTCTTTCCCCATAAAAGAGATGTTCTAGTCCCCTAATCATTTTTTGTAGCCCTTTTCTGTACCTGCTTCAGAAGTTCCCTGTCCTTCTTGAACAGGGGAGACCAGAACTGGAAGCAGTACTCCATATGTGGCCTCACTAGGGCAGAATAGAGGGGAAAGATAGCCTCCCTCAACCTGCTTGACACACTATTAATGCACCCCAGGATGCCGTTGAACTTCTCGGCCATGAGGGCACATTGCCGGCTCATGGTTATCCTGTTGTCCACCAGGACTTTTTCCACAGAGGTGTTTTCCAGCAGCTCAGTCCCTAACCTGTACTGATATATAGGGTTATACATCCCTAGGCTCGTTACCCAACACCTGCTCTTCTTGAATTTCATATGCTTTTTCTCTGCCCAACTCCCCACCCTGGCCAGGTCATGCTGGGTGGCAGCACAGCCTTCTGGTGTGTCAGCCACTCCTCCCAGTTTTGTGTCATCAGCAAACTTGCTGAGGGTACAGTCTATTCCTTCACCAAGGTCACTGATGAATTTATTGAACAGGACTAGACCTAATACTGACCCCCAGAGAGCTCCACCCATTACAGACCTCCTGTACAGTAAGTGCTCTAAAATTACAAGATAGATTCTTGTATAACAAATCAGATTCTTTTCATCCTACAGTAACTTAGGCTTTTCTATTAAAAGTAAAATCTTTTACTATAACATCCAGGGTTACCTACTGCTTAGTAACAGCTTTATTATGTGAAATGAATAGAGGTTAAATGTTTCAGGCTGGAATAAAGAGAAAAGGGCAAAGTTCAATTTCATTCTTTGTATTATGCTTAAGATTTTGTTTGAATTCTAAGCAGAGACTGAATAAAAAGTTAGCAGACCACCCCAAGTTGTTACCATATCTGCCAAGCAAAGAAAAACTTGGCACACTAAGTTGGAGCTAGATGATCTTTAAAGTGCTTTCCAACCTGGGACATTCTATGAATTCTATGACATATGCTTGGTTATGCTACTATTTAATATATCTTGAAATACATGTTTATTCCACACATTAAAAAGGTAAACTAGCAATTGTTTATATAAACAATATTTAATGAAATATCTTTAGTCATTGTCATATTTGTTCTGCCCTCATACTTTTCAAGGCTACATAAAAGCATGTAGTCACAAATTCACTGAAGTGAACAAAAATTCAACTCTCAAAGATAAACTTTTTTAAACTCAGTTTAGATACTGGGTTTTGGTTTTTTGTGGTTTTGTATGTTTTTTTTTTTTCTGCCTGGGTATACATTTATTACCCTTAAGAGACCATATCTGAAAACTACTTCTGACATTAAAAAAGGGAATTTTACTCCAGCCACCATGAGTATGTTTATGAATTCAGATTTGGATACTTCCACACTCATTAAAGGAAAATAAATCAACAGAATTTGTGTGTCAAATATGTCTGGGTTTTCTCAATTAGATTGTGTTGAGTTATATATGGATTGACATTTTTAACTACATCCAATTATCTTTCTGTATTTGTCACAACTACTTTGAAAACAGATTAAACCAGACATAAGTCAGAATCATAGAATCATTATGGTTGGAAAAGACCTCTGAGATCATCAAGTCCAACTGTCAACCTAGCACCACCATGCCCACTAAACCGTGTCACTAAGTGCCGCATCTACACATTTTTCGAACACTTCCAGGGACAGTGACTCCACCACTTCCCTGGGCAGCCTGTTCCAATACTTAACAACTCTTTCAGTGAAGAAAGTTTTCCTAATATCCAATCTAAACCTCTTTAGCACAACTGGAAAACATTGTCTCTTGTCCTATCACTAGTAACCCAGGAGAAGACACTGACCCCCATTTCACTACAACCTCTTTTCAGGTAGTTGTAAAGAGAGGTGAAAGAAAGGTGGGGTCTTCCCTGAGCCTTCTTTTCTTCAGGCTAAACAATTCCAGTTCCCTCAGCCACTCCTTATAAGACTTATCCTCCAGACCCTTCACCAGCCTTGTTGCCCTTCTCTGGAAATGCTGTAATACCTCAATGTCTTTCTGGTGGTGTGGGGCCCAAAACAGACAACAGTATTCGGGGTGTGGCCTCACCAGTGCTGAGTACAGGGGCATGATCACTAAAGTGGACCAAACTGATTATTTTGCATAAGGAGTAACTTTATTTTCTGGCTGATTTGTATCAGAAGTCTGTTTTGTACATGTTCTATGGCTTGTATAAAATGCACAAAGTAATGAGGCTCATCATTATCATGCTATTGTCATTTCAAAGCATTGAAATGCAAAAATTAGCATTATCATTAGTTCCACAAGTTTTTTCCACATAATGAAAACAATTAATCAGTATAAACTGAATGTTTCAAGTCACTGGCAAGGAATGAATTCATAGACTCCTTGCAAGTAGTACTTGAACAATTATTTTAGTTTCTTCATTATGCAAATATTAAGATTTTAGATGTTTGTTCTGGTGTCCAGCCATAAAAAATCAAGGAAAAATAGAGCTCATTTACATCGTTTGCCTAGCCTAAGACAGGATCAACTATATGTTCCTCAGTCCAGGTTAAAACATATTTAGACATTTTTAAGGGTGATTTATGTAAGTCTGGAAAATCATACCTTCTCTAGAATACATGTTTCTATTTTCCTATTTTTATTGGAGTCAAACCTTTTTGACTCCTGCTGTCAAGACTACAGGCCTGTCAGCCTGACCTTGGTACTGGGGAAGGTTATGGAGCAGATTATCTTGAGTGTGATCAGATTGTAAGTACAGGACAACCAAGGGATCAGGCTTAGCCAGCATAAGTTCATGAAAGGCAGATCCTGCTTGACAAACCTCATCTCCTTCTATGACCAGGTGACCCGCTAGTGGTTGAGGAAAAGGCTGTGTATGTAGTCTACCTAGGCTTCAGTAAAGCTTTTGACCCTGTTTCCTGCAGCATTGTCCTGGAGAAGCTGGCAGCTCATGGCTTAGACAGGTGCACATTTTTCTGGGTAAAAGACTGGTTGGAAGGTCAAGCTTAGAGAGGGGTGGAGAAAGAAGTTATATTCAGTTGGCAATTGGTTACGAGTGGTGTTCCCCAGGATTCAGTATCAGGGCCAGTTCTCTTTAATAAGTGATCTGGACTAGGGGATTGAGTGCACCCTCAGTAAATTTGCAGACAACACTGAGTTGCGTGGAAATTTTGATCTGCTTAAGGGCGTGGAGTTCTGTCCTGCTTCCCCCTCACATGCCATTTTTCTGGCTGGTCTAGAGTGGATTCTCCATTCTAGTCCTCTCTAGTAGTGCTCCCTGGGATTTCACTTCATCTGCCACTCTCAACTGTTCCTTTTATTCTACCATTCTCAAAAGTAATCGTAAAAATAGTTCCTTGCCTTGAGGAACCAGTCTTGATATAGTCCTCCCTTTTGACAGGGAACTACTAATAACTGCTTTCCAACTAGAGTTTTCATCTGGTTTACACCCCTTTCATCTGCACCATGCTTTTCTATCTTGTTTATCAGAATGTCATATCAAAAGGATTAGGAAAGTCAAGTAATGACATCTGCTGCTTTTCCTCTCTTCTTAGGGTCTCCCATCATGTCAGAGAAGGAGATTAGATTGGTTGACAGTGTGTGTTTATGATAAATCCATGCTGACTTCTCATCTCTTTCTGCTTCCCTCTGTACTTAAGGCAGTTCGTTCCGTTACCACAATTATTTTGGAGGGTTTTTTTAAGGATTGATTTCAGACAAGAGGTTCTTACCTTTTAAAGATGGGAAGTATGATGCCACTTATATTTTCTGAAATTTCAAAAGTCCTTTAGAATTTCTCCAAGAAAACTGCTAGAGGTTCCCACCATATATATATATACTTATATATATACTAACTGTTCTGGGGTTCTTAGGTCTACGTCAGTCTAAACAGACTTACAAGTATATAAACTATTTAACAACTCTCTAAACTACAGCTTTTTTCTTCTTACCTATTCTTACTGCTTGATACTATGTTTTGGTTTTTTTTCCTTTACTGGTGAAATATTTATGAACAGATATATAGCTGTAATATGCAAAGACAGTCTCATCACAGTTGTTTTTCTCAGCTTTCAGGTACATTATTTCAGATTTCCTATTTATAGTTTCTTCTCCAAATTAACATGATTTACAGAGAATAGTAACCTATTATGATGTTTATAAAATAAACTTATGAAGGCACTTAGTCACGTAGAGTTTGCATAGAATATTACCTTTTGCTCAAACTATAGTAATTGTTTGCACAAGAGTTGAAACTGGTTTAAGATTTGCATCATCCGCATATACTTCAGGTGACTATGTCTAAAGCTATTCAGTTTTTATTAGATGAGAACTGCTTATTGTTCAACAAGTAGTTTGATTTCTTTTCATAATGTTATAATAAAAAAAGATTGGTGAATTTAAGGTAAGATTCTCTAATTCACTCTTTTGATATGTGACACATATATTACATCCACATAACAGTATTCATTATTACAATATCTTTTTTTTTCTGAGAGACTCACACAAACAAACCACATAGTTGCTCCCCAGATCATGTTACTAAACTTTATCCTGAATTTAGGATTGAAAATATATAAACTACAGTTGAATGTCTAAAGACTGCAGTGGTATTTGTGTTATAACTTACTAAGATAAGAAAGTAGCCTGGATTCATACTAGAAATATGTGATATCAAAAAAAAAAATATTGAATTAACATTACTGAAATGTGTAAGAGTTTGAGCAAGTGAGAGATATGAGTTCTTTATATATTTAGAAGTATAAGGATTTATTTGCAGTCTTAGAGCTATAGGAATGAATAGTATTTCTGCTGAGGATATAAAGCAAGCAATCATTTAATCCTAAGTTAGCATACTTATCTGAGTGTGGACCAAAACAGAATCAAGAGGTCTTTCCTCAATCTCTGATTATGGAAGATGGTTTGAACCCTGGTTACGGAAGTCATGTTGGTATCTGTTTACTATTAACTTAAGATTAATCTCTTTCATCAATTACAATAAGTTTTTAATCACTTTTTAGCAGCAGTCTCCCTGAAAATAGCACCTCACAGAATCAAAGAATGTTAAGAGCTGGAGGGGGCCTCGAAAGATCATCTAGTCCAACCCCCCTGCCACAAAACGATTCCCTAGACCAGGTCACACAGAAGCACGTCCAGATGGGTTTTGAATATCTCCAGAGAAGGAGACTCTCAACCTCTCTGGGCAGTCTGTGCCAGTGCTCTGGCACCTGAACTGGCAAAATATTTCTACGTGTATTCACACGGAGTCTCCTATGCTTCAGCTTACAGCCATTGCCTCTTCTCTTGTCACTGGGCTTCACTGAGAAGAGCCTGACTCCACCTTCCCGACACGCACCCTTCACATATTTATAACCATAAATAAGATCATCCCATAGTCTCCTCTTCTCCAAGCTAAAGAGACCCAGCTCCCTCAGCCTTTCCTCAAGAGGAAGATGTTCCACCCCCTTCATCATCTTGGTGGCTCTGTGCTGGACTCCTGCAAGCAGTTCTCTATCCTTCTTAAAGTGAGGGGCCCAGAACTGGACATAATATTCCAGATGTGGCCTCACCAGGGTAGAGTAAAGGGGGAGAAGAACCTCCCTTTCACCTACTAACCACACCCCTTCTAATACACCCCAGAATCCCATTGGGCCTCCTTGCATGTCTATATCTCTAGGATATTTGAACACTAAGGCCTAACCTCAAGTAGGCCACCTTCGTCTAAGATACGAACTGAGTGAAATGGAGGAACCTATGTTCAAATTTGCAAATTCAAATTCAACTAGTAGATTCTGTTTCAAGGGAAATAAACAGGGTTTTTTTTTTCTCTGATTCACCTGTATTTCTGTCACTTCAGAGAGACTACTACACCATACACAGCTCCTTGAAAGGCTTCACTAAAGTGATGTCAAGTGGGTAAGGCAGAGCTGAAATTACCAGTTTAAAGCACAATACAGTTTCAGAAATACATGTAATTCCTGTGGTTTGCATTCAGAGCAGTTTGCTAGAAGCACATGAGGCTCTTGAGTTTTTCTGTTGCATTAATACTTGAAGTTATTGCATGTTGCAGGCAGGTGTTAACTTAATCCCACACACATTGCTGACCAGATCTGACAGTTTATTTAGAGGTGTGAAGTAGTGCATAACACTGTGAGAGGACAAATAGATTCAAAGAAATATATCACTTTCAAATCTTTTACTTATGTGTTCTCTTTTCCTGTGAATTCATATCTAAGTAAAGGTAAATAAGGAGGTTTTTTTCCCAAACTGTTTTTGTGTTGTTGTGCTGTTCAGCTAAGGCCTGAGAGTATTAAGTTACAAAGTAGGCAGCTCTCTTACTTAAAGGTGTGATTTTGCATCACACTTTTATTTCACAAGATAGTAAATACAAATGGACCTTAACCTCACAGACATTCATTCATAGCATTTGCTAGTGACAGACATTGAATATTAATCACATACAGCAACTGTAAACTGGGTATATAGAGAGTATAAATGAACATAAATTTGATAGTGACGTAATTGACAGGAGAAAGGGCTGGTAATCTTTGTAAGCATTGTTTTATTAAACCTGCCAATAATTAGACACGGTCTATTTGCTATATGGTTATTGCTACAAACTTTGTATTTCTGTCTTATCTAAACATATATTTAGAATTTCAGAGCCATGTAAGTTGGAAAGAATCTTCACAGGTCATGTACTCCAAAGCAGTTGGACTAGAAAGCAGTTAGAGCAGGTTGCTCATGTTATTTTATGTATCAACTTAAACCACTGGAGCATTACTCATCCCTCTTATTTTTCACTTAACTTTGACATTGAGGGGAGGTTTGAAAGTGAAAGGAAATATGAGAATTTCAAGAAAGAAAATTTCTGAAAAGAAATTTTTTTAAGGATTGTTACATTTTGCACCTTGGAGTGATTTTCTGCAGTTTAGTATTTAGGAGTGGCTGCACAGTTCTCCCTCCTTGACACCTCTGTGTTCCTGAATGTGTCTCTAACTCAATGCTTCAAAACGTGTTTCTAGATTGTTACTAAATCTAGAATAAACTGTTTCAGTACTGGTTTCATTAAAAATACAAGGGTTGAGCATTTTTTCTTGTGACAGGTAGCAAACAATGCTTTGCTGTATGCTTGTGCACATACCTGTGTGCAACTTCCAATTACAGTGGAGGTAGAACAGGTAGCAGGAGTGTGCAGTGGTGATGCTTGTCACAAGCTGAGTGACTTTTGTTGGGGGATGTTCTGGTGGTCTTGTAGTCTCATGAGACCTGGTGGAGCGTGCCCCACCTCAAAGTGGCAGGCACCTACACACATTTGCCATTAGCTGTTTAATTGCTTGTTAGCACAGTGGACAGTGTCTGCAAACAAATTGTTATGCAGTTTGTGTTGCAGAGGCTGTGGAGTTTAAGGTCCTGAGAGGAGTGAGCAAGACAATACCAGAATTACAGCCCTTGACTTCAGAAGATTCAGCTTGCTTTGTGAGTTGCTTGGGATGATCCCATGGGAAACTGCCCTGGAGGGCAAGGGGACCCGGTAGAGCTGCCTAATCTTTAAGCACACCTCTTTAGGGCACAAGAATTGTCACTTCCTGTCAAGGAGGAATAGTAGAAAGCCAAGCATGGATGAACATGTAGCTCCTTACTGATCTCAGACATGAAAAGGAAATATGCAGATGGTGGAAGGGGGGACAGGCTACAGGGAAGGTACACAAAAACACTGCCCACTCATGTAGAAATGGAGTGAGGAGGGCTGAAACTCAGTTGGAGCTGATGCTAGCAAAGGAAGTGAAGGACAACATAAAAGGTTTCTCTGATTACATTGTCAGAAGAAGAAAGGTTAGGGATGGGGTGGGCCTGTTAATCAGTAGGGCAAGGCTCAGAGGAGACCATTGCTGCTTACTGCCATGTCACTGGAGTATACAGTGGAGCCACAGTCTTCCTATAGGTGCACAGTAATAGGAAAAGAAGCAATGGAGATAAGTGGGAGCATAGGAAATTCTAATTAGATATTAGATTTTTTTTCTTTTTATAATAGTGATGAACAAATGCTGTAGGATGTTGTATGATATTCAATACTTCACTGGACATGACTCTAAGTAATCAGCCTGATCTGCTGTAGACTTGCTTTGATAGGGAGATTTGCACAGTTGACTTCTGGATCACCTTCTAATCTAAATCATTCTATAATTCTATAAAAGTTGTGTACCAGGTGGGTTAGGGAAGACTTAGGAATGGCAATATAAATAACATGACTAAATAAATAATAGCTGAAGGCATAGCATGCTGAAATTCCTTTTCTGTTCCTTCCAACAACAAATTTTTCAAAAAGTTTATTGCAGAAAATAATTTTGAAGTAAATATTTTTGTCTTATCTAATGTAAATTTGATGAATTTCAATTTAGCATTGCTTTTGCAATTTTTGTTTCTGTTTATTTTAATAATCTGAACAATCTTAGCCACTACATTTTATTTGTTTGGTCTTTCCTTAAACACAGAAATCCTTTTTTGTTTTTATACATGAAAGTTTCTGAACTTCTGTAGAAACAAAATCAAGGATGCTTGTAATGTCATTGATTATCCATGCTTAACACTGTGTATTACTTAGCAAAAAAATAGACTAACTCATTAATGGTCCATAAGTTCCAAGCTAATTGATCTTCTTTCATCAAGTGAGATTGCTTTAAACAGTAATCGGTTCCAGCTATACTTCAGGTATCCAAGTGAAAACGTTGAACTGTGTGTCTTACATCTTCAGAGACCATGTATAAGCAGAGTTCTGAAAACAAAAAATAAATTGTAACTTTAGTCATTCAATGGCACAGAGAAAGTAATACTAAAGAAATGAGAATTTTTAGTGCTACATGGTACTACTGTGGGATGAGACCGGTTCAGCAGAAAGTTTGAAGTATAACATTTTCTGCATGAACACCACATGTAGCTTCACAAGTATAAATTAACTCTCCACTAATGAGCATCAGGGTAACACTTTACTTGAGATTCTAAATCCATGTCATTATTCTAAAATGTGTTTGTGAAGAAAGATCTGTTTGCTGTGTAGTGAAGGAGCTTTTAGAGATTGCTTTTAAGTGACTTTGATTAACCTCAACAAGAGCTTAAAATACTTCAGTGTTGGAACTTTTCACATAGGTTTAAGATTTCCATAAATGAATCAAGGGAGAAAAGAATCAGAAAACCACAACATCTGTGGGATGATTGTGTAAATTAGAGGAACTACATACCTATAATTAAAGTATCATCTGTTACATAATTTTTACATACAATCCTTTCTGAATAAAATGGTCCATGTTATGCAAACATGTATATATGTACATACATATAGGTGTGTGTATAGATATATATGTATATATGTATTGTCTATATAATTTCTGAACTTTTGATGTGACTTCAAAAGTTAAAATCTAGCAAAGGAATTAATGAAGGCACATAGATGAACATTAAGTTCATTGAATGTCAAATTGTGTTATTTCCCAAATGTTAAAATAGTACTTACTAGCCTTTGATGCAGCAAAATAAAATAGATGTTTTCTTTGATATGCATGTGCAGAACAAAGATGACTTTGAAGTCTGTTTTTGTGTATTCCTTTAGCAGCAAAAAACTGACGTATGATCGTAAACTTAGGTTGTTTGAAAGTATGAAAGCACATGAGACTTAAAAGGAAAAGTAGGACAATTTTCTTGACAGGAATGTAATGCTACCTCTAGTGTCAGTGATGTTAATTGACTGTACTTGAACTTTCTCAAGACTTCAGGTGATTAGTTTGTTTAAACTAAAGGGATATTAATCGTGGATAGGCTTTATAAACCATAAATGATGCAGAGAAAAAATAAATTGCTGCTGGCAAAATGAATGATATAAAAGCGACTTCTGATTCATTTTAGGTATTGCTATGGTTTGCAGATCTTTGGGAACACTAGCCACTAGTGGACAGCAAAATTAGGTATGTCCATTTTGCACAGTCTGAAGAGGGACACAGAGTTTTATACATCTCCTTACCTTCATTTTTTACATCAACTTTTGTCAAGTATGCAAGCAGGTGTATGAAAAGATGTCTCCTCCACAAACATTAAAATTAAACCAGCAGACAAAACTCCCTACTGCTCCACATTTTTCAGATATGATCCCAAAAATTTCTGTTCATTAATTCTACACCTATACTTTGTATCTGGTAATAAAATACATTTTTATTTCAGAAGCCACTGCTGAACTTTCTGTATGACAGCCAAATGCCTCTTCAGATCATGTGCCTCTGCAAATTTGTTACAAATCAGCAACAAATTCACAACTGCTTTACATTTACTTTTTAAAGAATGATGAAAATATGAAATATATTTCACTTCTTTTATGTCTTTATATCTGAAATCTAAAATCAGAGCAAACTTGTAGTGGTTCAGCAGTACCTGGAACAACAGCTGCTTTAAAATTTTAGTTAAATCCCCCATTCTGAGTGAGCTCACATCAGACAGGCAGTGAGTAAACTGTGCCAGTGAAAACTCAAAGTTCAATCAATCTCTGACACAGGTCCTCTTCTCCAGGCCATGAATTGCATGTTGTACAATGATTGTCACTGTCCCTTGCTACTGTCTGTATATGAGTTTGCTTTCAGCATGGAACCTTGTCTTTTCTGCTGGTAGCCCTGCTTCTTGGTAAACCTGCCCAGTTCTAGCCAGACCACTACTGGAGAATGGGTAGTCTGGGAATAAAGGAAATAGCCAATATGGTTAGAAGAGGAGATGGTCATTTCTTGAGAGTGGGAATATATATGTCTTCGTGAGTCTAAGGCTCCAGCAGGATGCAAATGAAAAGAGAGCTATACAAGGGAAGAGTACACAGAAATGTCACTATTTTACCAGTCTTACCCTGGAAACTCACTACACAATAAAGTAATGAGTTATTTTTTATTTCTGTGGTAAATGGAGATGACAATACAGACGCACCTCTAAGGTTTTTTTTTAGGCTTACTGAATATATGGTTTCTAACAATTTTGTTACTTGCGAAGCCATTTGCAAGGAAAATATTCACACATCTTATTGCAGCAATTTCAAAATCTTATTTTTGTCAGAAATCATATGTCTTTCTGCCTCCAGACTTTCAGGTCAGGACAAATTTAAAATTTGAGTAAAAGAGATATCTCGCTGAATGTAATAGATGAATGGTTTGGCAATCTTCTAAAATTCTAGATTCTCTAACTACAAACCAGAACCAAACAAAACCCCAAAATTAACTCAAAAGAGCACCATCACTAATTTATTTTCAAGCATACAAACCAGACAATAATGCTTTTCATTATCAGGAATCAGAAGCAAAATATAAAGATACTTAACCTCTACCTGTTTCCTGAGGAAACACCTAGTGAAAGTACCCATAGTAATGCTGAATGAAATTCCTGTGAGTTAGACTAAAACTTCTGGAGCAGAATGTGGATGTACACATTGAAATACAGAAGAATTTGGTGGAATGGATAAAAGAGGAGATGAAGGGAATGAAAAAGGGAAAGGAATTGTTCTTTTAGTCTTGGTGTAAACACTTCCTTAAACGATTTTTTTTACTGAGTCTTGGTTACCCAGTATTTGAATTTTCCAGCTGAAAGGAACAAGGATGTAATTATACTTAAATGAAAGAGTGGAAGAGTGAATCAGATCAAGAAAAAATGAGTTATGTGACATGTGAAGTATTTTTGTCATTGAATGAGAACTTATCCAAAAAACATGGAAGTTACATATGATAAAACAATGGAAAAAAATCAAGGTCTTCTGTCATAGTTCCTATCCTAGTAAAATATCCGTGCAATAAAAACAGGGTGGTGGTAGACCCAGGTTTACATTCTGTTTTGAACTCTTAGAAAAGTAACTTAAAGGTAAAAGATCTCAGGGAGGTGAAAAATTAAATCAAAAGATTATGTTTTCCTGAATTCTCAATGGAAACTCTTGTCCTACATAATTTATAGCAAGTTTTTCTTTGATCTTTTATATTTACAGAAGTTATTAATAGTGAATGCAAATTTTGAAACCAAAATACTCCTGTTAATTCTACAGTTTATACTTAAAGTAATTATTTGGATTTAGTTTATCTTGAGTGAATGTTGTAGTAACAAACCTGTCATTAAAAAATAAGTTTATGTTCAAGTACTTGCAAAGTAAGCCTGCAAGGTTTCCATCTCAGTATCTGGATCAGATTCTGTAGTTATGACAAGCTTGCAGTTAATTAAAAATTAGATAATCACCATATTACGATAACAAAGTACCTGATTCTCAATTTTCCTGACATTTAGGTTTTCACTTATCTGGTATCCTTGGGAACTCTGACCTACTGGGCTTGTAGGCTTATTGCGATTTTTAAATTGCAAGAGCAGTATTCCTGCAGAACAATGAAGCTTGCACTTGAAAATGTCTAGTTCTACTTGATAATTGAAACAAACAAACAAAAATCTTGAAAGAACTAAATGCTTTGTCCCAGACTTGGCACAAGGACTAGAAAATTAATAAAGTCATATCGTTCCATCATTGAGAAACACAGACTGGAAAATTCTACAACGTACTATTTCCTACGGGCATGTCTGTAAATTCGTCTTAGTTCTCAAAGACAGTTATCAGTCAGAGGAAAATCACTGTATCAGAGTACTTAATTCACATCAGAATATTAACAAAGTAAAAGACAACTTTGCATGTATGAAAGACTGGAATCTTCAACAAATTGGATAAGGATTCTATGCCTTTATTCCAAAGAAAAAAACCAACCCCACAACCATCATGAATGGATCCTGTCTGTTTTCTAAGTAGTACAGACTTTTGGTGATTCCTTCTACTCAGATGTCTGGCATGGGTTTTGTCAAGCAGAAAATGCCTAACTTTAAAGGTGTCATTGAAGGAACTGACACTAAAGGAAAATTAAATCTTAAGATCCTTTCCCTTTGTCAAGGGTCGAGGCTGGGCCGACCACCAATCCAATGACAGATGCTCCCTGTTTACCCTCTCTTCCCCACCACCATGGGAGGGGAAAAGGGATAATAGAGACAGAGAGACTTATGGAAAAAAAATTACCGAGGTCAAAAGAACTAGCAAAGCCAAATTGTATAAATGATCATTGCACAGAGTTAATCAGATTTGGAGACACTCTTAGTTAGGGATCCTGATAAATTTGCAAATCTTCATCTCTGCTCACTTTACTTCCAGGAATACCATACATTTCCATGTTTGCAAAAACTGTTGTGAGAAGTTATTTTCCAGTACAGATTGACAGTTTCCAAGTGGGTAGATACTCAGTGGCACCATGCTATTATGAAGAGGTGCCTAATGAAAGCACAAATGCAACTTCTCTCTGAGGAGAGCAGACTTAAAAGAACTTTTGTTCCCTTTATTCACCAGAAGAAGCAGAATCAACCAATCAATGAACTAGAAACTGTAAATCTGATTGAAGATCTGTGTTGAGTCTCTTAAATAATTCCTTCAAACAATAAAAAGCGGCTTAGATCTGGTGAGTGGAAAAACAGTCTTTTGATGTCACTCATTTCTCTTGGATAGATAAGCTTGACTTTTCTAAGGGGCAGGAGGGAGAAGGTAAATTCAGGTTCAAAAGTAAATATAGGCTGTCACACACTACTGTTTTTTCTGATGATATTCTGCTTAAAGAAAATCAATATTTTAAAACATTTTATGATGTTCTTCTCTTAATAGGGTAAAATAATTATCTTGCTAGATATTTGGAAACCTAAAGATCTATTTCATTAGAATGACACTTTAAACTTTAATTAATCTTCTCTATAATCCTGTAAATAAAATATCTATTGTTGTAGATATATTTTTTGGAGGCATCACCTTCTGTCAGAAAATAAATCTTGCAGATAGCAGACTTCACCTTAACCATGAAAGTATGTATATAATAACAGCCAGTCCAGGTTCTAAAATTAAATTTAGGTGCTATGATCATTCATTAACAAAGTTTATACGTATGTAGAAGTAGAAATCTACAGAGAAGAATTCAAAATTACTTTTCATTCACTTTCAATTTTTTTCAAAAGCAGCTTTTTTCTGTTATCTTATCCTAAATGTCTTTATTGTCTTTGGAAATATGTATGCTCATTTTAGGCATTTTAATATTCGATTACTGGGTTTGAATCTTTTTTTTTTTTATATCGTAGATGTTTAAGTAATGTAAACTTAAGACAAACTTGCATATTTGAGTGAAATAAAATAATTCAGACTTTTTTCATGAAATTGTGCCATTTAATAATTGTAAAGTGACGTTAATGCCTTGTGTCAAGCCTTGTTGAAAGGAAGGAAAAAAATGTGATGGATACTTCTTGTTTTAATAATATAATTTAACTAAGAATTTTTAAACTATGTAGTGGCACACATTGAAAACTGGATTAGTTTATTAATGTCCTTTCAGGAACCCATGTGCAGTCAAGGGGTTATGATCTGGGGGCAATTACAGAGACATGGTGGGACAACTCACATGACTGGAATGTGGTCATGGATGGCTATGTCCTTTTTAGGAAAGACAGGTCTACAAGGCGTGGTGGGGGAGTTGCTCTTTCATGTAAAGAGCAAAAAAAATGTATTGAGTTCTGTCCAGGGTGGATGAGGGGTGAGTTGAGAGTTTATGAGTGTGAATTAAGGGGCAGGTTAACATGGGTGATACTATTGTGAGTGTTTATTACAGGCCACCTGATCAGGATGAGGAAGTTGATGAGGCTTTCTGCAGGCAGCTGTGGCTTTGCAATCACAGGCCCTGGTCCTTATGGGGGATTTTAACTCCCCAGATATTTGCTGGAAGGCCTGCTCAGCCAGCCATTCACAGTCCAGGAGGTTCCTCCAGTGCACTGATGATAACTTATTGACACACAGGGTGGATGAGCCCACTAGGAGGGGAGCGCTGTTGGACCTGATACTCACTAACAAGGAGGGTCTGGTTGAAAAGGTAGAGGCTGCAGCAATTGTGAGATGGTAGAGTTCATGATCTTGTGTGGTAGGAACAGGATACCTACTAGGATCACAACCCTAGACTTCAGTAGGGCCAACTTTGATCTTTTCAAGAAATTGCTAGGGGAAATCTTATGGGACAAGGTACTAGAAGATAAAGGGGCCCAAAAGAGTTGGTTAACATTCAAGGACCACTTCTTCTAAGCATCCCAACACAAAGAAAAGGAGGGGAGCCAGGAGACCCACATGATTAAGTAGGGAACTGCTGGGCAAGCTGAAGTGGAAGAAGAGATTCTACAGGTCATGGAAGGAGAGGTTGGCTACATGGGAAGAGTACAAGACTGTTGTCAGAGGTTGTAGGGAGGCAATTAGGAAATCTAAGGCTTCTCTGGAATTAGACCTTGCAAGGGAGGTCAAGGACAATAGGAAGGGCTTCTTCAAATACATTGCAGGAAAAACTAATATTAGAGGCAACATAGGCCTCCTGATGAATGAGGAGGGTGCCGTGGTGACAGATGATACTAAGAAGGTGGAGTTACTGAGTTACAGGCTGGAGAGTTGGGCAGGGAGAAATTGAATGAAATTCAATAAGGCCAAGTGTTGAGTTTATGACCTGGGAAAGATCAACCCCATGGATTGGTATAGGTTGGAGACTGACCTGTTGGAGAGCAGTGAAGGGGAAAGGGATCTGGGGGTCCTGGTAGATGGAAGAATGACCATAAGCCAGCAATGTGCACTTGTGGCCAGGAGGGCCAATGGGATTCTGAGGTGTATTAGAAGGGGTGTGGTTAGTAGGTCAAGAAAGGTTCTTCTCCCCCTTTACTCTACCCTGGTGAGGCCACATCTGGAATATTATGTCCAGTTCTGGGCCCCTCACTTTAAGAAGGATAGAGAACTGCTTGCAGGAGTCCAGCACAGAGCCACCAAGATGATGAAGGGGGTGGAACATCTTCCTCTTGAGGAAAGGCTGAGGGAGCTGGGTCTCTTTAGCTTGGAGGAGAGGAGACTATGGGATGATCTTATTTATGGTTATAAATATGTGAAGGGTGCGTGTCGGGAAGGTGGAGTCAGGCTCTTCTCAGTGAAGCCCAGTGACAAGAGAAGAGGCAATGGCTGTAAGCTGAAGCATAGGAGACTCCGTGTGAATACACGTAGAAATATTTTGCCAGTTCAGGTGCCAGAGCACTGGCACAGACTGCCCAGAGAGGTTGTGGAGTCTCCTTCTCTGGAGATATTCCAAACCCATCTGGATGCGCTTCTGTGTGACCTGGTCTAGGGAATCTTTTTGTGGCAGGGGGGTTGGACTAGATGATCTTTCGAGGCCCCTTCCAACTCTTAACATTCTGTGATTCTGTGAATCCATTGACAGGATTGTACTAAACTAGTATAATATGGAAGTTGCTTTGGAAGTAAGTTCAACATGCCTTTTTACATTAATTAGTAAGCAAGAGTACTCAGCTCTTGGAGGAGTTCTGATCATCTGTGACTTACTATTGTTACTTAGTCATGTATGCCATAGAATCTGTGTTACTTGGAGGGTACTGTAGATATACAAAATAATGCTAGCCTCCCTTTTTTCATATAAATTAGACCCCAAAAGTCTCAGTAAAATCTGAGGAAAGTCTGGCTGTATTACACTATTGTATTCATTCTCTGGGTTTGAGGTGTTTCTTGTAATGTGTGCTGTTCTACACCTCATTGCTCACTCAGTATTGATTAATTTTGATTTTGCATTTGTTTTTGTTCATAGAATAACACTGTGAATTGCATAGTACTGTAGTAGTGAATCTTAATTGATGATATTCACTTGAAATTTTCTTTCTTCAAATAAAGGATATGCAGGACACTTTTGTCCAGAGGGGATAATTTCTTCTTCAAATACAAACTAATATTAATAGATTTAAAATAGGATTTCACACATTCAAATTTATGATTCAGTATTCATATTCAGAAGTGCCAGCTTCAAAATATATTTAAATTCTGAATTGTTTTTTAAGAAAATTAAAGTGAATTCCTCAAATTTAATTGCAGCAATTACCAGTTAAAAATGTGAGTGAAGTCTAAGATTTCTTAACATTAGCATTTCTAATTATCTAATGTCCCATTTTTACTGAGGGTTATATAGTAATTTAATTGCTTTGTAATAACTTGTGAGCTATATTTGCAGAATGATTTTTCTTTATTTCTTTGCTTGATTTACATAATTTTGCATAATGTATGTTTGGGTTCATGTTCTTCTGTAGGTTATTTTTTAATTCCTTATAATATCTAACACTGAGTTACTTAACTTCAGATGATTTATGCATTTTTTTAGTTTATGTTATGGTCAATATTTGGGCCTATTAATCTTCCATCAAGTTAATTAAATAGTGATTTGCTTGGAAAAAAAGAAAAAGCAGGGTTGAAATCATATTGGATTTATATACAGTGTCAGTCTTAATCAATTGCTTTTTGCAAAGTAATATGTGTTGATGTTTTCACATATGGATCTTTGAATTCCTATTCCTGTAAAAACACAAGCTAAGTAGAAGATGTGGCAACTGGAACAAACTGAAACATAAGAGGTTCCCTCTGAAAATCAGGAAACATTTTTTCACTGTAAGGGTGTCTGAGCACTGGCACAGATTACTCAGGGAGGATGTCAAGTCTCCATTCCTGGATATATTCAAAAGCCATCTGAACATGGCCCTGTGCAACTGGCTCTAGATGACCTTGCTTGAGCAGCTGGGTGGACCAGATGATCTCCAACCTCAGTTATTTTCTCATTAAGTTAGCCTTTCATTAGATTAGACCTCGTGGCAACAATTCAATCCTTGAACATTTAGCTCTAGTCCTTGCAGTCTTAATTGCAGTATACCCTAAACAGCATAGGGAATACAGTGCTCCAGCGTTAATTCTTGTATTACTTACAATAAGATTGTCCTAAATGCACGTTAATAGGGTTTAGATATAAAAGAATTTGATGTAACATATTAAACTAATTTATCTGTAACAAATAGAACATGAAATGCAAGGTAGATATCCTTGAAGTATAACATTTTATACAGTTATTTATCTCACTTGCCTCTGCAAGTTCTTAGACACTTTTCAATTGTTATTGAAAGGTTTTCTGCATCTTCCTTTGAACCATCTTGTAGGAGAGATCTATGAAGCCTGCTATGTTAGCCATCTCACTATATGTACTTTCACACAGATATTACAGGAGTTGTTTTGCAGAGTCCCTCCCAATTAGGAGTTTGCCAAGGAGACAGTTAGGTTAGATAAATACTTGCAACTTTCTGTTTCATCTGGTTTGCCTTCATGGTTAAACTTAATTCTTGCATATTTTCATAATATCCAATTATATTGCTTGTGAAGGAGCAAAGTTACTTGTTACTTGAGTTCCTAGTGTGTATTTGGATTTTGCCAAATTTACTCATTACCTAAAATAGTCCTACCTCTCCAAAAAGAGTTAGAGGATGGTGCCTATTGGTTTAGCACTTAAGAAGTAATACGGCTCAGCCTGTTTCTCAGGTTAAATGAGCAGCTGGGGGTTACACTCTTTGGGTTTTGTTCTACTGCTTTATTGAGTTTGGTAGTTTTTTTTTTTCTTTTGTGTTGCTATTCAATAAAACATGTTTCTTCTGTGATACAGGACTAGTTGACCTGAAGTCAGTTTAAGGGGAAAAATATTATTCTAAAATCCCTTCTGCATACAGAAATAGATTAAAATGAAATTTTTAATGTGTAGTTAGCTTTATGTGAGGCTTTACATTGTACATTTCAAAGCATGGTATGTTAACACATTTGGATATGTTATAAACTACACAGAGAATCTAACATAATTTCCTCAAGTGTGCCTTCACCATAAATCTGACAAAGATGTTCTACTGTACTGCTGTGTGATATTTTCTTTGATTAAGTATGTTGATAATTTCTATATGCTTTTAATAGAGAAGCTGATATTTTATGAAAGCTCTTCTGAGTTTGTGCACAAACATGAAATATAAAACATATATGCAGTAAGGTTGTGAGCTGAAACTGAGGAAAGATTTTTTTTTCCTTTTTTCCCCTTTAATAATATGATGAATTCTGACAACTGAGATATGGAATAAAATTTTAACATTACTTGTATATAAACCACTAACATGCATGGACACAAATGTTATGATGCTATATTTGTCTACCACACACTATTACAGTCTCAGCAAACTGAATGTTTTGTTGTTTCTGATTTGAGCAAGTTCTGCCTCCCCACAACCACTCCTCTTCCCCGAGTAATACTGACTAGCTTTGCAGGAAATCACAGAATCATTAATCACAGAATGTTAGGAGCTGGAAAGGACCTTGAAAGATCATCTAGTCCAAACCCCCTGCCACAACAGGATTCCCTAGACCAGGTCACACAGAAGCGCATCCAGATGGGTTTGGAATATCTCCAGAGAAGAAGACTCCACAGCCTCTCTGGGCAGTCTGTACCAGTGCTCTGGCACCCCCACTGTGAAAAAATTTTTTCTTGTATTCACATGGAACCTCCTATGCTTCAGTTTACACCCATGGAAGTAAATTATCTGTGCCAATGATCTGACTAATGA
Organism: Galbula dea; assembly: GCA_013399015.1. NCBI lineage: Eukaryota > Metazoa > Chordata > Aves > Piciformes > Galbulidae > Galbula > Galbula dea. The sequence goes on from VWZX01011397.1 coordinate 673,328, forward strand.
TCAGTAAATTATCTGATACTTAAATAAATTCAGAAATAATTATATTATTGCAATAAATGTATTGACAACAGCCATCACACTTGTTAACAAAGAGCAAAATGCTGACAAGAGGTTTTGACAATTCATGAGTAATCAGTCTCTGGAGGACTTGGCTTGGTATCTGGTTTGGATTGAAAAAATGAAGGGTGTTTTCTTTTTTCTTTTATTGAAAATACGCAGTATGGCTTTCTGTGTAAAGTATTTTTCAGGTTAAAACCTGAAAATGTAGTATATAAAAAGTAGCTATTTTAACTAAAAAGTTAATGGTGATTTTATTGACTTAAGCTAAATAAAATGATTTTTTTGATAATTCTGTAAAATATAAAAATACTATCCTCATTTTATGGAGGAAAAGTGGAGATTTAAAGGATGGAATTGCATTATACAAAGTCAGCTACCTAGAACTGGGGTCAGGAGGGAAGAAAAACATCTCTTTAAGCATGATGTCATACTCCTTATGCTCTGTAGATGTGCTTTAGGGAGCTCATGGACAGCTTCATTACACTGTGATTAGGAAGAGCTGCATTTTCTTCTCAACTGATGATCCTTTGTAAAGGACACTAAATGCAAAAAACATCAAGTCAGTCCTTAACATTTTGGGCAAGATATTTTTGTCATTTTCGCATATCATTTTAGCAGTGCAGGACATAGAAATACTATTTGTAGGAGATGATATAAAAAAGCTGTAAAAGGTTTTTTTTTTTCATTAACGCTGTAAAACTTCTTGCAGATGGTGAGATACAAGTAAAGGTAAAAATGTATTCTGAACTGTAAGGATTTGGTTTTTGAAAAGTAACATGTGGAATGGCATATAAAGTAATGGAGATGAAAGAAGTTCAAGCCGAGCCCCAGAACTCAGTAATAACTTGCTAGTTAAGCCATATTTAAGTATATACTCCATGACCAGTAGAGAAGCAGTACTGTTTAGGCAGTTGCTCTTTATCAGCAAAGCAGATTCCAAGGCACTGACCTGTACCTGTAAGCCAGACTAGATGAAAACCAGCAGCATGGATTTCATGGATTAAAGAGGAATTTTATCCTGTTTTTCAGTAGGATGTCTGCACATCATCTGATGAACACAAATTGGTAGAATAAGATAAGAAGTGGCACGGAATTGCAAAACTTTCAAAGCAAGGAATTTAAACAGGATACCTTGTATTCCGTATGAATGATATCACCATTCATTGTGGGCTTGTTTCAACCCTGTTGTGTTTTCAGTGCTTCCTTTCTGGTTTTACAAGAATTTCAATCCAAAAGTTGAAGGTATTTTAGTTGAAATATTCCTGAATTTAAGATTTTTTTAAAGTAAGAAGTTTCCAGCAGTTTTCTTAGTCTTTTTCTGGACAGGCAAAATAATGTAATTTATGTAGAATATCTTTTGTTCTAGTTGATTTTCTAACATAGAATTATCTATAATCTATGAGCAACTGATTACACGTCCCTCTCTTCCAAGAAGCATGAATATAGTAGAAATTCAAAACAAAGATGGACTAAGCCAATAACAGCAGCAGTGGTAACATGACATTAGCATACACTTCTAATTATAGTTTATGCCATATTGTATGGTCTGTGTATATGCCTTGTTACTTAATATTTTTCTGAATACTGCTTTGCTACTTAAGATATTTTACTTCATTCTTATTGTTCTCAATATATTTAGTGAGTAGTACATTTCTGTTAATCTTCTCTAGTCTGACAAGTAGTATGATAAAACATCAGTGCTTTGAACACTGATTGGAAAAACAAAGCAGCAGGTTCAAAAGACGAAAAGAAGAAAAGATTATCACATCTGGAAGAAAAATTTATATCACATAAAAATAAATGTGATGTGCCTTGTGGATACTGACAGAGAAAGGAAGATCACATAGCTGTGGAATTTGTTTAAAAACCTTGCTATTCAGCTGAGGTATATAATAGATTTCTTGTGGTGTATGTATAGAGGGCAACAAGTGAAAACACTTCTGTTTTGTAGTATGGAATGAGGAATAGAGTGAACTGCTGAAGTCAATTGTCAAAGCATTTGAAGTAACAGTTTTGTAATGAAACAATTTAATTTTAGAGTGGAAAAGATTTTCAGCTTCTGACTGAGTGAGAACTGTATATTCTTATTTCTAAAAATAAAGTTTAAAAAAATATGTGTTCAGGTTTATCAACATCCCAGGTTAAAATATTTCAGAATTTTGAAAATCCACCTGGGCTTGAACTTCCCCTTATGCTTGTCATGTGCTCTGACAAATTAGTGTAATGATGAAACCTTGAGTTCACTGCACAATCATGCATACTCCAGGGAGCAGGCCAAGAGTAACACACTTCACAGTTTTAATTATTTTTCTCTTCACTGAACATACACTAATGATAAAAAACCCTAAAACCATGTTTTTTATTCTTATTGCCAATGTAAAAGCACAGTTTTGACATGCCTCTGAAACTGCAACAGATACTAGATGGGCGATGTACTGCTAAGTTACCTAGAGAAAAACATTGCTTTATTCTCATGCTGTCCTTTGAAATCAACTGGAAAGATCATGTAACTGTTTTAATCAACAACTTTCTAAAAAAACCTCCATGAATTAGGATGTTAGGAAACCCATATGTGGCTGGGAATATTTCTGTGTAGATGTATGTAGCAGATGTACTAAAACTGATTGGTTAGCACAAGCTAGCAGGTCTGTGCGTGACCAGATCTGATTACCTTTTCTAAACCCACATTCATTACTTCTCTTCACATGTAGGGGACATTCCCTTGGCTTTCTTTCCTCTGATATAAATGGAGAAGAACATGTACATTCTAAAAAGAAGCAGAAGCCTATCAAAAAGAAAACACTCCAGTGCACACAATTCTCCCCTCAGGGACAGACTGAGAGGAAGAATGAATTGCACATGACAGCTGTTAGGGTTTGGTTTTGTTTAATGCAGTGCAAGCAGACAGTGGAAAGGGTGGCATCAAAATCCTAAACAAAATGAGACCTATCACTGAGCTATCAGGCAGTTGTGTGGAAATTCATATTGCTATGGTTGTATTATGCCTGTAGAGAAGAGTTAACATCTAATAGCTGCCATTTTCTTCTCTAGCTGACACAAAATGCTGTATCTTTCTTTTTTTACCTGCTTATATGTCATGTAATGGCTGGGAGAAAGGCCAAAGATAATATTCATCTGCACTCTTCATGTCTCTTTCTACAGTATGTCTCTTCCTACTTACTACAGGCAAGCTACTGAATTTAAAATAAAAATACCTCGAAATCAGGTTTCTGTAATATTTGAATTCCTTTTCATTTTCAATAATAAGATATTAAGAATTTGCCTACATAAAACATAAAGAAATATGGCTAAATTTAAGCAAATCTCTTTAAAGAATTTATCGTTCCACAAAGGAGTTGAGGGTTTTGGTGGCAGTTTTTGAATGTTTCCTTCATCGTTTTCTTTATGAAGGTCTTTAACAACCAAGATATGAGGGTGGCAGGGGAAAAAAGAAGTGGAACTTGGTGTAAATGGAAGGCAGAGCAAGATCTCGGGACACCTGTCATTCTAACTAAAAAGCCATTTTTTTTCCTGATAATTAATTCAGGCACTCTCCACTCTCTCCAAGAAATAAGTGACACCCTTCCTTCCATTAATCCCTGAAGAAACTTTGATCTGATATTTACAAGTGGACTCTTTTATAGAACTGAGAAGCTTTCTCTTCTCTTCCCATCTCTTCCTCTCCTCTTATCTTCCTCCTGCCGGAACATTCTGGCTGGGTTACCAGCCAGAAGCAGGCAGGAGCCTGCTGACTGCAGACTTCTCTTGGAAAAATGATACAGCTTGCTTTAACCACACACGTACCTGCAGCTGAGCCAGACAAACAGATGGAAAAAGTTTAAAATAAAGCTGTGTAAGCTCCAATGAGGCAAAAAAATACACTTTTTAAAGTTTTGTTAGCTTTCTACAAAAACGGCACTCTAGGGAAGGTTCTGTCACTGAATTTTATAGGCCAGGTGTTTGCCTGAACAAAAGCTGAAAGAAAGAGATTAAAAAAAANAAAAAAAAAAAAAAAGAAAAAAGAAAAAAAAGAGGGGGGGGGGGGATAGTTTGCTGCTTGCTTTATTATGTGAATGTTTTCATGGGAAAAATCAACGAAGGTCCCAAAATGTGACTTTAGAACCAGCTCAAAAGGCTTTTTTAAAGTGAGTATTTAAATATTATGAAGGTTTTATTTCCAGTTTCTGTTTTCCCTATAGTCTTTCTGTCCTAGAATAAGTTTTAGTTGCTTCTGAAGTGCTGAAAATTCCTTTTAAGGAGACTTTTAAATGACAACAGATTCCTCTCCTTCTGCTTCACTTTAGCCTTCTGGATATGTTTTAGGAAAGATTTCAAAGTGAAAATGAGTAGGAATGAAACTCTACTTATTTACAAGGGTTCATTTCCGCCCCCCCCCCGCCCCCCCCCTTTATATTTTGACCTGGTTATTTAGGTTCGTCATACCTACTGAACTCTTCTAACTATGGCAGAAGCCCATCATTGGAAACAGTACAAATGCTCATACTGCATAGAATTAAATGACCAGGACACATGCTGGAATGAGTGGCAATTTATTTCAGTTAAGAGAAGAGGACAACATCTTTCTTTGCAAATATAGATGTAAATTGAACAAAATATGGAGGAAATTGGCCCATTGATTGAGTTGGATTTATTTTTTAAATAATATTGCGTAAGAATATGTGAGTGACTTGTGAAATTTGGTAAATAGATATATATTTCATAAAAATATTCTACTAGTTGTATAGGAAGACTGCAGCAACATTGGTTAGACATTTGTGATGCTGCTTCAAAAATTGAAGCTTTTCTAAGTTCTTTCTTTCTCTATGGGGTCTAAATGTGATTGCTTTACTCATCTAAGTAGACAAAATTGACAGTATTGGAAATATCACCTTTTGAAAGGTAATCACAGTTCAGCTAGTGGCATCCTCTTGACAGATAATCAAAATAACAGTTGGCTGTTATTAGTCTTCCCAAAGTTACTCGAATATACCCAGTGGCTGGCAGGTAAGTACAAATACATACGGTAATTTTTTCCCAAGAGTGACATAACAGTGCTTAAATGTTTCGTTCTGACTGATTAATTACGAAACTCTGCATAACTAAAGGCTCTTGAAGCAGTCAATGTCAGTCAATTTTCTTTTTTTTGTTTTGGGTTGTTTTGGGTTTCTATGTTGTTGTTTTTGTTGTTATTGTTGTTCAATGTTCATTCTGCTGTAAGTAATAAGATAAAGTTTATATGGAAAAGAATTATGATGAAGGGAACAATTAAGGGATAATATTTGATGGAAGCAGGCTCTGTAATGTGTTTTTTTTCCACACTGAGACTTTTTCTGAAAAACACTGATAAATAAATTTTTCATGTCCTATGTTAATAACAAATATTTTATATTGTTTTATTATTTTTTTAGTTTTTAGAGCATTAAAATTAGTTGAATAATAAAGCTATCTGTTTTGAGTTTGAAAAATAAAACACATCATCTTTTTTATGTGGAAACTGAAAAAAAACACTAAACGCTATTATCTGTCCAAAGAGCTTTTAGTCTAACATTGTTCATGTAGAAATTTCTGGGACCATATGGGCACAGTAGGTTTCACAGAATCATTTTCAATTTCCATGTACGTCTAACATATTGCTATGCAAATTGTAACTTGAAAGGCAAGAAGTTTCATTTAAGGTTTTTAGAAGTTATCAAATTCCAACAGATTTCTAAAAGCAGGTTGTAAAACTTCTGTACTTGGAAATAATATTGGTGATGATTATGAGGTTTAAGATATGGATGTGAAATACTTGAATTAAAAAATTTTATTCTATCCTCAATGAATACTTATTTTCTTCTCCCTCCACCTCCTAAACCTTACTGCTCCACCCCTGGTGTGTTTTCAAGGTTGATGTGCAGGTGCTATGCAAGCATGTTTAAATCCCTTTGCTTGCATACACAGAACATGAGGCAGTTGTGCAACTGAATGTCTGCAGGTCTTAAAGAGAGCTAGAGTGTAGATATAGATTCTTCTAAATGTATTTGAGTAAATTCTCTTCTGTGCCATACTCCTCTAACAGAGTCAGAACTTTTTGATGCTGTTGCTTCACAAGTTAGTCCAGTATTTAATGAGGGAAGTAAGTTGCAATAACACCCTTGAGATCTGTGAAACGTGTCCTGGGTCGTATTTCTTTTACATAGTGATCTGCTTCAAGCACCTGCTTTAGATACAAAGAATACCTTTCGTATCCACCATCAGTCTTGTGACAGCATTGTAGAAATAATGCACACAGAAAAGGTTTGTATTGATGATAAATAAACATAAAAAGCAGTTAAAATTTCACATTACTTTTGGACAGGTGTTTCAATACAGGTTAGAGTTACACAAGTCCTACACCTTATAATAGGGAAGGCTTTTCTTATTCAATTTCCTCCACTGTGCCTTTATCTTCTTGTGCTAAAATATCACAGTAATTTCTCTCAGTAACATTGCTGCATAGTTTTCTACTCAGATTTTAGTTTCATCTCCTGACTGAGATGACCTCAATTTCCTTTTAGTTTCTTACAAAAATTTGATTATATAATTATAGCTCCTCTTGGCAGGAATTATTCCTTTCATACGTGTTCTATAAACTGTTACCTTGTGTTTTTTTTCACACTGTACAAAACTATGGTTCATTTTCTTGTCTCTAAGCTCAGGATATAAGTAGTTTTCTCTTTAATTTGTGCCTTTACCTCTCTCACAAAACAAAAAAGCAAAAAACCAACCAACCAAGCAACCAAAAAAACCAAAAAAGGATCTTAATCAAATATTAGTGAATTCTTACCACAACTTATTATTTCATGTATTATACACTTGCATTTAGCTGCAAGCGGTTGTAAAGGCTTGATGTGGCTGCGTCTTAGTGATACAGGATCTTATTTTGTATGGGAAATCTTTTGTAACAAGAATTAGTTAACCTGTAGAGCTGCTTCTGCCTTGATTAACGGTAGTTTATTTTGTTCTGGTTTTATCAACCCTACTAAACTATTTTAATGCCCATCTTACTGAGTCCTGTTGCATGAGTCCCTGTGTTAATATGGGATGAAGTGTTCTTGGCTTCTTAGACAAAAGAGGTTATATCCCATAAAAGCCAGGTACACATGCAGATTAATTTCCTTCTTTACAGATTCTTTTCACAGGGAAGGGAAAAGAAAATGGAAAAATTAGTCATTCAGATCTCAACAGCTCTTCGTAAATTTTCCTTATTGAGCCAACACAGCATTCACAGGTAGGAGACATATCAAGTAAGCAACCACCTAGATTTTTTACCAAGGGCTAAGTTTTACTGTAACGTCACAAATATGTATGCAAAATTGTGTCTATTGTAATGAATTTCAATCCTATTTTTAATCTGATGATTTTATATTCATAGTATGCAACAACTGAAGTACTACAAAAGTGAGAAAATCTGCCTCTGTTATACATTAATAACAAAACTCCAACTACAATGGGATACAGTTAATGCCAGTCTCCTGTATAATGGATGCTTGTACGATATTTGGAGGTTCCTGATTAAATGACAAAGTGAAACTATATATTTATCTACATAGAAGACAACCTGGTAAATATTGTAGGTACTCATTAAGAAAGTTAAATTTAAATAAGCAATTTCAAATTGGGAAATAAGATTAATTTTTCATGTCTCCTGTTTTTAAGAATTGGCAGTATTAGTATCTTTAACCCTAGCTATCTCCTAAAATGCCTTGACTATTGGACTTTTTTTAGTGGAAGTACAAGTTGTATCCCTGTATTTTGAATAATCACTACTGAAACAATGTATGCTATATAACAAGACAGTCAGATTTCCAAACTGCTCTTGATATCTGGAGGCTACTCATGATTTACATTTAAAGAGCTGTGAGGAAGTAAAAAATCCTAGAGCTACATATCATATGTCAAATTGAGTTTGGACACAGTCTGAAGCAATTAGGATTACTCCAGTTAAGAAAAAGAACACTCGTGAAGACGGATATGGTATAAGGGTATTAATTTGAAGTGGAGATTATAACTTTATTTTGACATATGCAGAGTATTAGCCAGACACATCACAGAAAAAGAAGTTCTGGGATGACAGCATACAGCCTGACTGAGCATCCGCCTGAAGCATTCTGCAGCAAATTCCAGATTCTAACATCTGTCCAAAAATGAGGTAAGGTGGATTTATTATTAAGGCAGTAGGTGGGTATTTACAGTTCTTTATTACTTATTAGTTCTGTTAATAAATGACTAGAAAGGAAATGGAATTATACTAAGAAGCAGAAGAAAGTTTATTTTCAAAGGCTTGGCATGGATTATCATTTTCTGTTTCATTCAGTTTTTAACACGGCAGCAGTGGCTGTTCTGTACCTACAAAAGCTCATGCCAAACACAATTCTGCACTTTTCAAATATTTTTTAAACTTCTGCCCAGAAGAACAAAGAAGTCAGAAGCATAAGGGCACCCAAACGTGTCATCCAGGGATTTACTTACCTTCTGAAGATTTTCCTCAACAGTCTTTATGCAATGATGTTCAATATTGGAACACTCAACAGTTTAAAAATCCATGCAGAAGTGGTATGGCTGAGGAGGTGGCCTCTTCTAGGCAAAGATCTGTTTGCTCTTTGCAGTGCATATCATTTAGCAAATGTACAGAGCTTGTGGGGCTTGTTTTGCAGAGTGTTAAGACACTGATCCTTTGCTGGAGTCAATGTAGCTAGACTGATCTAGGCTGACTGAGAACTGAGCATTATATATATACCTACAATACAGAAATTAATGCCGAATGTGAAAGGGATGAGCGACATAATTAGCTCTCATAAAGAGACAAATATTTTACAGTTAGTTTATAGAATGTGATGCCTGAAAACATGGTTAACCAAAAAGAGAAGAAAAAAGTAGGGGAGGGGAATAAAAATGAAATCAATTGAGATTCATTTTACTAAAATCTACTTGTCAAGTAAAAATTATTGCATACAGAAAACTCTTCCTCAGTATATTTATATTTTCATATAAAAAAACCTAATTCATGTAAGCCTATTAAAAAATAAGCTCTTCCAAAGGTGCAGTTAGCATAAACTTAGAAAAAGAAGTGCTAGGTATGTAATAGGTGCTTTTGAGTTGTGTAGGAAGACTGTTAGTTGACAAGTGGTTTCTATTGATTAATTTATGAGAACAAAAAGAACAATGTGGGATCAATTACTTCATTACTATTGACATGCATTTTTTTATTATTTTCCTATTTTTTGCCATACAGAAGAAAGAGGGAAAAATATGTAACTAAATATATTATTTTTGATATTTGCAGACTATATTGGAGCAAGATTAAAAAGCAAGAGAGTAAATGCAAAAAAACATTGAAAGCCAGTTTGTTCTCCAGAAGTTAATCCATTAAGATTGACCCTTCTGTAGGTCTTTTGTCTACATTTTGGTCTCACATCTGTGCAGCCACCGCTGCATATCATCCTAACAAGTTCAGTGAGTTATTTCAGAGATATATTTTTTCTGACATATGTTGCCTCAGGCTTCTCCTGAAAACATCATTCTCCAGATTTTGGCAATCACTTAGCGTCTATCATTCTTTTCCATCCTTCTAGTTTTTCTCTTTGCCTTTTGACTCCTTTCCAGACAGCTGTTCACATTGTCTGCTCTTAAATTCATCTCCATTTGGGAAAATGCATCAAGTTTGCAATAGATCAGTTTGTTTCCAGCTCACTGCCATCCTTTGTTTGCAACAGTAAGTCACACTGCTTGTAAAAGGCAAGGAATGAAATGTGACTCATTCCTGCAGTAATTGTCAACTTTTCTTTTTAGAGCACTTGTCTGATAGACGTTTTCCTCAAGACAAATATAAATTCCATGTGTTTAAGATCAGAGGACAGTAATTTAATCATAAATTGGAAGAAAAATTTGCAGATGGAATGTATTAATTAAAAAGAAATTTAAGTTGTGTTGTAAGCATAATCTTTAAGACATTTACTGGATATAAAAATCAATCCTTCACACACTTATGATTTTCCGATTGAGCTATTAAAAAAGTTCCCCAGAACAGAAAGAGGCAAAGCTTGGCCATTCAATAGGCAAATTATGATTAGGCAAAATATGTAATGTTTTTTTGAAAAGCGCTGTTCAGTCATGTAAGTGAAAAATTTGTAATGGCTCTTCCTCATATGTGAGAATGAAATTGCACAAAAGGAGAGAAACATTATCACTGCAAATATTCATAACCACATTTCTGTTACTGCAGCAGCAGAAATCACAGCTTTGTGTACTTCAACAGCAACCTGCCAATGTATTCATCAGTGTACAGTAACAGTTAAATCCTACTCTTATCATCAGCTGTATTCTCAGATAGAGTGTGATATACAAGGAAGAAAAGGTTGAATAACTATCTTTTTTGTTTAGAGCAATTAACTGGATGTTCTAAATTACACCTCAGTGGTTCAGTTGCTCTTAGGAATTCATTTATGCAGCACTTCAAGCAAACTCTGAGCTTGAGCATTAGAGAGTGGTGGAACAGATTCTATTTAGTCTTTACTGTCTTTGTCCAAGGAGAAAAAATTATTTACTTTGACAGAATGAAAAGGTGGACATGTACTTTTCTTTCACTCAGAGGGAAAAACAAACTCTCTAAAAAACATACTTTGTTGCCTTGGATAACACTTGCTGGTTTTTTCTTGTCAAATTGTTAAAAGTGTTTTTCCTCCTTGTTTATTTATGGCTGCTTTTTTCCTTGCTCTACTTAGTCAATACTATGCAAACATTTCATGCAGACTGTTGTTCAAATAACAAACAAATAGTACAGACTCCCAGACACTGGCGTGGAAAAGGAAGAAAAGTGTGTTTAAAGGACATGTCCATGTTACTGAGATTAGAGATTGTAGTTGAATAAAAAAAGTGCTTCTGGACTTAGCTTTCTCATCTAGTTTTCTAAACAGAGCCCTGACACAGGTACTAAAGATCCCTCATAAGGTGAAATCAGGCAAGTTAGGTACCTTCAAATAAGATTAGAAAAACTCTTCAGTGCAAGAGTGAGCCACATACATCTAGTCAATACTCGGTTAGTTCTGAAGTGCTCTCTGAAGTCTTTCATCTTACTTAGGACTCCAGGCAGACATTTCTTTTCATTTGATTTAAAGAATCCACTTCTGCAGATAACTGTGAACAACACTACGTTTTCTAAATGCACTTTCTCTAAAAAATGTTCCACTGGCTAGAGAACTGCACAGAAAGTAGAAGCATTAGGCTATTTTTAATACCTCCTAGGATAGCGTCACAGGCTTGGATGCCCAACATACTCTTTTACTGAGGTTGTGCTATTGCATAGCTTAGGATCATAAGATAAGAAAGTGGATATTTTTTTTAAGAATTACTTATTTATTCTTTGTCCATAATTAGTTATTCAATGAATTCTTTTTCTAAAACAGAGAAATTCCACCTATCCCCGTTTAGCTAGTCTTCTCCTTCCTCCTTCCCCCTCCCTTTATGTGATCCTTCACTGTAGAAGATTCATTTTTGCAAATCTTCTGTTGCCTTGTGTTCATGACAAAATGAGGAAATTAAAATCACAAAAATCTGGTTGTTATGAAACCTAATGGCAGCAATCTGCTCATTTCACAAGATGTACTTATTGCCATGAGGTTCATTTCAGCATCCATGGAGGAGGAGTAAGTTTCTGCATCTTTATTCTTAGCTTTTAAAAGATTTTAGATGATTAAAATCTTTTTCATGGGAGAAATCAACACTGAAATAAATTATTAACAGAATAAAATGTGAATGAAATTGTTTGAGTTAAATTAAAAATACAAAAGAAAGAAAAAATTGGTTGTACAGATATTTTTTTTGCTAATTAACCATACATAATTCTAGGTTCAGTAGCTATTAAAGGATTAAGGGCTACTTAAAGTACAACTACCTTATCCTGAATCCTGAATTTATAGAAATGCATTAAAAATATAATCTTTATAGTAGCTTTGTTTCATTTTCCCTTCTTTTTTTCCCACAAACCATAAAGAATAGCCTTTCCTAAAAATCCTTTGTTGTTATTGTAGTCTACCAAATAGAACAAAAAAAAGAAATATTTCATTACGATGAGTTTGTACTGGCTATGCACATTACAGAAGGTTCAGGAAGGTTCCCCCAGCTCTGGTGTCAGTCTTGTCTCTAGGCAAGGCTGAGCCAATCAACACCTCTGTAAAAAGCATACTTAAGGGGGTGGGGTGGGGGTGGGGGGTGTGAAATTGATCTAACAAAAAGACCCTGGAGTGACCATTTCCCTCCACATGTGGCAAGGTTGGCAATTGCCTTTGAAGCCTTGCAGAAGAGTTGCCAGTGGGGAGACCACAGTGCAAGCTATGGAGCAGGAGGAGCCTGCACTGGAGTGTGGAAGGTTCCCCTAAAAAGGTGCCAGTACTCCAGGAAAGACCCATGGAGATCATTCCCTGTGGGAGGGATGCCACGTTGTCGAAGGGAAGGATGGTCAAGGGGTTTTCCCTTGCAGAAAATGATACCATTGTTGACAGGACTGGGGTCCTCCCTGCCTATTTCCCTGTCCCTCTGCAGTGCAGAATTGGGGGAATTCTACTTCAGGAGTGGGTCTTGGTGGATAGTGTGTGGAATGTAAGAATTATGTCTGGGGTTTGTATAGTATGCATGTGCTCCCACCCTACCCAGATTCAACTGTGATTTTGTTTAGATTAAATTTTCTTTTTTTCCCTATGTCTGGTCTGTCTTTTGCATATGACCGTAAGCAGTGAATGAGCCCTCCCTGTTCCTAGCTTGGGCCCTCAAGCCCTCATTGTGCCTTCTCTTTCCCATCCCACCAGTGCTGGGGATAAATGAGTGAGTGGCTGAGTGGTTTTGACCAGCTAGGGAGGCCTAAACCAGAATATTGATGTAAAGAAAAATTGGCTATAAAAAAAGTGAAATTGTTGCAGTCTTTTACTACCAGTAATAAAACAGAGAGATCATTTCAGCAACAATCTTGGTGTAATTTGACACACTAAATCATCATGATAGTTCTAGAAAGGCCCTGAAGACATACTTACTTAAAGTATTTAAAGATAATAGTAACTAAAATGAACTACAATTAACAAAACCTGAGGTCAGTAACATCATATTTCCATTTCTCTGAATTATTTACAGAGTGACTTGCATTTTTCTGCATAAAAGATTTAAATTTAGCAACTTGTAGATAATAAGGCTTGTTACTCAGTTGGAGTTTTTGGCTCTCTGTTCTCATACTCTTAAACATTAGCAAGGTAATTGTAGTTTTGGTTTGGAGAACTGTAGTTTTGGTTTGGTTAATTGAACTTTAGCCTGGAATTAGACAATGCTAACAAGTACCTGAACCATACTTGACAGAACATGAAGTAATGCCTTAAGAAGCTATATCCGAATAAATTCTGTTTTGAACTAAAGAGTGATTAATATATGTGTAAAGGATCAGAAGAATATCTAGTTCTTCTCAGCAGTAGATGTTTATATTCTGCCCTGAAAAGAACATACTTTCATTATCCTTGCTTTCACAAAAAAAATACTTCAGTATCCTGGGTGTATCTTAGAGAAATAGTTGTCCTCATGAACAATTTTATATTCTCTCTTTCTTCAAGATTCTCTTAATATGTGTAACATCATTTTCAAACAAAGCATCTGTGGACTTTATTCCCTGGCAGAGATGCAATTTCCCCACTTCACACATGGTACATCTGAGGATGTGTAGTATAGTGTAGGATATAAATACCAAGTTTTCTGGATAGGTATTGTTAGAATACTGCCTGTATCCTATTAATTAAATGCATATGCTACAATAAATTTCTTATATACTCTTTATATAGGCTTTATTATTAACATTTTTTCTTGTATGATTTGGATTAGATAGAGAAAGAAACCATACAATTTTATGGAGTTTTATTTAATAAAAAACATTTCCAAATTTTTTTTATATTCGTGTGAATGTCTGTGTGTATATATATATACACACAAAACATAATTAATACAAAAGCACTGGATATATGACTTTATATTCCTATTTTATTTAGGTTCTGGGTAGATATTAAGTTAGGTAGAAGAAATTACATTCCACCCTAAACTTTCGTTTCTTTCTAGCTTTGGAGTGGGAAAACTAATTTATGTTGGCTTCAAATTGAGAGATATACTATGAAACTACAGAAAAATGGTGCTTCAAAGTCTGAGGAAAATTGGGCAAACCCTGTCTGAGCTCATATCATTAAATAAACCACCCTCCAATAAATTTACTACTCAAATTTTTCTGTGCCCCTTACTTTAAAATGGCACAGAACTTTCTTCCAATAAATTGAGCTACCTAAGAAGTAATATACAAACAGTAATGGAAAAAATATAAAAGTCAAATAAATCAATTTTAATGTGTTTTTTTTTCCCTGTTCTAATCCTAATCTAAGTGCCTGTGGTTATTGAATTCAGTGGGGATGCAAGCCACTTAAACACACTGTTTTAATTTAAGTGATATCTATCGTGTAGGACTGCTGCCTACTAGTTGATTTGCATTCTTAAAACATGTGATTTATCATTCAATAGTTATAACTAATATTTCAAATAAAACTTTTATTGAAATAAATAGATTTCAAAAGTAAGAGTACTTCTGAGCACGGGGGTTGGTGCTGTGTTTCTACATTTGAGAATCTGAGATATGCGCACATAGGGTTTAGGACCAAAAAGAGATTTGAGACAGAAGTTAACAACAAGTAAAAGAAAATACACATCAGGAAGACATATACATGATGGCAAACTTGTACTGAGAAGGAACGAAAAATTTTTCACTTTTTGAAGGCCATAATTAAGTAAATGACAATGATACATTTATATCAAAGTTTCATAAACAGATGTGCTTTTACTTTAAGAGTACTTTTGGTTTTTATGTTATATATATTGCAGAACAGTACCCTGTACTGAGTGCAGGCTTCAGAAATGATCTGGAATGATCAGGCCTCACACAGTTTGAAAAAAAATAAAAATCACTGCTGAGACAAGTAACCTGCTCTTTGCTAAATGTTCTTGCTTGTGTTTTTTTTTTTTTATTTAAAAAAACAGCTTGAAAGCTGCACATTTCAGAGAGAGATAGATAGACTGTGTTTTTATTTTTTTGTAAGTAAATCCCTATGCATATAAAATGATTCAAATACTAACCAAAATAATTCATTTTTTTCTCATGAGGGGTACTGTAATTCATGGCATGTTAAGCCTACATCAAAGTAAACATACAGATATTAGCAACCACATGGGGACTGTATCACTCGGAAGGTCACTTCTGTAAAATATGCTGGTTTTAGCAACCAATAGAAAAAATCTCACAAAGGATATGTTTTAGATATGGTTATCTTGTGAAGGTTTGGATCAGTATAGACTTTGTTGGTAAAAAAACCCTGGTATAAATCTTTGTGATTAACCCTTTGGTGTTTTAAAGGAAACCAAAATATCCAGTGCCTCCAGTGCCTCACCTCCAAAGAAGTGAAGTTTTCTAGGTTTTTCTAATTTTTATAAGTTTTCTAGTTCTCATGAAAACAGTTTTGACCCCATTACATATAGGAGGAGGTCAAGGCATATATCTACATATATCAAGCCTTGCATGTGCCTTGCATTATTTCTTCTGCTAAACAAATTTATTTCTTGATCTTGGAAATTTCTTTCTGGATTTTTTTGTCAGTAAATTTCAGGGGAAATCTCATACAGCCTGAAGGTTTAGGAAGAGTGATACTTACCCTGGATCCTGCAGCTAGCAAATTTGCTGCATGCTAACAGAGGAGAACAGGGCAGTATGCCAGCAATATGTGAAAGAATTGCGATACTGTTTTTCTGTTTCAGCTGCCAGAATTGTGGGTTGCAATAATGCAGACTGGGAATGATTAGCATACAGATCATAGAATGTTTTAAAGTTTTAAGTTGGAGGGGACCTAGTCCAACCCCCCTGCAGTAGGCAGGGACATGCTCAACTAGATCAGGCTGCTCAGAGCCCTGTAAAATCTGACCTTGAATGTTTACAGGGAAATGTTTCCATGGAGCGTTTCTACCTCTATAGGCAACCTCTTCCAGCATTTCATCATCTCCATGGTAAAACAATTCTTCCTTATATCTAGTTTAAATCTACCCTCTTTTAGTTTAAATCCATTACCCCTTGTCCTGTCACAACAAACCCTGCTACAAATATTGTCCTCATCCCTCTTTAAGTACTGATAGCCCACAATAAGGCCTTCCCATAGTCTTCTCTTCTCCTCACTAAACAACCCCATGAGACATGTTCGAACCCTCTGATCACTTTGGCCCTCCTCTGGACCTGTTCCAACTGGTCTGTGTCTTTCCTGTACTGAGGACTCCCTGTCTGAACAGAGTACTCCAGGTGCCATCTCACCAGAGCAAAGTAGAGGGGAAGGATCACTTCCCTTGACTTACTAGAAGACCCAGTAACAACACAGAATTAATTATGAACTAAACAACCTAAAAAAGTCATTAACTATGGAAATTATTTACTCTCATGTTAACTGGAAGAATGGTCTCAAGAACTGTTTCCTTAAAGAGTTTTCCAACAACTAATAACTGCTAGCTGCATGTTATTATTTATTTGTAACTTAAGATTGCTTCAGATTTCACAGTTCTTTGAAAAGTTGTTTTAAAACGGGTCTGGAAAAGGAGGCTTTATGAGTAAAACAGTGCTCTGTGTCCCAATTAGGACTTCCGACAGTTAGCTGACAAGGGTTAAAACCAGTTATTAAGCTCTTTGCAGACTCTGAATCAGCAACCTCTGGGTTTAGAGGTTAGATCAATTTACAACAGAGTTTCCCTGCCTAGAGGAAAATCTGCCCAGGAAGGGACAGAAAGGATATGTTAAATTAGACTGAATTTCATCTGTGGTTTCATCTATGCCATGATGAGTGGGTGGAATTTTACCTTGACATCTTAGATAAATGCCTTGTACCTACACTTGAGATCAGGTGTGGTAGCATTGTAGTATTTGACACTTGGTAGTGATCCAGAAGAATGAGCAAGAGCCACTCTTCTCCCTGTGGATGAAAGCTTTCTCCTGAACCACTTAAATCTCTAAAATTTATGATCTCAGAGGCTAGCATCAGAAGGCATTGAGTGCTGGATTGCTCAGCTTGCAAAGTGGTTTCATCTGCTATCAAGTGACCTTAAGGTTTTCTTCATTAGTTTAAATTGAAGAATATGAATGCTGCACACAGATGTACCTATGGCAGCTATGAGGAGGGAAAATGGTAACTTTTTCAAGAATAAAAGTTAAAACTGTGATAGTTGTACCTTTTAACCCCATAAGTGCCTTTTACTTTGATCTCTGTAAGCCTGTTAACTTCATCATATTGAAGAGATCATGAAGTTTTCTGTAGCACCTGGGGAAGCATCCGCTTTCAGTTCATTGACTAAGGTGTTCTCCGGTACAGCAATGTCACTGTATCTAGTCTTTTTATGCTTAGTTATACTCTTCTTTACTCCTTTGCACTACTACATCAACATTTTTAATTACTTTAAATAAGAAACAAAACAGAAACAAACAAAAAAGCTCAGCTAGGGTGGGAAGCAAATACATGCACAAGATTAAAAGTTACCACTTCTACTTAAATAAAATTTATGCAGAACCGTGAGAAGATATGTAAAACAGGACAGGCATTCTGATATAATGCATTTTTTACCACTTGTGGCTTATACCACACTCAAATTCTGCCTTGTTAGTTACCAATTGTAAAAAAATTAGCTTTCTATCTTATCACAGTGAAAGTCTGAATCACAACAGGATTTTGCAGAGTATGTAATAGACAACTGTGTGCCGTATTAAAACTTACACTGTAGCAATAGTGGCAGCCTTAGTTTCTTCATTAAACTTAAAGTCATCTACTGTTCCTGTTATGTCAGAAAGGACACATTTAATAAGTCAAATCTTTTAGTAGAATTTGAGAAAACAATCGAGCATAATTGCTACTACTAGACCAAATTAATAGCTTCAGTGTATTTTCACCTATTTGGTAAAAGGTGTGTTTTAAGGGTCTGTGGAATTTGGAGTTGTTCCAGAAACAGTCAAAACCAGTCTTTCTTTTAGGTAATGTATTGTCAAAATTAATTTTGCATATAAAATCATATTAGATATCAGATTCTTAACATTATGGCTGAAAGTATGTGGTTGCAAACAGTGCAAGTATAGGTTAGCTTAGTGTGATAAGAAATTCCTAACTTTCAGCCTTAGATTATGTTTCTCTTTGACACTTGCTACATGTGATTTTGGACTAACTGGACAACTTCTGTGGGTCTTTTTTCCAAATACACAGGATATTGTGTTTTTATTGGCTAGATTTTGGACAGGTACATTGTAGTATGTGACATTCATACTAGTTGAAAAATCTATAATCATTCTGGGAAATGGTAATTTCTTGAATGAAATAAATAAGAAGTCAGAGGTTTTTTTATTTTTGAGGGATAAATAAAGAGAAAGAGATAAAGTGGGGGAAAGAGAGAGGAAAAAAATACGCAAATTTGGAAGCTACATCCTAGAAACCAGATTTGTATGCTAACAGTCATTTGGAAGATGGAACTTTAGTAGGTTAATACTGTACTTTGAAACAACCTGTAAGGGATATAGAAATAGGTACTAGACAGCATAGCCTATGCTAGATTTATGAGGAGCTCACAAAAACTAACTGGTGCATGCTTTAAAATTTAGGATGTTTACTGGGTTAAAGTATGCTTGCGATTTAAAATACAGCATGAAGCCAGGCCTACGTGAGGCAAAGTTGTTAAGCTTTGAGAGACAAAATCCAAACTGAAACAGATAAAATAGACTTTTATGTAGTTCTACTAAGTAGTGTAGAACTATTATGCCTTAACTTGCACTTGGTAAAGACAGACTTTCAATTTCCTTCTTTCTCTGTTTGAAAAATATTAAATTTAGGATGAATTTTGAATGTAGATGCTTTCAAAAGCATAGTGTTCTCTATCTCCAAGAGAAAATAGTAGCAACTTCAAGCTCTCTAGAAGAGCAACTGTTTTGTCATTATACTTATTCATCTAACAATAAGTTTTGACATGAGAACAGGACCCCTAGGCATTATTGCTATTCTAATTTATTTAATACAGTGAATGAAATCATGTTAAATAGAGTTCTTTAACATGGAGCTGAATTGATGCCTCTGTGTCTTATTTATCTTTAACCAGGCTTTAATCGTTACTGTTTTGTTGCAGTCTATATCATTAATTTCACTTGAACTAATTGCCATTATTTATTGTAATGATGAGCTAAAGACTTCAGGAAATTAATATTTGTATGCTATTTTTGGTCAGCAGGACTAGAGAAGTGATCATACCATTGTACTCAACACTGGTCTAGAGCACAGGTATTATGAGAAGACGCTGAGGGAACGGAGGTTGTTTAGTCTGGAGAAAAGGAGGTTGAGGGGAGACCTTATCACTCTGCAACTACATGTAGTAAAGTGGAGGTCAGTCTCTTCTCACAAGTAACAACAGACAGGATTAGAGTGAACATCTTCAGGTTCTGCTAAAGGAAGTTTAGGTTGGATATTAGGAAACATTTCTTCCCTGAAAGGGTTGTCAAGCATTGAAACAGGCTGCCCAGGGAGTTTGTTAATTTACCCTTCCTGAAGGTATTTAAAAAATGTGTAGATGTGGCACCTAAGGATATGGTTTAGTGTGGGACTTGTCAGTGTTAGGTTAACAGTTGGACTTGATCTTATTCTTTCCAACCTAAATGATTCTTTTCTATGATTCTATGACATTTCTCATTGTCTTATATTAGCTGGAATATTTTGTATATCTCCGGGATCCTTGCTAATAATAGATAATAAATGAAATAACGTAGAAGGTTCTACATTGCTTTATCACTGCTTTATTATAGGCTAGTCACAGGTTTTTGAACATTAACAATTTCTCATAGTGAAGATCACCTGGTTTATTTTCTTATTAAAATTTCACAAGGCTGTCTCTTCTAAAGGAGAATAAAAAAGGAAATATCCATAATTGAGAGGAAATGCTTATGCCTGTCATAGGTTGTGGAGCTATTTAGAGCAGTATAACATAGATTATTTTGAAATGTTTTATTGTATAGGTATTTTCTAACCAGGAATACTTAAAGTAAAACTAAGAAAATGTTATGATTTTGGAAGTAGTAAAACTCTACACAAACATTTACCTACCTAAATTCAAGCTGGACAAAGACACTTAATAATCATAACTTTTTACTGTCAGAGTTTCCTGCCAGATAAATAAAGTTTAAGTAAAACCATTGATCTGTGCACATCTTGTGTTTACAACCTTGATTTCCCAGTGTACGACTTCTATAAAATTTTTCTCCTCGTAAATAAAAACTGTTGCATTCAAGCTAATCTTATCTATCATCAGCGAGTATTTTAAAACTAATACTGACACATGGATTTCCACTCTGTAATAGGGTGTCTAAGGTTTCACAACTTCTATTTTTCTGAGAAGAGGAAAAAACCTCATTCGTATTAGAAAAATATGAATAATTTATTGATTTTTTTCCCCAGAGTGAAAAAAGGTGAAAATATTGAGATTAAAATGTATGTAATTTGTTGGTGTACATTCTGGGAATTTTCTAGTCGGTTTCTTAGAAGTGTTGGGTCTAACTAAAAGAAAAGCCCTTGATTAAGGAGCAGATAGGCAGGAAGGAAGAAGTCACAGAAATGGGAATAAGAGAAAAAAACATGAAGGAAGTATTTGACTGGGATCATTAGTTGAATGAAATAGCCAAGACCCAGAGGTCATATTATTTAATAATAATTATTATTATTATTAAAAGTATTAAAAGTATGTGGAAAATTACATTAACCAAGGGTTTGGCCTCAATCTCTGTATGATCTTCACTGACCAAGAACATGGAAAATCAGACATAAATATGTGTCTATGATACATGCAAAAATGTTACAGGAGGAAGGAGAAGCTGGGAGATAGATTTAAAGAGGAATGATTAAGAGAGGAGTTTTGGTAAGTAAATAAACTTTGGACAGATTAAGGATTAATTTTTTTTGTGAGTGAAGCCAAAATGACATAAAAGCTGTTTTGTAGCTAAATATATTGGTCAAGATAAGTGAATGGGTTAGAATGAAGAATACTTTTTCAAAAATGCATAGAAGATCAAAGGCTTAGGACTTAGCTTTATGAATTTATTTCTAAGTTGGTAACTGAGTAATTATCAATGACACGATGATTAGTGCCATGAACCCACTCGAAGGAGAGTACTTGTTTGTTACTTATTTGCATGTAATACAGACAGTAGTAGGCTCATTAGCTTTGCCTTTGGTCAGCAGAGCAAAAGGATATGACGGAAGAAATTAGCTCTCCCAGTGGTGGAAGGCTCTGACACCTGCCATGGCTCTTTTCCTGACTTGCAATTGTGTCCTCAGTTTGTTGATCTAGCTGAATGCTCCCCCTAACTCTGGGCTCATGGTAATTCACATGTGCGTACTTAATTAATTGGTTCATTTAATCAATGTGTGTGCAGAAAAGGCCTTATGCTAGCAGGATTTGTCCTCAGGAGAGCTTGTCCATCTGAGAGGCGAGAGGCACAGGCTCTTTGTCCCCTGATAGCAATTAACAACTACTGAGTTGCTCCTGATGAATAATCATGAAATTTGTCTGTCTCGGATCATTTCATGTAGTCTAATAGTGCTTAAATTTAGAATCTTGCCAAAATGGGGCCCGTTGGAATAGACAGTGATTTTGTGTGCTTTTTGAGCTAATTTAAATGAATGCCTTATTTAGATATGAAACTACTTCATGCTTGATGTTTACATATTGATATTTGAATATTTTTATAAATATTTTGGCAAAATTTTAAATTTAAATTAAGAGCTTTTAAATGAAAAGCCTTATCTAAATTTAAATTAAGAAAACAGTAAATAGCCACGTAGATTTCTGCTTCTGTTTAATAGCTAAAAGTTCAAAAGAAAATTTCTTCTTTGTCTATATTATTAGTGTATTAAGACTTGATATCATTCCTACCAGACATGATAACTTGAAAGCCATACTTGTAATTTCTTTATTTTATTCAGGGAAGCATGGTGAGCAAACATATCTAAATGGTCTTGCATATTTTCTCTGAAGGACTTGTTCAGAAAAATAACACTTTCATAATGTGGTATTTGAATCATACAATCCAGATTTGACACACGTGGGTGAAGCCAAAATCAGGGTCCTAACATCTTGAAAAAAACCTCACAATTTTAGGTGTGAATGAAAACAAAATTCTTTAAATCCATTGTTTTTCGAGTTTGTAAGAAGCCCTGACCTCTAAAGCTTCAAATGTTTTCTGTAAAAGAGGTGGTGTCCCCATTGAGTAACTCTTGACATCCAGAAAAAAAGTCTTTGAAGGCAGAGATTGTTTGAGCATGCATGTTCCTTCTAAAAAACACATTCCAATTAGATCCAAGTTGGACTTGTTTGAGGTTTTAGTTTTGTGTTTTGATCCTATGAATTATCCATTTGACAAGAACTGGGACCACCAATCTGTTTGGAAAGGTCACTGTAAGAAATTTTGAAGAGAACATTCTCAGGAGCCTTTCAGATCACATATCCAGGGCAGAATGTATCAATTTCTTAAACAGTAGAATAAAATTGACATCTCTGTTTAGTAATGAAAGTCAGTGCTGTGTCAAGCATAATTTTTACTATCGTAGTAATGTGAAAATGCCATTATCTTTCATCCTTCAATTGACAGACTACATTTTCCTCACTCTGTTCTTGTTTTATGCTATTTTGAATGCACTGACTCTACATGGTTACATCAATGTAAGTCAGGTATATTAAAAAAAGTACTTTAAAGCAACACTCAGCACAACAAAACAGAATAAAAAGCTCCCATTATTTGATGTTGAAGAACATTGTTCTTTCTGTGAAGTGTTTATATTTTGAAGAAGATGCTTCTAATTTATATACTGTAAACATTTAGCAGTATAAATAAATTATATGAATGGTCTTATCAGCTCTCTTTATCATATTAGAATTGCAACAGCTATAGGTAAGAGAGATTAAAACACAATAAACCAAGAGGAAGTGCCAGTGAAGATAGAGGATGTTTAAGTGTTGCTGTGTTACATTTAAAAATGAACATAAAAGCTTTTTTTATATTCAGTGCTCATTGGCAATTTCAACAACTAATAAAGGTTACACTAACAGCTAGTATTGCAGAAAGAGAGATTGCAAACCTTTTGTTTCTGATCAGTTTGCATCAAATTATTTCTGTCTATTGTGTCAAAAATTCAAATTTATCCTAGTTAAACTGCTGACAACTACAATATTTCTGAAAATCAACTGCTTTTAAAGAAAGAGCAAAGAAATCTTTTTGTCAGTTTTTAAGGACTGGAACTGCTGTAATGAAAATTAGCTAAATTTCCTGTAAAAATAAAGCAAGGGCATCTTTAGCAGAAATAAAATTAATTTAATCTTCACACTATATCATGTTTATGAAGCCAAAAACCCAATTTTTACTGTTTATTTTTCCAAATGCAAGGATAGTGATAAGTAGCTGTGTTCATATCCTTTTAGAATAGAAATTACAATATAAAATGCAATAAATAAATCTACAGTTAGCCATGGGTTGTGCAGGTTTATTTTAACGTACAGTGCCCCTGAGAGTTCTAGATGTTTGCAAGAAATTCAGCATGTTGAAATTAATTAATGAGTATCTAAGTTTAAGGGAAGATGGCAGCCAGATTTGAAGAGAGTATTGTGTTATCAGCCTAATTTAATTCGGAGGTCAGGAATAAAACAAAATGAAAACAGTCTAGATTAAGGAAATTGGGTTTAGTTATTAAAAGTATTTGATATGACTGCACTATTAAAAGCACTAGTAAAGTCTTGAAGACATTTTGAAGATTTTAATATCCCATTTATATTTTCAGCCATTTATTTGAAATTGATTTGTCTGTCTTTAAAAGTGATTAATTCATGGAACCTAGACACACTGACTAAAAGGAAAAAATCCCCCTTAGGAACACTTCACTGGAAACATTGTCCTAGTTACTAAAACAATAATTATAGTGAAAGTTTTTTGAGATAAAATTATATCAAAATATGCCTTTGAGCTTATAACTTACTTAGTCAAGCTAAAATTTAGTTTGACCCAAAATTTATTGAGTCAAGTTATGTATTTAAAGAGCTCGTTCTTTGAAGAATAAAACCCCCTCAATAATGAATCTAAGAACAAAAATACAAATAACAAACCATATAAAGAAGAATTTTCATGTGATTTTTAAAAATACATTTTTACATATATATTCTGTTTACTGTGATATTTTGATCTGAAGCACACTTACGAGATAGAACTGATAGTAATGCCCAGAGCTGCAGTCTTTTTAATTAAATTTACATTCCACCTATTCATGATAGATGGGTAGGCATTTTGCAGCAGATTAAAGTTAAATGATGCCCTTTACCCAATAATTATGTATTTTTGCATGTGATTTTGCAGGTTTCTTGGGCAATAAACAATAAAAACCCAACAAATTTAAGTATCTGTGTGTGCATTTGTATACACACTTAATGAACACTAAGAGTGTGGTTTGCACCAAATCATCCGTATTTGAATCCTAAGCTTTTTGCTAAGTGCCTGAAGGCATTTTTACCATCTCACATTTTAAATGCTAAATATGTGTTTAGTCTGAACCTTTTACATGGTTCTTACCATCCAGGTTTTTACTTCTTCATATTAAGTCACATATTTTTCAAATTTTCCCAAAAATTTCATTAATGTACTATTAAAATAACACATAAAATAATATTAAAATATCGTATTAAAATCAGTTTTATGCATAATTTAGTTTAATGTTTCCTGGCAATTGTGTGCATTTTTAAATGCAAAATTATATCAAGCATTTTTCAGCTGATATGCTCCTGGTATCTGGAATCACAACTGCAACCTTATTTATGAAATTTTGTACCGAAACTTCTATTGAAATTTGATTGTTTTAATTTCCCAAACTGGATTTTAGAAACTGTGGCTAGAGACATAATGCCTACCTAATAGATCTTGAAAGTTAAAAAAATGTGAAGAACTTCATTAACTCATTGCTTTACAGCTACCGTTCTTTGCATCATGTGGCTAACAAAAAAGAATTAAACAGCAGCTGTTAATCCATTGGGTTAAGAACATGACATAAAAGACAATCTTTTGCCTCTAGTATGTATCTTTATCTCAGTTATATATATCTAATACCTTAATAGGCATAGTAACTTTGCCAGACAAACTACAGTCAGGTATGGAAGATGTACAGGTTGCATAGATGGAGATACTGAGGAAAGAAACCAAGGACAAAGATGGGGTTGTTGCTGTAGTTCTGCCAGAAAACCTCTGTTATGACAATCTAGAAATGCATTTTGAGAGAAATCAAATTGAAAAGGTGTCAGACACTACTAAAAGGAATGTGAAATTTCCAGGATTTCTGTAATGATTTATTATTTTTGTTGAAATAGTTTTGGGCTATGTTGATAGACTTCCTATTGGGGTGTGACTTTTCAAAGCAAGAGTGTTCTTTTGTCTTTTGAAAGATACAACAGATCACTGCTCCTATTTTTGCAAGACTATTACAGATTATTTTATCAGACTCTCTGGAGTTGGGAGGGACTGAAGAAATGCAGCCAACTACTGAGAATATTCATTACCTTTGGTAATGATTATTCATTGTGCTAATCTTTAAGGAGGCAAAACAATAGATAATCTTTCTCCTTTAAAATATGTGAAGCTGCTGTTAGTTATTAAACAGCAGTTAAAGAGCTGTTAGAATATTTTGGCAGTGGAGCAGCAAGGGAGAAACCAATTAAAAAATAATCATGAGGCTGAGTGAGCACCCAAAGATGCTGTGTCTAGTATGAATGGCAGATGATAGTTAAAGAGGTTTTGCGTTTTGTCTGTGTTTAGGAAAAGTGCTTACACAGAGAATTGAAAAATACAGAAAGGCCAGTGCAAGAAATCCATCGAGCACAGATCTTAAGGACAACAAAGCGAATTTGCCATGCTTATTGTTACTCTTTACTCCAGTCTTTTCTTTAAGTTTAAATAGGATTTAAAACTTCTGAAAATAAGGAAATTTAGCAAGTCTGTTTCCTTCCCTGATTACTTATTTTTTTTAAACATCTCTGCCTTACTATCAATGTGACAGTGCCTAAGCATGGCAATACAGGGAAAATTATTAGATATATTTTAACCACACACTTGAGAACCATGTAGTAGGAGTTTCCACCACTCAGAAGGTGGCCTGAGCTAATTTAATACAGCTGAAGAAACAAAAATCCTCAGTAGGTCTGGGGAATAGGGAGTCAAAGGGAGCAAGAAAGCTGAATCAGCAGCTGTTATACTAAAAGAAGAGGCAATGAGTACCCCCTGCAGTGACTAATCTTTTTACATGTGTAGCAGGTGCCCACATGACAGCTCAACACATTGAAGAGGCTATGAATTACAGTTCTGCATGACAATATTAAATAAATAATTTTACTATATCTTTTTATGGTAAACAGATAATTTATCTAAAGATAAATAACCCTGGCTGGTATATTCTGTTTTTTTCTAACTGATTTGTACGTACACCTGAGGAAATATTTAAGTAGTTTGGAGGAATGCCTCATTGACAGGTTTAATGGGTTGCTATGTTTGGAGCACGCCTTTGTTTCTTTCCCCTCTGTTTCATTCTTCATTATGCCTATGCATACAAAAACTTTCTGATATGCTAAGACAGAAAATTCTCTGCCTCATCCCTTCCTAATCTCCCATTACTGGATCTGAAAAAATCACGTTTCATGTAATTGCCTGCTGAAGGAGATAGCCTGCATATCAGCTCTTCTGTGCAGCTCAGAATTTTTTCTTCATAGAATCATAGAATGGTTTGGGTTGGAAAGGACCTTAAAGATCATCCAGTTCCAACCACTCTGCCATGAGCAGGGACACCTTCCATAGATCAAGCTGCTCAAAGCCCAGTTCAAACTGGCCTTTATGGACAAGTCAGTTAGCTAACCTGAACAGAGTAACTATCTGATGAGTAATTTAGTCTGTACTGAAACAGAAATTTTTAAAATTCTAGGTTTTGTAAATCTCTTACACTATATGTTGAGGCTATAGGAAGGGAATATGGATTCTTTCCTCTTACTCTGAAACTTGTTCCTTTGTAATTTGCATGTTACTTTGTAAGCAGATTCTGTTTAGAAAAAACTTTAAATCTTTTTCTTGTAGAGAGATCTTTTGAATTACAGGGAAAAACAGAAAAGAAAAAGGGTGTTATACATCTGTCATAAACAGTGCATATTTCCATTATTCTTCTTCTGTCCTCTCTACAATCCTATGATGAACAGAACATGAAAATTCTATCATGTTAAAATTAAAAATGAACTTTTGAACCTTCAGTGATGAAAATTAATAAACCATCTCTGTGCTCTTTGGTTGATGCAATAAATCATATAATGCCAGTAAGAAGAGATTGCATTGCAGAGTTATTTTGAGTTAGAAGGATTGCACTGTAGCACCAAACACACTATAGTTAGAGTAATCCTATTAAGAAGAAGTGGAAGTGTGAATGGAGACATTTGTTAAGCCAATATACACACAGGAAGATGAAATAGTGCAGTATTGCCTTCACTGTGCGTTTTGGTTTTAATCATCCTGTTACCTTTCCAGGAAATATCTATTTTTTTTCTAATGTGGTAATTAGAATTCTTTTCCAGTGTAATAACTTAATTGTTTCTGTGTAAAAGTTTATGTGTTTAATCTCATATAAAGAGTATAATCTCATAAGCAATTATTTGCTTAGTCTTGTAGCTAAAAGAAACTAAAGCGCTTTTTTTAATATTTTTTTTCATAAGGCTGTGTGATAACCTGTATTTTTCCAGACAACTTGGTGAACCGGAAAGATCTGTTGATTAATTTTACCTTGTATCTGTCCAGGCTTATTTCAAATTGAGAGAAAATAAAAAGTGAACATCTTTCTCAGCTTTTAAAAATGAAACAAGATGTTAAACACTATTTTTGATTTTTAGGGGAATTAGTGTAATAAAAATCTATGTAACATCTTACAGAAGAGGAAAATGCTCACTAGAACTTAACAGTTCTCAGAGTCTTTTTGCATCAGAATTTTGTTTATTTCAGTATTGATATATTCTAAAAAGTATCTATTCATAGTTTATGTTTCCTCTTTTTAAGGTATGTCAGGGTGAACAGGAAAAGTAGCATCTTCCTGTTGTAGGGTTTTCTGCTAAGTTACTAGTGTGACCGCTTCTGGTCTTCAGTCATGATATACATCCTTTGATATTTCATTGTTATTTTGTTCTTGGTTATTAATGAAGGCCACTCATTCAGCCCTTCTCAGTTTTTTTATTAAGCTTTTTCTTTCTCCCTCTTTGCCCCTCCAAAGCATACACTTTTCATTTGATTCTTTCAAATCATAATCTCTCTTATATACTTATGCACATTATAAGCAAGATACGTTTGCAGGTTTCTCTTGGTTTTGACTACTTTTTATGACAGTTGTTGTCCTGGATTTGGCTAGGATAGGGTTAACTTTGCACAGAAAGTGTGTAGGAGCACACCCAGAACAGACACCCTATTCAGACAATGGGGTATTCCATACCATTGTAATGCCATGCCCACAGGGCACAGAGGCGGGGTCTGAATCTGGCAAGGGCTGGTGCAGGCTAGTGTGAGCATGGTGGTGGTGCCTTGGTGATGGTTTCTCAGCATTTTGCATTTTATATCAGTTATTTATATATTACTAGTATAGTTTTCTTGTTAAACCTGTTGTTTCTCCATTTTCTGTCTTATTCTATTTCCTTTTCTCAAAAAGGAAACATTTGACATTTTTGCTCCTGATTCTCCTTCCCCTTCCACTGAGGGGAGAGAGGTAGGGGGGACAGATTGCAAGCAGCTTTTGAGGGTCTCAGCTGACATCTGGATCTTAAACCACGATAGTTGCTGTTGGTCATTATCATCACAAATTGCTCATCCAAATATTCCTGGAAGTAAACGCTGGGCTTTTCTGGTGTCCAGAATTTAGGTCGTCACTCTATTAAATCATTCTTAAAAGTGGTAGAAATAAGTAGCTGTAAAGTCTTTCTCCATAGGAAATCACAGAATCACACAGGATCACAGATTATTGAAGTTGTAAGAGACCTCTAAGATCATCAAGTCCAACCATCAACCTATGACCACCATGCCACTAAACTGTATCCCTAAGTACCACATCTGTGGTGACTCCACCACTTTCCTGGGTCCTCTGTTCCAATGACTAACAATTCTTTCAGTGAAGAAATTTTTCCTGATATCCAGTCTAAACCTCCCCTCGTGTAACTTAAGGCTGTTTCCTCTTATCCTCAAAATAACACCCTCTATCTTAAGTTGAATAATCTTAGGACAGATTCTTGCTTATTTAACCTTGTACCTATGCGTTGGTTTACCCTGTTTCAGACAGACTGTCTCCAAGAATTCTTTGATAAATTACTAAGAAAAACCAATAAGGAAGCAGGAAATTACATTATGATGATGAGTCAGGGGGTTAGGGTAGCTCTCCAGGGATAAAGGATGATCTCAGGATGGGAGGTTGTTAAAACTAATTGGAATATAAGATGCAGTCACAAAGAGTTAAATTACGAACTACTTGGGACTCAGTTGTTAAAATATGCAGAAAATCTTTAATTTAAAATGTGAAATTTGTCAAATATATTTAGAAAAAATATCTACTCCTAAAATATTGTTTAGAAATTATTTTAGTGAGCTCATTTTTAACATACATTGTCCCACCATTAACTCTTCTCTTACAGTGCCTACTTGTTCATGACAACTGTGTTATAAATTTAAGTAATTGTAGAAGGAAGTGTATGTTCATCTGCTGCTAATACTAAGAACCATCTACTTCAAATAAATTGGTTAATAGGTTTCTTTTGGGTTGTCTAGTATTTAAAATTATGTTTTCCACTGACTACTTTCCTTTGCATTTGTTCCTCTTTGATTTGGGGTTTTCCATTTGTCTGGTTTTTAGAAAAAGCTACAACTCCAGTGGTTATTAAAAACTTGCTTAGCAGAGGGGCCAGTCAGAAACAGTGGCAGTATTATGGAAATGCAAAGTGCAGTTTTGAAGTCATTGATCAATGTTAGAAAATGAAAAGTCATTTTCAAGCGTCTTCCATAAATACTTATTTACAAATTCAGTGAGGATCCATAGATTTTGTTATTCTTGAAGCTTGTTCCAGTTATCCATATCTGAGATGATTTGGATGATAACTGCCACAGATGGAGAAAAAAGAAAAACACTAATATGGAAATATTTTTTATCAGTCTTATGTTGCCAAATTGAAGAAAAATCCTTTAGACATGTATTACCATGACTTCATTAGTACTGTAAGTTGGAAAAAATAGAAAAGTATTCCCCACTGCGGGAAACTGCATTGTTGAAACATACTATTAACTTCCTCACATCAGTGTCTTCACATACTAACTATCTCAAGCTTTGCACTTCATTGAGTATCAAATGATGCATTCAGGTGAATTTGGACTTTTTCTCCCTTGATATTTTACTTCTATTAAGAAAAACAAAAGGCTGCACTTTTTTATTTAAGCTGATTTGCTTTTATTATGCTGAAGTAATGTGCCCATCTATCACTATTAATTCAACAATCTTTTAAAGTTAATTGCAAGAAGCATTATCTGTTATGTTACTTCTCATTTAAACCAGTTTGTTATAAATGAGAATTGATCCCAAACTTTTAAAATGTGAATGCAAAATCTGTTTAAGTTAAACTACATATCAATGGTTTAAAAGATGTTCTTTATTTTCTTAGTAATTTCAATCTTTTGTGTCACAGTGATGTATTGTTTATTTCTAGAAAAATTTTACTCCTTGGAATCCTTTTTATGTCAACTAAAAATTATCTTCTTAGGCTGATACAATCAATTTGTACCTCCATGATAATCAATTCAAATATCTATGCTACTACATACCTTGATAAGGATGTAGAGAAAATACAAGCATAGTATATTAACCTGCATACTATGTTTCTGCAACTGTTAAAAGATTAAGGGGAGAAACAGAAGCAACACTGTTTAATTATTAAAGTATGAAAGTGCAATTCAGATGTAGCAAGTAAAAAGAAGTGTAATTCAATGTGCAAGTAAATCTTCCATGGATATGTACTGTAATTGAAAATAAGCTCTGTTACCTATGATCCTATCCTATGTCTAATCCTTGTATATGATGATTCATTTGACAGAGTACTGCTGTTCTATGTAAAACATTGGGAAAAAATATTTAGGTAAAACATTTGGATTTTGTTATCACT
Organism: Galbula dea; assembly: GCA_013399015.1. Classification (NCBI taxonomy): domain Eukaryota; kingdom Metazoa; phylum Chordata; class Aves; order Piciformes; family Galbulidae; genus Galbula; species Galbula dea. The sequence continues at coordinate 704,705 of VWZX01011397.1, forward strand.
CATTTAGGGAAGAGGAATAATACTACGTGGCAAGCTTCCACTTGCAGTTTTCAGAAACTCTTATAAACTCTGCATGCCTTTAAAGTAATGGAAAACAAAGTATCTTATGAAGTAATTTCAAATAATAGAATCATGGAAGCATTATGATTGGAAAAGACCTCTGAGATCATGGAGTCTTACAATCCATGAACACTACCATGCTCACTAAATCATGTACCAGGTCACTATATGTTTTTTAGAACGCTTCCAGGCATGGTCATTCCACTACCTTCCTGTGGAACCTGTTCCAGTGCCTGAAAATCTAGTCTGCCTCCCTCTCGGAGCAACACATATAAGACCACATGCCCCATTCAGCTCTGTGGACGACTAACTATCCTTCCTAACAAATTTAGAGTTGTTTAAGGATAGAGGCATCTTGCACCCTTCTTATTGAAGGATCTACTTTCTTAAAGAGTAGAAGAAAAGTGATACAAATTTAAAAAATAAAGAAGAGGAGACTAAGGGGTGACCTCATTTATGGTTATAAATATGTGAAGGGTGCGTGTCGGGAAGGTGGAGTCAGGCTCTTCTCAGTGAAGTCCAGTGACAAGATAAGGGGCGATGGTTGCAAGTTGAATCATAGGAGGTTCTGTGTGAATACAAGAAAAATTTTTTTCCCAGTGAAGGTGACAGAGCACTGGAACAAATTGCCCAGAGAGGTTGTGGAGTCTCCTTCCCTGGAGATATTCAAAACCTGTCTGGACGTGCTTCTGTGTGACCTGGTCTAGGGAATCCTGCTGTGGCAGGGGGGTTGACTAGATGATCTTTCGAGGTCCCTTCCATCTCCTAACATTCTGTGATTCTGTGTTTCTGTGATCAGTCCTCAAAATAATTCAGGTTTTGTTTAGGGTTTAGGAGAGAAATTCTGCTGTTTCCATGATCTCGTCTCATGAGGAATTCGTTCTTTGTCTGAAGAGACAATGTCGGTCTTCTAACTCACCTCCTAAACAGGGTGTTAGGGTCAATAGCACTTCTGTCTTTCGTCCTAAATATATCATTCAGCAGGTCAGTGCTTATAACTTCACTTCAGAATTACAGTGAGCTGTTAGAGGCTGAACTTGTAATGTTTCAAAATGTGTGAATCAATAAGATCTGAAACACAATATGCCTTAATGAAAAGCACCTTGGCTTTTAAAATAAGGAAAAGTCAGGTCTGTATGTCTTTCATTCTGTTTGGTGCTTGTTTGCTAACCAACTGCAGTCAGACACTCTCTGAAAAATCATTCTCCATCAAAACAACTTAAAGCCTTCCAGTAGGTTGGATTTGCCAACACCTGAGTATACTTCAGATGGAAATGAAATATTATAACTTACATATATGGAGTTTGGGGGGGGGGGGGGTGGGGGGGGGTTAAAAAAAAAAAAAAAAAAAAAAAAAAAAAAAAAAAAAAAAGAAGAAAAGTCACTAAAATCCAAGGGCAGTTTTTGCTCTCAGTGTCTGTGAAAAGAGGTTTGATGGTCCACAGTTATTTACAGTGGCTTTTCAGGTATTATGTGCCTGTTATGATTTTCTTGGGAGCAATATTACAACAATATTACTGTGTTGCTATTCAACTGCTTTTTAGTGTATGGACAGAACAAGTTTGTTTTATTGAACAGAACAAACAGATTCCATCAATAAAGAAAAGTATATATTGTTTCCAAGGAATTTGTATAAAGTGAAATCCTACGAGAAGTCAAAAACTATGTTGCAGTTCATCACATTTGTTTAGCCTGTCATGACTAATAATTTAGTGCCATAGTTACTTTCTGTACAATAACATAACTTCAATGGGATTCCAGAATGATTCATTTGTAACAGAAAGAAAAAATATTTTGTGACTCACATGGTATAGAACAAAGTAGCAAGGTACCTAAAAAAATTATTAATTTGCAAAGTTATTATTGCAGTTCATCTGACCCGTTTTAGTACTGGAGACCACAAACTTTTCTGTAAGGTGAAAATTTTCGATGTTGCCACATGTTTTAGTCTTTAAAATGTGTGTCAGCAAAACCTTTTTCAGCACAGTAGGTAAATATTAGACTCAGGTGCAGAAAATAACATCATGAGAATCACTGTTCAGATTAAGGTTTTCAGGAAATGCTTTGTAATGTAGATTTGACAGATTTGATTACCTTTCCTTCTCTATAAATCATGCAATGTTGATTAGGTTTCAGTATTTTTGAGAGGATCAGTATTTTTAATTTTCATATTCTTAAATCAAGAGATGATTTAAAAATATCCTAGGTCTAATTTTCAAGAAATCAAGAGCAACTTAAAAGCGTATTCCCCATCACTTTGTCCAATCAGGCTCCTGAGCTGCGTTTGAAAAATGAAACTTCACATCTAAATTATCTAATGACCTTGGGAATTAGACTGCTTATCCCTGAATAGTGTGTCTTTTCAATCATGAAATAATACACTGATATAAGATGGATAAAGTTGATTATTTATAGTTTTGGTTCACAGAAAGAGCTGAATTTCAGTGTTCTGTACTTGTTTGTTAATTTACAGAAAGTTATTGATCCTGTAAATTCTCAGTTTGATTTTTCGAAGCAGAAGCATCCCCAGTAGGAAATTAAAAGGTAGTGAAATCAATATTCTAAGTTCAAATTTGTTTCCTCCCTTTCCTCTTCTAACCTATAACCAGCAGTAACTGTGTCACAGCTCCTTAATAGTGCCACTCACATCTAAAATGTGAGCATCTGGTGGAGGCAAAAGGAGGACAGCTGGTGTGTACTTGGAGGCATCCCAGTCAGCAGCCATATGAGCTACAGACATGCACACAGGCATGCGAGGTGTGACAATGTAGTGGTTACTATCTGTCTTTAAATCTGCTACCTGCTATTGCCCATATTTGAGAAGCTGTGAATAAACATTCATTACCTACTGTTTTCACAGCTTTATAAGCGTGATGGATGGGATTGGGTGTAAATATAGGCACCAGGTACCACTTTAGATGCCAGGGTGTTCTTCTGAATGTCAGTTAGCTCTCCAGGAGGATATGCATATCATATTTGTCTTTTTGTATCTGCCAGCATAGCTTATATATCAGATAATTTGAGTATTTAAAATGGATATTTATTCTGCTTTTCAAGTGTCTGAATGTCACATGAATTTGAAGTCATTCTTGCACCTTTGTGTATGGAAGAGCACTGAAGGTGAATGGATGCACTTTGGAATGAATCAGTGAAATAATGTTACTTTCCGTTCCTTTCCTACTATTATCTAATGTTCACTTACTATGTCTGGTGTTGTCTCTATGTGACTCTTCTCTGTACTCAAAGTTGATGTCAGATTATTTATCAACAGCTTCTCCAGCCTCACTTCCATTATTTCTAGATTATTGTTGCCTTACTTGTCACGTTGTAAGTGACAAGAACAAAAAAAAATATTATTTTTCCTTATGGTTTAAAATTTAATTCAATAGAAATTCTCTGGTACTGTTCTAGATAAAAGATGCACTCACCCATGTTTGAGTTGTGGGGTTTTGGAGGTTTTTTTTCTGTGTTTGATATTTATATTTTCAGTTAGATTCTGTAGATTACAAGTTAAGGCAGCTGAACTGTGTCTTGTTCTGAAGAGTATCAGTGACACAACACTTACAGCCCTAACAGGATGTCCTGGATTCCTAATATGACAGTCTGGTGGACAACTTTCAGTCACATTTAGTAATACTGCAAGTAAACAGTACATAAATTCTACCAGGCTGTTTCTGGTGTTTTCATTTCAGTACCATAACAGTATGGTATTGTTCTTTAGTAATGAAAATGACAGTACAAGTGACATCCAAATAGGAAGCAGAGAATGGTAATGAGAATAACAATAAACTATTGATAAGTTGCAAAATGAATAGTTGCTAACCATCCTGGCCATGGTGAGGGAAATCTTAGCATCTAACGATGAATTGGCTTGCTCTAAATTTCTGAGTTTTTAAGCCCAAGAAAATCAAGTTGGGTATCTGTCCCAGTCCAATTAACAGAGCAGGGGAGATTTGAGGGAAATCTCATGAATGGAAACTAAGATGCAAATGAGGTCAGATGCCACTAACAGGTCAAACTTTATTGACACAGTGGAAAGAAATTTGAAACCGTAGGAAAGGAGGATGGAGAAAAAGAGATGAAAAATTGGACAGGCAAGACAGCAGCAAGCATGGTCACCACCACTGGATCCAGAGGCATCCCATTGGTCTGTAGTTTCATTCCTTGGGTGGTAGGTGTATACACAGTTGTTTTTTCACAGCCCTTTTATAAGGTAGACATCCCATAATATTCTGAGCATCTCCAATGTAACAGCACATATGACACTTCTCCTTCAGCCCCATGCAAGTGTGCCTTGTCCACTTGCTGTCCTCGCAGCCTTTTTCGCCTTTCCATTAGCTGTTGCTGGGGCAAATGAACCCAATCGGTGAGCACTGTACACACAGCTTGATGTTTGGTCAGGTGTCTTCATAACTTTGAAGAGTCCTTGGTGCAGGTAGAGCTCCTATGGCAGTTAACAATGCTGCCTTGCCCTTAGAAAACTTTCAACTGCCAATTGTCAGTGCAATTGTAGGTGCAAGCAAACTTTGAGACTGTTTGTCAACAAGTACAGTCCCTTACAGTATCCAGTGTGTGTGGAAGTATTCGGTGATTTCGTCAGTTGTTTCCCTCTGCTTCAAGTTAGCAATTATGCAAAAATAGAGAGCCTGTTCCAACAGTGACTGAGAGAACTCTGGTAGATTAAGAAATTTATGAATATGTTGTCCTTACTGTTTCTCAATTCCATGTGAGGTGTCAGACAAGTTAATGCTAAATAAGTCATAAAGCAATGAACAGGGAGAATAACAAGAAGCCTATTCTGATCTGGGCTTGATACTAAAAAGACACATAGGACCATAACACATCCATCTGTGCCACAGACAAGGTGTTGCCTTCAGCATAACCTACATGCAAGACCTGCATGAACACAAGCACAGACAGCCAAATCCCCTCTCCTCCTCTTTAGCTGGTAGAGGCTGAAGCTCACAATTGACAGTGCACACTCAGCACTCTCAATTCACACACTTTAATGGAGCTCTCTAGTACTGAGGTGACACCTCTGTCCATCAAACACCCTTGAGAGTTCCTGGTCTACACCACAGGCCTGATTCCAGCTGCTAGCTCCCCAGCTACCATATGGGATTACACAGAGATTGTTGATAAGGAATTTAACATGAAGGCAGAGCTGACTGGTGATTAGGCACAGGGCTCAGTTGGACAAACATACTGATCAACTCCATTTTACAATTGACTCACCACTTTCATACTCCATCTGTCTATTCCCACTTTGTTCTTCCCCAGCCCCCTTCCCCTATAAGTTGCATAGCTCCAAAGTTCATAGCAACATCCTAGACTCTCAGGTTTGCATCCTTATCAGCTGCAAGCTCTTAGTTTGCCTGCACTTTCCTGAGCACCTATCTGTTAATGTGACATACCAGGTTTGTTTCTGGTCATTGCCTTCTTTATATCTGACAGGTTTGTGTAAACACAAATGTTGTTTATGGCTTCTGTCTTCTCCTTAGTACCCTATTTGTTAATGTCCTAGAACAAACAGGTAATACAGAAATAGCCATTTCTGCATTCTCTGTATCTTCATCAATTAATGAGGCTGACTAGGTTTGGTTCTCCTTACTGTCTCCCTTATAATTTGTCAGTTGGGTTTGTGTCTCTTAATGTTCTCTTTTATGGCTTCCTTCTTTTCTTAACATCCCTTATTATCTCTTATTATCATAGACCAGAGTCTTTTATTCTTACTTTTAAGGTTGACAAGCACAACACTGGAAGTTTACACTTTTTCTTTCCTTTTTATTTCAAACTCTGTGTGTGTAATTTGGTGTCATTCCTGAAATTGCTTGTTTGAGTTGACCATTGTTTAATGGTCATTTACTGATCAATCATTGGATACAGAAAGAAAGTCTTCAAAATTGCTTGAAAAATCATATTATTTTCATCTCTCATTGTCTCAAAACCTCCATGTTATTTTATTCTTTTAATGCAGTTTGCTTCAGAATTGCAAAAGGTTTCCAAAATAGATGGGACCTTAACTCCAGGTCAGTCTTACAGCTTTAGGCATGAACATAGTCTGCCTAAGAGAAACTTTGAAAAGGATGATGGTTTGCGAAAGAGGTAGGGTGGGGGAGTTTGAAGGAAATCAAGCATAATTCATTTTCTGTTACACACACACACGCACACAAAAGTTTCAGGAAATTTCAGCCAAAGCATATTTTCGTATAATCTTCTGTCTTTGATGGGAGTCACAGTCTATAACTAACTAGGTAGCCAAATTCAAGCAGGAATGACTAAGTAAGTACACATGTTTAAAAGACAGTGAAAGAATATGTTGGCCTTTACAAGTGTGCAAAATTTATCTAGTGTACACTAGCTTTAGTACATTATTATCCTTGTAACAATGAGGTCATACAGATCAGAACATTATTAATGCATGAAACTGATAAATATGGCAAAAGAGTTATTGGCAAATATTTACTGAAATGTAATGTTTCACTAACTCATCTGTTTAAGCAACACTCCCTTTTTATGCTTGATTTTCCTGATCGAAGCTGCATTATAACAACATGAACGTTCACTATTTCTTTGCTGTATATTGATGGTGACTAAACCTTGAATTGCTCATACCAAAATCTGCCTTTCATTTGTCTTGATCACCAATCAGGAAATGGGAAATTGCCATGAAAGCCATACATCTTCAATCACAATTACTGACCGCCACTTGCAGATTACCTAGCAACTGTAAATGTTCAATATAAGTTTCAGACCAGAGAAATCATTGACCTGTTTCAAATAATGAATGCCTGAAGGAGTATTGTTTTCCTGCAGGTGTTTTGTGAGAATAAGAAACAGAACTAACTGAAATATACATATGCAAAATTATCAAAATCTTTTGCCTATAGTCTCATACAATTAGCAAAGCTCTATGTGTCAGGTGAGAAACCCATATATGAAATTCTATCAAATCCAAACGAGATAGATGATTCAAGAGCAGTAAGCTCTACAACCCCATATTCCTCTAGGACCCATCCATTATCCTGTGTATTTGTAGAGAATTAAAAATTTTCTAACATAATACTGGTGAACTGAACATGACCAGAATCTTAAACAAAGATTTATTTGCTTCTGTTCTTCAAAACCAGAATATAATGATGTCTCCAAATGCTACAAGTTTCCATCCTGTTTGCTTTTCATCTTGCAGTGTTAATTACATTCTGCCGATCATATTCCTGTACTATTATTTTGAAAGCCCCCGATGTTGTCAGCTTTGCTTTTTATTAACCAGATAATAAATGCTTATCTTTTTAATACATGAGGGATGAATACCTCTCAAATGCAAAAACATTCATTTTAGGAGAAAAAAAGTAGATATCCTCTCCAGACTTCTTGTTTCTTCTGAATCTCCATGAAGTTTTGCAACTTTCAACATAAAACACAGATCCTTCTTTGTATTTTGTCTTTTTTTGTTGATTAGATAAGCAGTGAAAGAGATGAAGTTGGAAGGATGGATAGGGTAAAAGGCCCCACAACTTAGTTGTTACATTGTAGCAAAGCGTATTTACTTCCTTTAGTGTTCAAGTTTTTATTTTGGCTGGGATGACCAAGTACTGTCTTTGTTAGCTGAACGTGCCTATGCCAAGGGTTGGTTATTTATTTTTAATAGCTTCAAAGGTAGTCTGACATTTTTTCTTTTCTTTATTTTTACTTTATCCCTAAAAGAACTGGACAGGTGATGAGTGAAGAACTCGTAGCTGTTTAATTTTTCATAGAAATAAGTTAATTCTATTACTTTAGGATTATCAGTTATATTTTTTAGCAATTTTGGAGGTTCAAAGGTACCACTGCAAGATGTCAGGTATTCAGAAGTCATCATTATGGCTTAAACCTTACTTTTTTATCCCTACTCTTAACTTTTAAAGATTCAGATTTAATTTGAAAAAAACAATAGTTTGCACAACAATTTTGATGCCATTCTTTTGACAGATTGATACTTTTAGTAGTTGCTGTCAGTCTTTTTTTCTGCTGCTTGCTAGATCACACTGCTCCAGGAAGCTTATCTCAGAGCTGAACAAGAGCAAATAGTGTTGGCAATACGTGTAATTTAAACAATCAGAATAAACCTTCTGTCTCAAAACCTCAATTCTTAAATCTAAAGGATTTTTACTTTCACCATTCACTGTGAGGCATCTTTTTACTATTAAAATATGTATGTTATATAAATTATAAACATCTCATAGTTTTTCACTGTGATGTGAATATCCTAATCAGTCACAAATTTGCTTTTCATAAAGTACATATCTGTACATTCTAGCTTTCTGCTGGTCAATGACAAATATTAGCTTTCCTTAAAACTTTTGATTATTTTCTGTGCTTTTTTTATCATGTTCTTTTGTAGTATTTTGCATAAATTAGGCTGAACATCATACACCCTGGTTGGATGATGTCTACCAGATGTATACTTTGATACTTTGCTGTATTGAATCAGAGCTTTAATCTGTGGAGGTAAAATCTATGAAAAATGTTCAAGAAGAAGGAGGAAATAAACAAATGCAGAAGTAGTATAATGATGGACTTTTTGTACTGTGGGAGTGCTTAGGAATCACAGATAGTGGTTTACCTTTAGTTCAACTGAACAGAGTATTGTTTGGATCTATTCTACTTTGACCACCAGTAGTACTTTGTGGTGCTGTCAATCATGAAAAAGGATATCTGAACACAGCCAGCACTCATATACTGAACTTTACAAAGTTGTTAAGGTCCACAGACAGTTGGTTAGCCTTGAGAGGGGGGTGGGCAAACTGAACATACTTAACACAAGGTACAAAGTAAAATAAAGCAAGCTTGAAAGAAGCATAGTGGCATATTAATGAATTGTAAGTTTGGGATAGGAGCAAATGGACAAACTCGATGTTGCAGTGTTTTAAAAAACTTAATGTGATTTTGTTTGTACAGGGGAAAAGAGTAATTTGGAAAAGGCAAAAGTTATTAGATTAAGTTGGCATAATATTGATATAATATTATAATGAATAAACCATAGAGATAACATAGTAAATGAAAACAAGGTCTAGATCCTGAAGAAGATAACATTTCATCAATAAGCCATTAGGGTTGCTGAACAGTTTGTAATAGCAATTAATAATCCTTCTTAAGCTATTAAAGATGTGCTTGGGCAAAAAATCACTGTAAGCTACAAAATATCCAATAGTTTTTACCTCAACTGTGGAATTAATATTTTTTCTGAGGTACACAATCTGATTGTTTTAGAAGATGATGACATTCATAAAGCTAAGCCTGTGAAAGAAAACTTTTTTTTTTTGCACAAGTTGCAATAAGACTACATTTCTTCTCTTTAAAGTCCATGACAAAAATCTGGGAACCTTTTCAAAAGTATTAAGTGATTCAAGTTATTGAACTAAAGCCTGCGAGCTGCTTAAGCACAGAAGCCTTTGATTGACTTCTTTCTTTCCCACCTCCCAAGAACATGAAGGAGAACAGCAGTGGTGATAATCTACTTGGTATTTTTTTTGCATAAATCATGGAACAATAAGTACCACAGGAGTTCTGAAAAAAAATTTTGACTTTGAAATATAACCTTCAGGGGAGACTGCACAGGGAACAGTGAGGAAGGCACCACACTTCACATGATTCATTTCCCTCAGAGGTTCTTCTAGGGAGAAAATAACTTGCAAAACCTGTCCGGTATTTTTGAGATCCCTGAAAATTTTGGTAGTCACCAGGACAAAGAAAAAAAGAATCAGAGAACTGGAACATTCAGTTGGGTAATGTATCATTGTGTATAATTCATTGATAAAATTCAGTTCTTGAAACACAGCTGATTTGCTCATGTGAGTTACTAATGAACTTACTGCAGACACTGGCATAAGCTTGGAAAGTGATGTGTGACTGTTGACCTGCTTTTTAGCAAAGTGTCAGCCAGTGATAGTATTTTGTCAGGTGATGTATCATGAGCAAGGGATTATTCCTAATTGTTGGAATAGATAAGGCCACCCTATTTTGGGGAAAAGCAAATTGAGGCATAAGAAGATCAGTATCATTTGTACCTGTGCACAGAGAAAGTGTCATTAAATATTTTATTTTTGGAGATGTACAGCATTACTTTGTGGTGTTTTGTGAGAAATTGAGCTTCAAAAAAGAAATCTGATGTGACTTCTCATAAAACAATTATTACCTTTTTGTTACAGCAACAACTAGGTATCCAAATAAGACTGGTCTTTGCAAGTGAAAAGGAGGGTTCCCTTTGAAGTAGACAGTTGAGCCTGCTACCACAGAATTAACTAGAGATTTTCAATCTTATTTCTCAAATCTGTGCAAGTCCGCTTCCTCAGTACAGAAGTAGATGACTTTACCATATTTGGAATTCATTATGTGAGCAAGAAAAGTAGATTTGTTGCTTGGAAACAATTTCTTGTGTCTTTTCTTGTTGTAATAATCAAATTCAGAGAGGAAGTACAGCACTTGAGCTAGAGTAACTAACAAAAGTCAAGATTTTGCTGTCTTTTTCAAAACAGTAGACAAACAGCCCCTTCACCCAAAATTAAAAAAAACCAAATTCATATTAAAAAAATACAGGAATGTGTAGCACACACAATTATAATGAGATTTATTAATAATATTGATTACTGTTTTACTGTAAAAACAAAAAAGCTTTGTATATGTCACTTCCTCTGTAAATATAACATACAATCTTAAAGCCTTTTTAATATTGTCTTGTTATATTTCAAAATCATCAGGCTTATTTATTCATTAGGCTTGTATGGAAGAATTAGAGTTGATTAGAATCATGATTTTAAAAAGTCAGGCTGCATAAAACTGGATAAAAAAAGAAAGAAGAAAAAAGTTAGGTTAAATAACTGTGTACTGTTGATGATATTTGCATTCCCATTTTGGATCATTTATTTCAATAATTTATAAAGTAAATTGTTAAATATGCCCTATTTTTACTCTCAAGATAGCATAACAGCAACTTTCAAGAGACTCCAGTTTGATTTTTTTTGTTTCTTCTTATATTTAATATAAACATCTGGACTATTTCATTTGACTAGACTTTTGTTTAAGAACATATAATGAATATTAAAAATATATATATTTTAAGGGAGAAATCCTGATATATCTATTTCTAGAAATAATACTTTTATTTCCAAACTATATTTTCAAAGCAAGAGTACTATTCCAGATAGTAAAAAAGTTTGGAAGATAATTAGGTTTGACAGTGTCCAATCATTCCTGATTCTTGTTGACAAGCAGTAGGTCTGGGGAACACAAGCAAAGGTCAGTGTTGGAAGTGCTCTTCAGCATAATGAGTTGCTACAATAGCATTCTCCAGGCTTTCCTCTGTAAGTCCTCTTTATTTCATTAAGACAGCTCTTGAAGTAGACATTACTTAATGTCTAGTGCTTTTTAGCTTGTTTTTATTATCAAGATAAAAGCTAAATGTTTTATTATCCATAGAGTGTATGCAAAACCTAGCAAATGCAGGTAGAACTGTACTTCTATGTGCTGGGATTAACTGAGCCATTAAATGTGCTCTCAAGATCATTTTAGTCCTTTGATTTTTAACTTTCAGCTTTTGCTGTTGATGGGTTGGGTTGGGTGTTGTGGTTTGGGGTTTTTTCTTTGTTTGTTTTCTTTTTTAGTTGTAAATATCATCAGGAGAGATTTTAATGGTTGAATAGACAGACTAGTTTTCAGAAGTAAAACCAAACTAAGTGACTTTCCTTTAGTAGGTAATTAGAAGGGTAACTGATCATTAATTTCTACTAAATGACTGCTTAGAATGGTGTTAACTTAGTCACTTAGTGACTGAGGTGGACTGCAGTTTCACTCACAAACTTTCAATTAGATTCTGTGTAGCTAATGGAAGAAAGTGACTCGATGTGATTTCTCAGGTGTCTTGGCAATAATACACCCATAACAACAACAATAATAATAATAATAAAAGGGCAAGTCTAAGGAAAGCTTCAGTTTCTGTACTTAATTATTTAAAAAAACCTGCCTAATTGTAAGCTTTATCTCTGACAGTTGTCAGATGTCTTCCTGCAAGTAAAGATCAAAAGGAATAATTAGTATGTAGTCTCTTTGTCCCCCTGGCTAAGAGAATTTTTTTTAATCTGCTAAAATATGCATTGATGAAGTCCTTAATGGGAGGCACTGATTTTTGCAAGTGAAAGTTTCCTCTTATTTTATCTAATTCTGCCTTGTTCTGGTTTTCAGACAAGTGGAAGAGTAAGAAAAACTTGCCTTTTTGTAGTTTTTTAGCATAATTTCTTCAGCAAATGGACAAAAGACTCCTACTGTGAGAGGAATGTTGCAGCATGGTACTTTTTCTCTTTTGTAGAACAAAGACCTCCCTGCAAATGTAACTTCGAGCTTTGAAAATATCAATAATGTGTGAATCCCTCATTCCTTTCCTGTTTTATTCCTAATTAAAGCCTTAATTGGCCCCCAGCATTAAATATTTTGGACTCTATTCTTGTCTGAAATATGCAAATGTATGGTTTAATTCAGTTTAGAGGTAGAGTCGTTAAAACTTCACATACATCTATCTTTAAAAACTGGCAAAGAGGGAGGGGACATTCCTCCCATGAGGACTTGAGGAGTAATAAGAGAGAGGATGAAACATCTCTAGTGGATGCAGACAGGTGAATTCCTTTGGCTTTCTTTTATGCTTTCATTCAGACAATCTTGCTTAAACAGTTAGTGCAGCAGGAGAATCACAAGTGACTGAAGGAGATTACAGCTCATCTCACTCCTTCTGTACTGCTGCTTCTGTAAGAGTCAAAGTCTTCACCACAGAAGTCTGGGAGATTACTATGCTTGGTCAGGCACTTGATCACTCTTGCCTGCAAAGGTATTGTTTTGACCCTCCAGACTGAAAAAAATAAAGCTTTAATGATAGGCTGGTAGGAGAAGACTTTCAATGACCTTAAGTTCTACTTCTGGTAGGAAATAAGGATATCCAATTGAACAGGATATCCTAATTATTATATACCAATCAAACCATAAATTCATAACTATTGAATATGTAGAACCATTCATGTATGTTGGTCATACTAAGCTGCATCATATTGACATAGTAAAAGGCACAGTAAAAAGCTGAAAATCATTCAGGACTGATGAGTGCCAGACTATTTCAGTTCACAGCAAAAATGTGGAATGAGTCTACATCATACCATGCTGTTTATGTCAAAGGCAACCAAAGAGTAAGAAAGTGAAGCCAGACTGATAGGCACTGGTGGAACATCAGAAGGAATAAAATGTCAGAAACCATCAGAAAAGTTTAGTGTCACAGAACAATAGTAGATATTTGAGCATAACCAAGCCACTGACTAGGTCTAGTCCCCAAGTTCCTTATCACAGAGTAGATTAAAGCTTGTGAAGATTTATATAATGAGATGTACTGTCTTCTCATGTACAGATTTGCCCTCCTTTATTCCTACGTCCTTCTGAGAAGATGTTAATTCTTGAGATTCTAGAGCAAATTTGTCACTGTTTAACTTTCTCACAGGTCTCAGAGTCCTGAAACTGAAAACTCTGTTATTGAAAAAGCAGAAAGAAAGAAATCAACTAATATTCTTCTGCATCTGTCTATAAATCTAGCAGCACAACATTGTTAAAATCTAACAGGAAAATGGAATCTTTTTCTGGAGAGGTAAAAAAAATGGGAAAAAAATGTTATCTGTACAGTAATTAAATTAATTATTCATATTATTGGATATAAGTGACACTGCCACATGTTTATAATGTTAGTCATAAACCCTACTTCACACAGAGCTACATATCAAAGATAAAACATCAACTTATTACCAGAGGAAAAAACAGAGTGAGATAATAAGTGAGAAAAACAATATATTGTATGGCTGGGCCTGGTCCACATGGTGCATGTACAGCCTAGGAGTCTTGCTGTACCTGTCATCCAGCTGTCAGGGTGAAGAGACTGTTCCTCTTCTCATGGAAACCACTGAACAAGAAGAGGCTTGAGATGAGAGAGGTTTAATACGTCCCCAAGGACTTCAGCACTAACTCTGGGTGCAGGCAGTGAACACTCACCAATGCAGGAGGCTGGAAGCAATTGAAATATAGCTAGGTAATTCTCTCCCAGCCCAAGGCAACCAGAGATGAACAAGAAGTTTGACTATTTTAGAGATTCATTATCTGATGTCTTTGCTTTCAACTCTGACACAATCCCCTATAATATGTCATAGTCTGTTTTGGCTCCACAAAAGAAATTAAAAAACCAAAAACACACACACACACATTTGGTTTTGCTTACCTTTACTCTTAGCACTTTTAGTTTTTATCTGTCTTTTTTTTTTTTTTTTTCCCTTAAGTGTATTTCAGTGATGACAATTGTGTTCAGTTACTCTTTTTGGTCCTGTTTGTTGTTACTTACATTTCTATTATTCAGTTAGACTTTTTTTTTTTTTTTTATGATACACCAAATCTTATAGAAAAACTTTGCCATTTATTCTTTTAATCTTGAAATGTAATATGGTCTATTTAGCCAAGTGAGTTTGTATTATTCATGACCTGGGAAACTTTCTGGGTAATTTCTATTACCTTTTGCTTTCAAAAGTAATAAGTGGCACATACCATTAGTAGTTCTTTGTATGAATCCATTCATCATTTATAATTTGTCCATTATACTTCATTCTTTTTCCTCCTCTAGGGACAATGGCCACAGTTCCACTTATAAGTTTTCCTTCATTTTTCAAATTATTTTGCCAAATGCATATTGATATTTGGACAGTCAAAGCAAATTTATGCTTGGGCAACTAATATGATTTTGTCTTATTATCAAGCCACTTCAGTTCTTGGGAGGCATCCAAAATTCAGCATGTGATTTTGCCTTTTCATATCCTTAATATTTGCATTTAAAATGACCATATGTTAAGTGTATGTAGCTATAGAATCATAGAATCATTTGGAACGGAAGGGACCTCCAGAGGTCGTCTAGTCCAACTCCCCTATAGTGAGCAGGGACATCCCCAACTAGATCAGGTTGCTCAGAACCTTGTCCAGCCTCACCTTGAATGCCTCCAGGGATGGGGCCTCAACCACCTCCCTGGGCAACCTTTTCCAGTGTTCCACTACCTTCATGGTAAGGAATTTTTTCCTAATACCTAACCTAAATCTGCTTTAATTTAAAACCATTACCCCTTGTCCTTTCACTACAACCCTTTGTAAACAGGCCCTCTCCAGCCTCTTTGTAAGTTCCCTTCAGGTACTGGAAGGCCACTATTAGGTCCCCCCAAAAACCTTCTCTTTTCCAGGCTGAACAATCCCAGCTCCCTCAGCCTGTCTTCATAGGGGAGGTGTTCCAGCCCCCTGATCATTTTTGTGGCCCTCCTCTGGACCCTCTCTATCAGGTCTATGTCCTTTCTGTGTTGAGGGCTCCAGAGCTGAACACAGTATTCCANGAGGGCTCCAGAGCTGAACACAGTATTCCAAATGAGGTCTCACCAGAGCAAAGTGGCAGAATCACCTCTCTTGATCTGCTGGTCACGCTTCTTTTGATGCAGCCCAGGATGCGATTTGCCTTCTGCGCTGCCAGCATGTATTGTTTGCTCATGTCCAGCTTCTCGTCCACCAATATCCCCAAGTCCTTTTCTGCAGGGCTGCTCTCTATCTCCTCACCCCCCACCCTATATTGATAGGGGGGATTGTTCTGACCCAGGTGCAGGACCCTGCACTTCGTCTTGTTGAACCTCATGAGGTTCATCTGGGCCCACCTCTCCAGCCTTTCCGGGTCCTTCTGGATGACATCCTGCCCCTCCAACTTATGAACAGCACCACACAGCTTAGTGTCATCAGCAAACTTGCTGATAGTGCACTCAATCCTGCTGTCAATATCGTTTATAAAGATATTAAAGAGCACAGGTCCCAGTATGGACCCCTGAGGGACACCAGTTGTCACTGATCTCCAACAGAAGTAATCAAGAATAGTATGAAAAGTAGGTTTTGTATAGCAGAAAACCAATAGTGATGTTTTTAGTTATGTAGTTTTAATTTTTCCAGACACCTGCAGTTTATTGTGGCACTACGGAAAGCACATAAATTAAGCTCCATTTTTGGTTGCTTTATTGTACAAACCTTTCATGTGTACAGCCGTTTTGAATGGATTACAAGAAGTTAAAAAGGACTTTCTTTCCCTAGAGAATGCTTCCTGTTATTTCATCTGTAAAGTTATTTTTTTCTTCCTTGTTCATAACTGTTCTCAATATGTTGAAAGAAGCTGTATCATTTTTTAAATTTATTTATTTTGAAAAATGTTAAAGCAGTCAGTTTAGTGAAATACCAAGGGTCATGATCACCTGTGGTGAAATCTGTAAGTTAATGGAGCTGTATTCACTTATATTGAGCTGAACTTGGCATTAATTCGTGAAATACAGTAAAACTGTGGAACAGAACAGAGAATAACAGTGTAATGTAAGGAAATTGCATTGAAACTACAAGCTGCCCAGTGTATGAAGTCCTACAGATAATTAAGGTCAGCCTTTTAGAACTGTTATGGGGATTTAGGTGTCCCACATTGAATTACCTGTTGTTTTTTTTCTAGCTTTGTCATAGGTATATCCTTAGATAAAATCTTAATTCTTCATCAGGTTTATAGGATATATAGTATTAAAAAAAAATAGGTTACTCAGGGTTAGATAATTAGAAGGTCTCATAGACTTCAGTGATAATCAAATGAAGCTCCCTGTCAAGAGGGCTTCATGACTGAAGACATGATCGTTCTTTGGCCTGAATTGGCATAAACTGGTTCTACTGCATGTCTTGCTGTTCCCTTCATGCATCTCATCTTTGTGCTGACACAGGCATTTGTTCAACCATGCACTACCTTGGGAATAGATTTGGGTTAAAACTGTTTTGAAGAGGTTATTTCTCAATGTATGTTATTTTGCTATTCCAGTTCATCATGTAGCTTTACAAACACCAGGCCATGACACTCAGAAGAAGAGCTTTACAGTGGCAGGAGAAAGCAGCTCAGAGGAGGGTAGCAAAGTATAAAACCTCTCCTGGTGTTAAAAATTCTGGCTCATTTTTGCTCAAGGAGCATGATGAACAACATTGTTAGTTATGAAAGTTTCACTCTTTGCTGCGTTATTCTATGATCTAGCAAGACTTGAAGGTATTTTTCATTCTATCTGAATAAATCCTTTCTTTCAATTAGAAGTAGCTCTTATACCAAAACTCACTATCACTGAACATTGTTGGAATAGAAATTTAATTTGCCTCTATCCAAATGCACACATTTTGGGCAATAAACAAGATGAATCGAGGGCCATTGTGTTGTTGGAAAGCCATGACATAGTGGCTGTTACTGAAACTTGGTTGGATGATTCCCTTGATTGGAATGTAGGAATAGATGGGTACAAGCTAACTTTGGGAAGGGTAAGCAGGGTAGGAGGCAAGGAGGTGTTGCCTCCTACATCAGTGAACAGGTGAAATCAATGGAGCTCCACCTGGGGAAGGATGATGAACTGGTTGAGAGCATATGGGTTAACATTAAAAGGGAAGACAGGTGAAGATAATGTTACAGTAGGGGTCTGCTACAGGCCACCTGACCAGCAGGGCCAAGTAGATGAGGGCCTCCATAGACAGATAGAAGTGGCTTCATGTTCACATGCCCTGGTCCTTGTGGGGGATTTTAACCACCCTGACATCTGCTGGAGGGACAACACAGCAAGGCACCAGCAATCTAAGCTGTTCCTTGAATGAATCGATGACAACTTCCTCCTCCAAATGGTGGAGGAACCAATTAGGAAAGGTGCTATGCTGGACCTTGTTCTTACCAACAGGGAAGAGGTGGTGACCAACATAAGGCTGAGGGACAACCTTGGCTGCAGTGTCCATGAAGCACTAGAATTCAAGATCCAATGCTCTTGTGAATGAGAGCATTGCAAAAATACTGAGAGGTAATAATTAATTTTAATCAGCTAGATATTAAAAGTCTCTGCAAAAATCTCAAGTTTTCAAACCATGTTACAGTGAAGTCTGATGGGAATCTACCTGAAGAAAATTCTTACCTATTCACAAAGGAGTTCCTCATGTTATCTGCTGGGGAAAGCAGGCTATTGAAACTTACCCTAAGTACAGTGATATGAAATGTTAAATAAAATATTTATTTTACAAATTAAATTACATCGAGGAGAGAGGAAACAACTCCATCAGTTAGATTGCTACCATGCCCACTTGCAACAGTAAGCTAGAACTTGGGAAAAAAAATAATAAATAAATAATTGTCTCCACTAGGAACAACAGTACTGTGACAGGGAAAAGCAATTTGGTTATAATATAATTTAGCTGCTTGAATTGAACTTGCAAGCCTTTAAAGGAATTTTAAATTTAATAATGGAAAGGGGAATGTAATTTGTTTTAGTTTAAGTTTACCTGATCAAAAGCTTTATTCAGAGTGTGAGGAACCTTGTTTGGGCTTCAGGTATTTTGATGCTGTCCATTGTATTTTTTAAGCAATACACTCTGGGGCAGGTTGACTGATATAAGTGGATCTTACAAGAATAGTAAGGTACTAGTGAGGTACTTGTGGTACTGTATTTTTAGAGAATTTATTCATGCTGAATAGCATTTTGTGTCTCTTATTGACAATTTGTATCTCAGTCTCATATTGACATCATATACATGATTCTATGTAATACGGTAACCTGAATCTTGAGCTTGTAATGTATCAGATCAAGATATTGCCAAAAAAAGTTGCAGGAAGACAAAGCTGTTAAAATATAAATCAGTTTGCACTTAAAACAAAGAAAGAAAACCACAAACAAGCAACCCTACTCCCCTCTACCCAAATTATATAGACTTCTTAAACTTAGGGTCTTTGGAAGAGATCTGAGAGTATTTATCATAGTAATAAGTTCATTATTTCTCTTCATGTCTGTGGTGATGGTGGTGGTGTTTTTCTAATTTTATTCTAATACCTCTAGTTATTGAGAAAAACTGTATTAAAAATCAAATGCAAATGAAGACTAGTATCCTGCCTAGCAGTAGATTCAGAAGGAAGCCCACAAGGTAAGAGGAAAGCAAGCACACAGATTTTTATCAGTGTGTATTCTCAGTGCTAAGAACATGCAGCTCTAATGCCTTCTGAGCCAGAGATAGTTTCTTCTGTTTAAGACAAATTATTCTTCCATGCATTTATCAAATATTCCATTAACTTATCTAAATGAATGTACTACGAATGTTCATCCTATGGACAGGCAGAGGATGTGATATTGATTTTTTTTTTTTTAAGCACTACTATTTGTACTCCAGGTTCTTGGAAACACTAATTTTTTCTACACACTATATATATGTACCTGACAAAATCCAATCTTCCCCCATCCTTATACTCTGTATCCCACTTTTAAGCCTTCCCCCATCCTTCTATCCCTGAGGTCTTTACCTAGGGATATTCTGCCCCTCAATTAACTAAATAGTGAAAATTTATTTAAAAAAAGTGTTAATAAGATGCATTAATTGTAATATGCCTCCTTTTTTCCTATTGTGACAATGGGTAATAAACAGCAGTCTTTAGCTATAAGCTTGAATGTCTCAGACATTTCATCCCTAAACTAATATTTGGAGTTGCGGATACTCGATCCAATATCATAATTCATCAGAACCACTGAGGACCTTCCAGCTTCTGTAACTGCAATATAATGCTGCACTTGCCTTGATGATTTCATGCCTTGTTGATTTCATGCCTTGTTATTTAATAGTTGCACAGTAATAGAATAATAAACTGGAATAAAATTTCATCTTCAGAATTAAGTTTCTTTTCACCCTTCCCTTAAATTTTCTAGTGGCACATTCTTATATCTATGCCCTGAAACAATATTTTTTGTTAACATCAAAATCTTAAAGTGATTGGAAGTGTTTATCAGGAATTCAGGAGACTCATAAAATGAGGTATTGTGGCACTGACTTTTTTGGGCCAAACTTGATCAAACTACATAATCCTTCTGGTTTTCTCACCTGTCTAAATTAGAGATAATAGTATTTTACTGAGACAGCAATCTGCTGAGACATTTTAGTAAATTGGATCAGATAGGTATGAAAGTATAGATAATAGAAAAAACAAACGAAAGTATAAACCCTTGTTTCAACTATGAAAAAATACATGGAAAATGGCCTGTTGGAAGTTATGTCAAATTACTTGTGGTGCAGAATCTTGTTCTTCAAGAGCTGCTGGAACTAATTCCTTCCTCATACCAATTCTACATTGTCCAGTGGTGTGGCAGCCTGTGATAAGAGGCTGTTCCACATTTAGAAAATAAGAAGAGCAGCTGAGCTAAGGATGTTGCTGGAGAGTTAACTTATATATTTTGACTTTTAAGGGCTTAAGTCAGAACCCCAACTTTATTTAAATGTATTTTATATTGAATTATAATAATCATCCTACTTACCTCCCATCTGCTAAGCTGCTTAGAAAATAAACAGTAGGTGCTGCCTTAGCATATGCACTGGAAATAAACTGTCAAAGAGTCATTACAGGATTATTCTTTTGTTGCAGCTGTCATTGGTGAGCTCTTCCTCATATGCTTGCTAAATTAGATGACTTTTTTTTTCTTTATATGCCAAGGTGTCCCTGCTTACTTGTTTTATATAACATGTTACTGAAATGAAATGGAGAAGCATTAGTCTGCAACATTCATTCCTGCCTGCCAGATGGCTAAGTGTCTTCTGCCTCAGAAGTCTCAATATTTTCATACCCTGACAACTGGATTTACAAATTGTGTGATCTGGGTATCTTGAAATGGGAGACAAGCAGCTATTAAAAAAAGAACCTACTACCTGCCTATTCTCATTTAGATTTAGGTGTCTGATGTGATCCACAGTTACTTTGCTCCATGACAATCTGGTCAGAACCTTCTATATGTTATCCCAACCTTACAGAGATCTCTACTGGCTTTACTTACTGATTGACATCCGTGGGCAAGAATAGGTGTTTCTTTTTATTTTATATCACCTTTTCCTTCATAGGTATTTCAAAACTAAATGTTTATTTCTCTTCACCATGCTTTTAAGGATGTTTCACAAGAAATTATCTGTAGAACTCATATAAATAAATAACTTATAGTGGACTGTTTTCCATAAAAAGAGGAGTATTTTATAATGACTAAATTAATACTGTTTAATATTCCATAGAAGAGAGCTACTTGAGCTGTCTAAAATTAATGGAGAATGAGAAAACACTATAGAAAGAGATATTTAAGTCCATAAGCCCAAATATTCTGTTTTGTATTTGTTAATGTGACTTCCTCTAAAACAATTGTTACTGGTCAGTTAGTCTCAATTGCTATATATAAACCCTTGTTAATAAAAGAAAAAAAATTTCCCCGGTAAGGGTGCCAGAGCACTGGCACAGACTGCCCAGAGAGGTTGTGGAGTCTCCTTCTCTGGACGTATTCAAAACCCATCTGGATGTGCTTCTGTGTGACCTGGTCTAGGGAATCCTGCTATAGCAGGGGGGTTGGACTACATGATCTTTCGAGGTCCCTTCCAACTCCTAATGATTCTGTGATTTATCAGTTATGCATCCAGATATTCCTGAAACAAACTTCAGAGTTCAGAGGTGTTTTTTCTTTTTGTTTGATTATGTTTGGGGTTTGTTTGTTTTTTTAATTTAAATTATCTTTCTTTTTCTGTCTTAAGGTTGGATGATAAATTAGTACCTTGTTCATCCTTCAAGCATTAACTTGTTGGGATAAGTTTAGGAGGTCTGGAACAGCTGTTTGACTGAAGCTAAGTATTCATTTCCCTAAGCTGTATGGAGTAGGTATATTGGGCATTGAAGGGTGGTGATGGATATGATACAAACAAAAAATATATTGTATAACTAATCTTAATATATTGTAATCTTAACTAGATTTTTAATGTTGCATTTGTCAGAAGTTATTTAATCAAACAGGTGTCTATGGTTTGTCTGTTAACAGGAGACATTTATCCTACTGACCTCCACTGAGTCAGCACACATCTGCCTTCTGGTATAATTTTATCTTGTGACACTAATAGGAAGTTTTGGAAATCAAATGTGTTGTTTCTAGTCCTGAATCTAATCCTTACTTCTTATCCTCTACTGGTCTCATTCTCTTAATATCTTGTTCCCCCTCTATCCTTCAGAGGATGCTTCCTTATAATTGCTGTGTTACAGTTTGCCTAAAGGTATGTGACTGCTCCCAAAGTCCTGCATCTGAAATTCTTGCTGTAAAGATGTGTTATTTTCCCCCTGAAAAGCGTCTGTTTCATGACTTTTGCAACCTCTCTTAAAAGTAAAATTGGACAGTCCACCCTCAGAGTGCTTAGATAAGCCCCTCAGGGAGTGAGAATGATATTGGCCATTTACTAAATAGCTGAAACATAGCTTCTGCTGGAAGGAACCATTAAAGAGATGAGTAATCGCTGGTGACAGATCTTCACAATGGTAATTCAACAACTAATTAGGATTGTTGTCACAGTTAGTGGCATTTCTTCTTGGTAAAGCAGCATGCAAAGTAACCCTTATATTACAAGGTACTGTAGCTGACAGCCTAGAAGCAGCTGATAACTATGAGGTCAGTGTGCAGCTGCCCAGAATAGTGAAAGAATGATTTAATGTCTGCAACCTCTGAAAAAGAGATGTTCTCTGACTAATTCTTGAGAGATTTTGATGTGTCATCTGGTGCTGATATGAAGACTTTCTCTAGATGTAATTCCTTATCTAAGAAAATGGTCACTGACAAAAAAGTTATTAAAACACAACCTTCACTTTGTCCAGAATCTGTGCAGTAAATATGTTCACTTGTGGGGTGAAATGAATTATCATATTTTTCTAGACAAGCAGTCCATTTGGAAATAACAGAATAAAAACAATACAGAGTAACTGGAAAAAATCAAGAGCTCACTTGATTCCAAATATCTTCTCTTTTTTAGTGGCAGCCACAAGTTTTGCCTTCATTAATTCAGTAGCTGATTAAGAAAACATCTTTTTGCTATTCTTACTTTATTTAGTGATTATAAAGTGCTATAGACTAGAAAAAAGACTAGAACAGTAAAACCACAACAGATCACCACCTGAACACTGAAATTGAAGTGGATTCTCTGTTTCTTCTTACTTTTTTTCCAGTCTTGCAGTGACATCCTACACAAATGCTGTGACTATAGGCACACCTGTATATTTTTTTAGGAATTAGAGTTTACCATGATGGGAGTGTTTAGAAAACAGGTACGGTGGCCCAGTTTTAGAGTTTAAAATGAAACTTCACTGGATTGATGTTTGTTGACCACACACTCCATAATAAATGATTAGTTCTTAATTCATTATTCCTATATAACTTAAGCAGCTAGTCCCCAACAACCACATCCTAAATTGATGATGAGTAAACAATGCCACTTCTGTGATAACTTATTGCCCTGCATATTGCCACACATTGAAACAGGCTTTTGTGGCCAAACTGTAAAAGCAGCCAAGCTCAGAGGTCTTCCAGAGTCTGTGGTAGAGTACTCTCTGTAGTGTATAATGTTATAAAACAAGGAAGAGAAAAGTATGTGGGAGTAGGGGTGAATAATTGACTTAACAGGACTTGAGATACAGAACTTGAAGCACAGAAAACAACAATAGCAATTTTCAGGCCAAAAATCTTTAGTATATTTAGATACTGAAAGATGCAGGTTAAACACATAATGTGTGGTATAAATTTGAAGAGATTTGGAAAACATGGCATGAACATTGAAATTGTGACCTTTTCTAAGGCAATATAAAAGATAAAACTTTGGCTCCACTCCTTATTTATATGCAATGGATTGGGGCTGCAATCAATAGTGAAACTTCAGTGGAACCAGCATTCATTTCACAGCGACATTAACTTGGGGATAAAAAAAATTATTACTCAAAATATAGAAAGATTAATCTCTTTGGTATCTTTAGACCAAAGTCAGACACCTGAGAATGAAATGCTTTTTATATCCTTTAGAAAGTCTTTCACTATGTACATGGAACATATTGCACGTAGAACATGCAACATTTCCTGTACAGCATTGAGTATGTTGAGATTAATGAAACAAAATTATACCACATGTTTTTTCTCATATTCTTTTACAATTAATATTCCTGTCCAGATTTCAATAACAATATATAAGCTATTGAAAAGGTTCTTATAGCCTGAAAGAAATCCTGTTAGAAAGCAAGTTTGCTGAATGCTCTGCCGTTGTCATTTCATCGGAGGTCTTAAGAATGTCTTAGTGTCTTTAGAAGGATTCACTTTTTCACCCAGTGTACAATTTTGATTTTGAAACATGATTCTCTCTAGTCACATACAGTTAAGTTTTTATTGGCTAGAAATTCAAGTCAATATGTAATAAAATTTAGGTACCTACATGAAAGTCAAAGTGGTCTTCACATACAGAAATAAATAAAACATTTTTATTAATTTGCCTCCTTAGTCTTGGAAGTGTCTAGGCTTCAGAATCTGCTGAGATGTCTGGGAAAGAAACTAGGTGTGAAAAATGACAAAGAGTAGGGAGAAGAAAAATTATTTTTCAAAAAAGTTAAGAACTGTAAACAGAGAGGATGAAGGTTGGAACTGATTGAACTGAGGACCTGGCAGATTGACTGAAAACACTCAGAAAAAAACTTGATGATCCTTGTGGGTTTCTTCCAATTTGGGGGGATGTTTTAGAAGAATATGTATAGGAAAGAGGGGATGTGACCTGGAAGCTAGGTAAAAGGGAAATTGGATAGGCTGTTTTGCATATGTGAACCAGAAGGAAATTAGCTTCATGGAGTGCCTGGACAAGAAGGGAATCACCCAGTTAGATCAATAGCTAGACGGTCGTAAATACTAAACTGTTTAGAAATTGAAGTAAGAACAGAATATGGCAGAACAGGAATATATGTTAGATAATGCAACTGTACATTAAATTATGAAAGCCATTCTGATCATAAGAAACCTCTGCAAAATCTGCAGGTGTAAGAATATTTTCTTTCATGATGAATCTATGTTTTTTAATATTATTGGAATGTTTTAAGAAACCTATATAAATGATTATGCATGATAAACTCTTTTTATGATTGTTTAGAGAGCTTTAGTCTGATCTAATGAAATGACCTTAATTACGTATCCATATGCTCGATCTCATTTATAAACAGTGGAGAGAAATTCTTTGCTGCTGATACAGCTATTGTTGTTATAGCCTGCTGCTATGGGTGTCACTGAAGCAGTTAGTTCCCTTCTTTCCTTCTGTACTACAGTATGTTAATTCCTGGAATGAACTCTCTGTTCTGATGTGTATTTGGTAAACCCAGTAGTTTTCTTGCAACATTTACTTATGAAAACTGGTTTCTAAAGACCTATGACTGCAATAAAAGGATGGCTGGCTTCTAATAGTTGCACACACTTACACACCCACATATTTGTTAAAAATAGTGCTTTAAAAAAAAAACAACAACAAGCCAAAATCACTTAAATAGCCACAAACCATAGGTACCTCTATGGAAATGGGTTGTAACTTTATGGAAGACTAGTTGGGCTAATTTAGCAACATGCCTCTTGTTGTGGTTTAACCCCAGTCAACAGCTAAGCACTATGCAGCTGCTCACTCACTGCATAGCCCAGAAGGCTGGAGGAAGATAATACATAATAATAAAAATAAAAT
>VWZX01011397.1:730410-891668 GCA_013399015.1 Galbula dea
ATAAAAATAAAATGAAAAATTTAAAAAAATAATAAAAAATTGCAATGAAAATGTAAATAATATAAATAATTTAAAAGAGAGAAACCCTAAGAAAAACAAGTGATGCAAATGAAAATTGATTGCTCACCACCAACCAGCTGATCCCTAGTCACTCCCTGAGCAGCAGCCTTCAGCCATTTTTCCCCCTAGTTTATTTGCTGAGCATGATGTCTGGTATGGCATGTCCCTTGGTCAGTGTAATGGTTTTCCCCAGGCCTCTTCCTTGGTAACCAGCTTGTAACCAGGGAAGTGATCAGAAGTTCCCAGTATTCCATGCAATTTCACGTAACTAGGAGTATAAATAAGAAGAGCAGAAGCCTGCTCGCTCTCTTCCTTCTGGTGGATGCAAAGACGCAGGTTCTCTGCTGTCGGTCCTGCCTGTGTCGGGGAGAGAAGCCTTGTAGGCCTTGGGAGCAGCAGTTCCTGAATTTCAAGAATAGTTGTGAGATTTACTTCTTAAAACTTACATATCTGTTTCGTTTTCTCCTCTTTGTTTTTTTTTTCCCTTGTCCCTTCTTCCCTTTCCCTCTCCCTTTCCCCTTCCCTTCCCAGGGGGATGTTTTGGGGGTTCTCTCTAGTTTATGTATTGTATTTCTTGGTATATGGTATTATATAGACAAATGCATTAATCTCTAATATAATTTGAATTATTTTGGACTCTTTAATTGTTCTATATTTGGGTTTTTTTCCATTACTCTGAGAAGGAAGGGAGGGAGGGAAGAAAGCTTTCACTGTGGGTTTGAGCATTTGGCAGAAAGCCGGGTCCAAACCATCACAGTCAGTTATGGTTAGCTGTCTCTGCTGTGTCTCCTCCCGGCTTCTTGTGCACCCCCAGCCTACTCTCTGGTCAGGTCATGTGACGAGCAGAAAAGGAACTGACTTTGTGTAAGCACTGCTCAGCAGTAACTAACACACCCCTGTGTCATCAGCACTGTTTTCAGAACAAATCTGGTACATAGACTTATCCTAGCTGCTATGAAGAAAATTAACTCCAGCCCAGCCAAAACCAACACACCTCCTAAAAAAACCCCCAACAACTACATTTGCCTGATCATTCTGTGAGTATTGGAATTTGGAAGTTTAATAGGAATGCACTCATGAATTTGGTCTGGTTAGAAAATTCCTCACCCTTCTGTCGATTAATCACCTTCTGTCGATTAATCTTAAAACCTAGACTTTCTTTGAACTGAAAATGCTAGAATACGAAAGTAATACAGGAGTAATACTGCTCCTTGTGAACACACCTTCAAGGAGGACAGTGATGTAGCTGCTCATTGGTGTTGTGGCTTTTCTCCCAGTTTGGAAACTTGTGGTCTAGGTGGAGCTGATCAAGAAACTGCCTTTCTGTAGTGGAAACGTAGTAGTGGTTAGATGCATAGGTGTGAAATTCAAATGTTAAACTGGGAGTTGGAAAGAAGAGTTAGGACAGAGAAGCTCATTCTTAGCCCAAGACTTGTCTCTTTATTATTTTTCATTTTCATAACATTTTACCTGTTCAACTCTCAAGGATTAGTTTTCCACAATATACTGTGAAAACTGGCATGTGTGCTCCTAAGGCAAGTGAACTCACACCTAAGATTTGTGTGTATTGTATTAGTGCTTTTCTGAGCATTTCATGTTGCTGCTCTTCCTACATGCTTTTAGCCTTCCAATCAGATGACAACAGAAGACAAACCTGAGTATTCAACCTTACTGTGTTGGTAGCACTATGCTGAAATGAAGCACAGTATTGGTTGGTTTAGGTTTTTAATATTCTAGTAAGGATTTGCAATTTCTGAGAAACTCAAACCCTTCATTAACAGCATTATTTTTTTTTTTCTTGTGACGCTCAATACAGAAAAATGTATTAATCTGATGATTTAAGGGTAGTACCATAGCTATTGTCTTTCAGGAGCAGGTGACTTGCATGTGCTAAATGCTATAGACATCCAGGATAAGAAAAGCTTAGGCCACAGGTTTTGCCACAGAATAGGAAACACTTTATTGTAGGGGTGTCATGAAAATGGTACAGTTGGATGTTGGACATCAGTGAAAGTCTGGGCAGATGATAGCCTGATTACTGGTCTGAGAGATTACTGTGTAAAATAATAATCAGAGAATGAGGGAGCAGAGAGGGGTTGGGAGGTGAAAATATTAAGAGGTTCATTTTTTTACATATTAAACTTTAATTCATAGCTAGTCATCCATGAAATCAAAAAGTTAGAAAGATGAGCCAACATCTTTCTGAAGGCCTTGAAAGAGCAAAAGTAATTTACTAAGACTGTAAAAAATATTAATTTCTTGAATAGTCAGAAAGAACTTAGAACTCCTCCATATATATATATATATTTGCATAATTGTATGTTTCTAGAAGTATTAAGGTAAGTAGTATATGAATATAAGTTTCACTCCATACGAGTTTGTCCCCCACACAGTGATTATATAGTAATGAGTGGGAATAAAAAGGAGAAATGTTTAAGTAGTGTGCAAATTCATTAATTCTTTTACATATTAAAGTGTTTTTCCCATCACAAGAACACTATTATAACAATAATTATTATAGAAACTAATGAATAGTTTTCTTTGTGTTCTAGCAGTCTCTCAAGGCAAATACTTATTTTTATTCTCTCATATCAATATTTTTTACATACCTCAGTAAATAACCAAAGACTTTGTGGTGCTAAGGACCATGCTGTAAAAGAGTTCTTTCCCTCTGAGATCTGAGGTCAACAGTGTGCAATAAGATAACATTCAAATAATGAAGGAGTATGAATGAAATCTTGTAAGTACCTTCTATAGTCACCAAAACTGTGTCGATTCAATTAGTGTCTACTTAAATCCAACCTTCAGTCCACAAGACATGGCATCATGAGAAAACAAGAAGCCTCCATAGCAACTTGTAAGAACACTAACTATAGAAACTAATGACAATTTCCATATCTCTTTGTCATTTCCAGACCTATATAATGTGCCAGGAAACTACTGAAAAGGGAATAAAACAAACAAAGTTTAAAAAAATACACAAACCACTGAAATAAAGCAACAGCAAAAAACCCAACTAGAACTAAACATGAGAACTTTGTTTACAATATCTTTCTCTGGAAAATGAAACTTTAAAAGCAAATGCTGTCAGGTTCTTTTGGAAGATGAGAAACACATTACAAACTTGATTTTGATCACGTACAAGGCCACTCAAGAATGTCTTAAACTGACATGAAAAAGAAATGTTTCTTTTTTCCTTCCTTGTTTTTCTACCAGATAAAAAGAGTGCTTTATTGTACTGGGTGTTAGTCTACATGAAGAACAGAATTCTAACTATAATAGATGAACAAGTGACAACTAATGTGCAGTTTCAATCCTGCATTTTAATTATTTTTTTTTAACTTGAAAACCTAAATAATATTTTGTCGTCCAGGTTTTTAAAAATGCCAAAAGTATTTCAGATTCAGCAATCTTATATAGTCAATATTGATAAGAAAATTTAATGTAAACAGGTTCCCAAAAGTCTGTGGCAAAATTTCATGCTGATTAAGTGATCTGAATGCATATTTTGGTATACACCATAAACATGAGCATGGAGAAGGTATTTAGGAGGAAAATCAGATCCTCATTTCTACAGCAAATAAAATCCCTCATATATCTTTATCTCTGCAGCCAAAGAATGGGATCTGCTTTAATACTTCTAATTTCCCTCAACAGCTTTAAATGAAAGCAGCTTTCTTTGTGGTTTCTTACTTCAGAATAAGTCAGTATTGTTTGCTGCTGGGAAAATACCTAAGATGAGGCATATCTGAGACAACTAGAAAAACATTCATTTTTTTGTTCTATGGGTATTACTGTTGTGGTTTTTATGCAGCTGGGAAAACATTAAATACTTTGCCAATGATTAGGTGCTTTATGAGATGCATTTTGTGCTAGAAGCATTTCAGGTCCAACTGTTGGTTGTTTCATGCACATGTTTTTTAGGTCTGTTCTCTATTCTTACAATTAAGATGGATGATATTACAGACATAATGTTAATGAATTTTCATTTTATTAAACAGAAGAATTTTAGCTTTTTTAGAGTATGTGTTCACCCTAAAAGTTTGCAGGTATCATTATTTATCCCCCTAAAGCACCCCTTCAAAAATTCTGGGACTACACCCCTATGACAAAACCTCAGAGACTTTTGTTGATATATTTTGCCATGCACAAACAGACTTGTGCATGGATATGCACAGTTTATGAATCCAGATTAGTTATTTATTGACTGATGCAGCCATTAGTTAGCTAGCACTAACAAGCTGCTAGGATGTGCATTGGTGTGCTACCACACCCAGGGAGACACCAGATGAGTTTTTCAGTCAGCTGCAGAAAGGTTAGGCTAGAGAATTGCTTGGCCTCCACTGCTTTGAATGTTCTATATGTTTGTAACATATTCCTTTTTTTCTTTATTTTTTTAAAATGTCTTTTATTGTTAATGTTTCCCTCCCCTCTGCATTACTGTGATTCTTGCAACAATTACACATCTGTGTTTTTACTTTTTTCACCTTGCATGGCTTTAGCTTATGAGCTTTCTTAGACCTTGACAATGATTTTTTTTTCTGTAAAGCTAATGCAACAGCACATAGCTGTTCTGCACTAAACTGAGTTTTCCACTGAAGACCTTTGGGTTTAGAGTTACCCACCCCAGAGATGCACTTTCAAATTCAAACAACTATGATTATGAAAAACTTTATTTTTCTTATAAGGATATGATATTCCATGTACTGTGCATTGTGACTAGCTTTAGCTGTTATTTCCACTATTTTCAAAACTCTTAATGTTTTGAAATTATAGACTTCATGTCTTGGAGGAAAAAAAAACCCAGAGAAATAGGATTTTCCCTATTGTCTTCCATAACTGTTAAAAAATTTAAAACATCCTCATGTTACATTTAACATCATAGGACTTTAATAATACAGGTAGCATAAAAAGTGTATTCCTTTGGAGGAAGGCAATAATATTGTTGCATTTTATCCAATGAGTCTAATTCAGAAAATTAATATACTTTTTCAAAGATAGAAAAAATAAAGTACTTTAGTACAATTCTCCCTATTTCATGTAGAAATTAATTTTACTTCCTCTAATTTCTGCAGGTAATTTAATAATGTGGTCAGGTCAGAATTTTTCCTTCCCTGGAGCAGAAGTTTACTGATCCTAGAAAGTGTTTCTCTACTTGTTAAGCAATGTTGTCAGTTGAAGAATATAGCTATCCTGTATGATATGGGATAAGCAGCAGCTCTGTAAAGAGAGCCTTGGTAAAGCTGGTGTTACAAATTATAAAATCCAGGAACACTGCAGCAAAAATTGTGGTAAAACTGACATTCTCTGTAAGATGAAACACAGCTTTATCAATGCAAAAGTTCTATTTTTCCTAAAATGTAAGGAAACATAGGTTTTGTAATAACAGGAATATATTATTGTGTTTTAATCTGCTTTATATTTGCCTTTATGTTGGATTTTCTAAGAGCAACATGGCCAGATAAACCTGATTAACCTTAACCTGATATACTTATTAAATCTTAAGTAGTATATGAATATCCTAATTATTACATGGTTCTTAAGCCACATTGAAATATTTCATTTAAAATGTGACTAAAGGACTGAGTGTCTTTTGATTGTTTTTATTTTTAGAAATATAACCAGACATGATAACTGTCTTGTAAAATATTTGCAGCTGCATTCCATACTAACGTTCTGTGATTACAATTTTACATGCTTACTATGTAGCACAATTTAACATACAGGTAGAAGCTATATATACACATAAACCAAACTATAAATATTTGAAAAATATATTTAATCAGTTAAGATGCTGTTAACATTTCTAACTGTCTCTGCTTAGTGTTTGAGCATGCCCAATGCAGGAAAAATTCTCAACAATTAACCTCTGATGTCTCTGTATGCTGAGACAAACATACTAAGATATCTAATATATGAATAATTTACCTTCAAAATATACAAAATATACTTCTACCAACTTGTACTAGATTTGCAAAACAAATATTTTAATTGCTTACTATATAAAGGAGAAAAATATTGCAGCTTTTTTATAAATGTGTGATAAGATCAATACAAATTATGACTTGGTGAAACATTGTTTTAAGAAAATGTTTATTTTTAAAATACTGCATTACTCTTTTGATGAAGCAAATTGTATGTCTAATGTTTTGAAAGCTTTCTTCCATTAAATAAAACAGTTGGTAACTTTGATAATCTTTGCCATTACTCATTCATACAAGGAAAACAATATTATATTTGGTTATTATTGAAAGTTCCACCCAAGATTCTTAAAAAACCAGATGGGTGAAGATACAGTACATAATATGAGGAAATGCAGAAATCCTTGAAATATTGCTTTCATGTGAACAATATCTTGTTTTCTTCAAGACATATAAATGTATTTGTCTGTGGCCTTTGAACCAGAAATCTTACCGTTAATACTTACATATTCGGCATCTTTGTGTTCTGAAGCACATGCATTATTCACTTTTTTTCTGCAACAGAAAACTTGTGAAAGCAATTGAATTATGTCAATACAGGCATGTACTGAGAAGTCATCCTTATAATTTTTTTTAACATGTAATTCTCTTCAGAGGTAACAGTATAAAACCATAATGTAGATACACAGAAAAATATTCAGATGCCAAACTGAATTAAAACCAGGACAAAATTTGGCATCTGTTGGCAGCATGCACCTTCTAAGTGGCTACTTCTCAGAAGTTGCTTTGAGGAAAATACTTCAAGTCTGAAGAGATACAAGACAGCAGTAGTGAAGTATAACCTATGGGCTAGTTTCATTTAATAGGAGTAGATGAAGCACTATTGCATGTTCCAGTTCAGCAAATCCTTTAAATGTTGCTGGGAACTTTTGCTGATTTTTCCTGTTTGATGTGGCAAACATCCATTACACATTAAAGAAGTATACAAATATGTCACTGATCCTCTGGTCCTTGATAAGGTGCCAGCCACTCAGTATAACCATTTACATAAATCAGCTGGAGTTTTTCTGGAACTACTCCTATCATGTAGCCAGATGCCTTCCTGATCGTTTGCACTTCACCATAACTCTAATGAGCTAGCTTGTTTATGATATAGCTGAAAGTCCATAGAAAGAAATGGATACATTCTTTACTCACATTTAATTTAAGCAGAGTTTGAGATAAATTTAATGGGGAGAATGGTCTGGAACATGCAAAATAAGTTGTTCTCTGCATTTTCATAGGTTTATTAACAGAGATGGAGAAATCACAAGGTTACAGTAATCTGTTCTTTTCACTAACATAATTATTTTATGTATCAGCACCTTAAGCTGTTCTTCCTGGAAAAAAATAATATTTTTAATATATTAAGAGTTTCTTGGTACTAAAAATGCGTAAGATGAATGTGAATCTGTATGAAAAGGATTTGAGTACTAGGAGACATTGCTTGCTTAAAAAATTACAGCAGTGTAGAAGCAATCCTTCTTTCCTAATTTCATCATCTGTTGAGCAGGTAGTGGTTTTGTTCTTATTCCTTTGTACCCAATAAGAAACTGAGTGACAGATTTCTGCTCTGGCAATACGAGTATAAAAAGCATACTATAAACAGAGTGTTTTTCAATAGCTTGTGATGATCATTGACAAAAGTCAATGTTACATGACCTCAAATTGAAAGAAAGATATATTTTAAAATTACTTAGCTTTAGTTTCTCAACTTTATTAGAAAGTTGTCAGATCATATGTGAAGTTAACAAGATTAATAGCCTTTATCCTTAATTCATATTACAGTAAAAATACATAAAAGTGCAAGAGATAAATAAAATGTTTTGTAAGAGTAGTTTTAATTTCTGAAAAATAAAAACAACATAATTCTCTTTTGGCAAATAAAAGCAGTGTGTTTGAGGAATGTTTCACAAGCTGGAGAACTGTACTTTAAATAAGTCCTTGGAGAAAGAACAAAATATTTAGAAGGGGGAAACAGAGAGTGGTTAGTAGATCTCCTATAAGGACCGTATTTACTGACACTGAGATTCAGGAGAATAAGCATGAAAAAATAAGAATATGAAATGTTTAACATAAGACTTTAATAGGAAACAAGTGATTATGGATAAGGATAATATTATTTTATCATAGTTCATTGATTTTGGTCATATCATTGAATATGGAGGCCATATGGTGGAGCAAGACCAGAAAAATCATGCTGAAAATAATTAATGAAAGAATTTATGGAGGAAGAAGTCACTCTTTCATCCAAACCTCCCTCATAGGACACCAGCAGAAGTTTAGGTGCATGCATAAACCTGCAAGTAATGAAAGATTTAGTTGATAGCTTTTGAGGTTTATGATACAATTTTATTGTTCAACAGACAATGAAAGTCCAATAGATAGTCCAGCTTTTACAACGCTACAATGGAAAACTTGTTTCTGTATTTCAACACAATGTCCCTATCATAATTTCTTATTCTCAGCTATAGAATAAAGTAATCAACAGTTCTCCATTCAATTACACATTAAGAAAGAAAAAAGAATTGTGAACACAGACTGAAAGAATTAAATCCTTTGAAGATTATTTTTACTGTTAACTAATTTTCTTTTATAGTAATAAACTCAAACATCTAAGAAGTGAAATTTAAAGACCCAGTTCCAAAATCAATAGGCATATATCTAATTAAAATCACATAAAATCAACAAAGTTTGTCTTCAATTAAATGAAATAGAAGCTGTGGAAAACAAATCCAGCAGAAGCACTTGCTGATATTACACAAGTGGATGTTAGTTTTAAAAGGCTGTTAGCTGTTTTAACAAGCAATCTACTCTGAAGGACTGTAAAGTGTTTAAGAATAGAGCTGCTTAGTTAGCTATCTTAGATACCTATAAGAAAAAAGCATATTGACATATTAAAAAAAAAGCATATTGAGAAAAAATATTGACTTGACTAAAAGATCAAAGAATCAAGATTAAAGCAGGATGTAGCAGAATGTGGCTGGACAAGATAATTAGATTCTTGTTCTGCAACTATTCAGTTACAATGCTTCAATAATACTCCATGCTGAAGTTAGTCTAAATTTTCTCTTATTTAATTTCAACTCATCAGCTAGCTACATATTTTATACTACGTTGCGTAATGCCTTATAGAAGTTTTTATCAAACTCTCTGTCCTGAGACCTCTTCTTTGCTGCCTTCTCTTCTTCTTCGACCAACACAAATGTCATTGTCATAGTAATCAATTAAAAGTTTTGTGTTTCTGGTGTTCCATTAGGAGTTTTAAATATTTAGAACTCCCCTGAAAGGAATGTTTTTGTTACTTAGTAATTTGTACAAAATAAGAAACTCCCTCTTTTTTGGTAGCACTTTTTGGCTGTGAAACTCACTCTTTTCCTGAGCCTCCATCAGCTGCTCTAGTCAATGTTACCAGTAGATATGTTTGTGCTGCTCATAATATTCCTTGGCATCTCTCTGTCAAACTCTTTCCTGGCCTGGAGCTTTCTGACATTGGAAATAACATTACAGTTAAAATCTTGTTGTGGGCAAAAGAACACAGTATATCTATAGGAAGCTAAGGATTTGGTATTAGTTATTATTGGTATTAATTGGTCTTTTAGCAGTCTAACAGTTTAATCTGTTTAACTAATGCAGAAAACACCCCTTAATAACACAGTTATTATTAATAAAAAGAAAACTCAGTCACTCACCCCTCCTGTTTTAGCATCGGCCTCTTTTCTCTGGTGCTATGCTCGCCTTCTCAATATCTTTCTGGATTCTATGGTTGACAGATTCAGTCTTCCTGTAGCAGAAAGAGGAGGGAGAGTGTGCAACAAATTGTCACAATCTCTCCAGAGGTCCTCAATGGGAGGCTCGTCATCTTCACAGTACAGATTTCTTCCCCTTCAGTCCTTGGGTCTTCTGGGAGATGTTTATGTTTTTCTGTCACAATATTCCTTCTTGTCTTTCTTGTCTTTGTCATTCATCTCAAGTCTGAAATTTGCATTAGAGCATCCCCCAGCCACAGTTGACAGCAAGGGCAATTGTTGTGCCATGACCTTCTCTTTTGGTTAAACTTGATCATGATTGTTATTCACAGAGGTTCAGCAGAAGCTGTTGAGACAGTGGTCACTTGGCCACCAGACTGTTGCTCAAACAAATTGAAAGCACCTCAAGGAAACACAAGCCCAGGGATTCTGTATTGACATGTCAGTATCTCTGGCCTTTTACTAGTAACAACAGCAATTTTACTCCCTGTACTACAGTAGGAAATCTTCAGAAAATCATCTGCTTCTTTTTGCACTCTCAGACCATTTTAGGGTAAATTCTGTAACTTCTAAGATCTATTTTAGCTCCTCCATAGAACTCCTGCAGCCTAAATCTTTCTAGCTTTTTGGTTTTTATTCTTTCACTTTATTAGTCCTGAATTCCATGTCCTCTCTGAGTTACTGCAGGTTAGACATAATTTATCCATCATAAGGCATCTATACTCATGTTACTTAATCATTAATCCCAAATTCCATGTGCTGCTTAACAAGTATGCATGAATTTTGCCATTTTCCTTAATGGTTCTTTCTGAATTTTAATTTTCTTTATAATCTGTACTGGAATTCAGAAGCAGCTACATGTGTTTTGGTTGATTCTTTTAAGACAGGTGTTTGTTTTGTCAATCTGGCTTATTCATACAGTGCAGAAAAAAAGTTCTTGAACATACATAAAATGAAATGAGGCTTTGAAGCAGTATCAGCCTCAAGAATATTTTCCATTTTGCAGAGAATTTACTCGTCCTTGAAGAAAAATACCTGGAACTTGATATTACTTAAAAGTTATCTCGGGGTAGGTAGTTTTATTTTTAATTTAGGTAGTACTTTTTAAAACATTTTAAAAACATTTAAAACATAAACATGTTTAAACATAAAACAAAATTTTTTAATTTAAAATTTTTATTTAAAATTTTTTATTAAAAATGTTATTTTTGACATAAAAATGTTTAAAACTTTTTTCAACATTTTTAAAAGGATATTTAGTTTAGAAAAATATACTAGAAAGCCTTTGCCATTTTGAAGCCAACATTTTTCTAGATTCTTCTCAGAGTATCAGCATATGAAATTTGGGCCAGTCTATTTCCTTGTTTCTTACTCCACATTACCTTTCCTGCATTAATTCTGGTGATAGTTATCAATGTTATTTTCCCTTTTCCATCACGTACGTTTTTGTGCTTTCCCAACTCAGTCAATCATTCTAGTGATAGTGTGTAATTTGCTTTCTGAAGCAGACATTTTGCTATGAATGTATGTGAAATTTCTTTCAGTTCATATCCAACATATTCACTTCCCTCTGGTGATAATTTTTACTTCTCTGTGTTTATTTGATGACCTCTGTCTGAGAAAGGCTTTACTTGTTTGCTGAGGTTTATGTGTCTCAGGCTTACTAAATTCACCAGTGCTGTTACAAAATGCCTCTAAAATTGGGGGGTTTTCAGTTTCTTGGCAAGGTAGTTAAGTAAGATGCATAGTTAATATTAGTGGAGTCTATTTCAAGCTCAACAAGCAGAAATTTACTTATTAATATAAAAACATAGAAATACCAAATAAAAAATAGAAGGCAAACTCCATGTTTAAAGCTTCCACTTAAGGTCAAGTTTGAAGGTAGATGAAGATCATCTGCAGCTTCCCTAAGGGTTGTAAAGCCTGTATGAGTATTCATCCATTACTGTAAAAGTTAATTTTCACTTCTGCAACTTGTTCTTTTTTTATTTGTTTTTTTTGATGGAAATTTCTTGAAACCTTATTTTGATAGGTCCTAGAGTGTACAGTTGGTTTTGTTCACATCATTAGACTTCCCCATTGTCCACACCCTTTCCCATCTCTTACTGTGCCTTCTCTTATTGCAGTGATACTTCATTTTATGATTCTCTTCATATACCTTGTTAAATAAAGAGAATAGGTTTGGTTTTTTGAAATGAGCTGTAACACCTACTCGCAACTAAAAAGAGAAAGACATAGCATCCAAATATTTAGGGCAGTAACAGGATTCATTATGGATGCTTCTAATCATGTTTTGCCTTTACCTATTATGCCTCCATCTTAAATTCTGAAACCTGTACCCTCACTCATAGCTATAATGAAGAACAACTAAGAATAAGGTGTCAATTAGATTCTTTTCACACTTTTACTTGTTTAATGAACAGCCTACTTCCATTTGGATTCTCAGGAAAGAACATTTTTCCTATTCTGCTGTGTATGTAAGAGATATATAAAAATATTTCCTATGCATTTGACTGAGTATAGATTTTATGGAATTTTCCTTCTTTTCTTGAGTAAACATGGAGAGTATGCACATATGTATATGTGCCTGTAGATGTGTGTACACAAGGGCATCCTTTAGGATTGCAAAGAATGCAAGGTTCCTCTATTCCTGTTTAGTTTGTGAAATTTGTGTGAAAACAGTGGCTAATCAACACATTTTTTTCCTCAAGATTGGGAGCAATGGTCAGCTTCTGTATATGGAGACATAGTTATTTGCCAAACTTTAAATCAAGCTTTTTTTGTTCTATTTCTTCTTCCTCATGTCCCAAAATTTTCTGCATAATTTGTTGTAGACAAAATATCTTTTCCTTCTTCTAACCATGGTGATTAGAATGGTGATATATGTAACTGTACACATATAACTGATAATAGAATTTATTAAATGTGTTGTGCTTTGGGTTTTTTTCTGTCTAATGGAGATGGACGTCTTTTTTGCATTTGAGAACAAAGTCTAAAGCTAGCCATTTCTATGTTAAGTTTTTCCTTCGTTCAGCTCGTTTTGTTTAGGGATTTATTTTTTTGCTCTGTTTTTCCTACAAAAATCCCTAGGTACAGTAAAATCAAGAAATTACTCTTCAGCTTTTAAGGAATACTGCAAAAGAGTGGAAATGAGAGAAAAAGCAATTGCTACTTTGAGTGTCGGCCAGGTTACTTCTGTTCACTTAATCTTCATTTTCTACTCATGAAAGCACAGACATGTACATGCAGTGAGCTTTGGACTTTCCCCATGGCTCTTGGTGATAACAGAGTCTGAAAGAGACCAAGCCATTTGTTGTCACATTTCCAGAGTCTTTTCTTTAGAAAACAAAGGTATGTTTTTAAAGTGTGGTTTTAGGCAGGAAAAGTCATGCGAATAGAGAAGTACTTATAAAAACTGGGTAGCAGAACAGCTGAGTTTTGTGAGTAAGAATAATGAATAAAGAAGAACAAGAAATTAATGTATTTGGAAGGTGACCATGGGATTTAATAGGTCAAAGGGTATTATTTTCCCCTGCAAATGTGACACATGCCACAAGATGGATGGGAAATCTTTTGTGTAACTGTTGAGAGCAAAGCAATAGTATGCACTAATGATTTAGCAAAGATTGGACAGTCTCCTGAAGTTATTCTGCTTTTGTACAAGCAATCCAAATGCCTAACACTCCATGCTTTACAGAAAATCTGGTATCTTTATGTAGTAATTTTAGCTGATTCTTTCCTGGCATGGTCATATTAAGCCTTGTCATTTACAACTCTAAATTTAGATTGTCTAAGCCTTTTACAACAGCACATAGTAGCTCATTTTGGATATCTATTTATTTTATTGGGCAAATAACAGTTTCTAGCCATTAGAGCTCATTTGCTAGATGTGGCTGTTAAAGCCCCACAGACCTGACTGTCCTCCCTCCTGTTCTCCCAAGCCTATTGCCCCGGCCATGGCCCTATTTCAGGCCCACAAGGGCTGCAAGGTGCAGAGAAAAAATGCAGAGAAAATCTGTGAGGGTTTCCTAACAAAACCTTCTAATTCTTTAGGTTATGGTATGTAAAGTCCTTAAGAAATGAATATTAAATTAATAAATAAATAGGTATTTTGAAGCTTCTAAATGGTACTGATGAAAACATTGATGAATGATGAAACATTGCATTTGATAATGCAAATAAAATGGGTGGGTTGTTTTGTTTGTTTTTTTTTTTGAGAGGTAACAATACAGGCTTCAAATGGCTAAATCATGTTTTGGTCATTTTTCTTATAAGAATAGAAATTAGTTTCTCTATAGCTGAGGAAGAATTAGGGCTTAGAACTCATCTTGGCTTGGTTTTCAGTAGCTGCATTACCATGGTTAATCCATCGTGCCTCTCTACAGACAAGCTAGTTCTGCAGTACATTAGACATGCATTCTGATTTATCTGATCCCCTTGCCTCTTCTAGCAGTATAATAGCTGCGTTAGAGTGAAAGGTTAATTGTGGGGTATCTAGTACACTTTATCATAGGTGAACATAAATGTGCATGCAGTTCCAGGGACTGGTGATTTATAGGGGAGAATAAATCAGATTTCATGCTCATTCTGATTATTTCACTGGAAAGAACATATATTAATAGAAATTATTTCAGAAATAAAAGGAATTAAAAATGTTATATAATTGGCACAGTTTTTTGAAAGCAAGAATGAGACCATTTTTAGCATATTAAAAATCTCAACCTATTGTTGATCTGAAAATATTTTGCCTGAGCAGCATGTCATAGTGACGGTGAAGTATTAGATGCAACAAGAGAGCACATGAATACCCCAACAATACATTTACAACTGCAGTGGGACTATTTGTGTGTGAGCTTCCTCGTAAGTCTCTCTTGCTCAATTTGGTGCTTTACACAAATGTCCAATGCTCTTAATAAGCTGTCAAGAGTAACAGAGTAGCCAGCATGGCTAAAGTGTTTTGGGCTTGGGTTAGTATCTCTACTGGTAATATATTCTGCTGTGGTACTATACCAGGTTATTTCAGGTTAGCATGAGTATCCTCTTTTCTGAAGACTTACATTCAAGTACAACGGTTTTGTGTATATTTTATGTTTAATGTCATTAACATTCTCTTTCCCAACAAATAACATTTTACTGTAAGTTTATAGTAACAATTTATATTACCTTGTGGCTCAAAAAGTTAATTTGTTTATGGTTTGGAGGATTTATGTTTAAAAATTTCAGCTGTATTTTTATTTATCTTGGCTTACAAAGCATTATTCCCTTCTTCACAACAGTTTTCTTGATGATGAGGGTCAGGACTGGGCTGACCACCAACCCAGTGACAGATGCTCTCTATTATGCTCACTCCCTCACTCCTCATGGGAAGGGAAAGAGAATAAGAGAGAGAGACCTGTGGATTGGAAAAGAAAACTAAAACAGTTTTAATTAAGATAATAATAATAAAATTAAATATATACGAATATATGAGAAACCCAATACCTAACCCAACCCCCCCTTGATGGCGACTACATCACCGTCACCACTGATACCGTGCCAGAAGGCCTGAGCAGCAAATGGGAACGAGGCTCAAGGGCTGGATCCTTGAACTGGATGCAGGAAGTTACAGATGGGGATCGAAGGCATATTTCTCCTTAGATGACAGCCATTAAAGAAAAAAAGAAGAGCAAGAGGAAGAAGAGGAAGAAGGAACTGACCCTCAGTTTTATACCAAATATGACATATATGGAATGGAATACTTTAGTTGGTCAGCTTAGGGTCACCTGTCCTGTCCACTCTTCCCCAAAGGTGCAACTTTTATTCTGCACTCCTTCAACGTGGTAAACAAGATTTAGCAACGACCTTGGTTTGCATACCAATCCCTGGTAGTAAATCTAAACGTTAGGTCTTATCACTGCTAGAAGCAGGCAGTGTCTGTTAAAACATGCCTTTAGTTTCAGAAAGTGCAGTTAGTTACTTAGAGGAGCTTTAGCTGGAATGTAAAATCACTGAACAGAATTAGTTGTGTTCTGACCCAAACTACGGCTCTCTAGGACTAAGACTGATCAGGACTCTGATTGCTTTTTAGTGATTTTAGTTACCTAAGAATTAATTATATAAAAAAAATAAGTTATATCGGTCCTGCTAGTTACAGTTAGTCACAGAGAGATAGATAATAAATAAATTATTCATATTTTTAGAGGCTTACTTATGTATTCAGATGAATTATCTTTTTAAGATGCTGTCTCTCAGTTGATGACAAGTGCAACCCAAGTATCTTGATTCAGAAGCTAAATTTTTAGATGTCTATAATGGTTAGACATTTTGAGACTTATGATTTAAAATACACAGTATTCTGAATCCTGACTTCTCCTTGGCTGCAGTTTCTTTTATTCCTTAGAATATTTATTTACTTCCTAGCCCTAGAATTCAGAAAGCAAGAATCCTTTCGAGGAGCTTTCCTCTAAAAGAAATTGATTTTTCATTTTTCTTTATCAAGGAAAAATTTGACATAGTTATTCCAAAGACAAAGCTTATTTATTGAGGTTGAGCATAACATATGAGTTATTCTGTTCATTCTGTGCAGACTCTGACACAGAATCCTGGCAACAATAGCAGGATAAACCAACATGTGTAAATATTTTCTTTAAAAGAAAAATAATGCCCATCAGCTAAAAGCAATTACTCAAATTTCCTTTTTAGTCCAGTCTGTAATTCTCTTCTCCTTACAGTGCTAGATTATGTCACTTGAAAATATGCCTGATGATTCTTGCTTAACCTTTCTTACAATTACTAATCTGCTAAAAGTAGTCAGTACTGCTACATCTATTTTAATGAATCATGTCCATTCCTTGTGTGCACCCAGGTAAAACACTCTTTGACTTTGCTGCTTTAACTTAATGAGGATAGTGAAGCCAATGTGCATTACCATAAAGGATGTGCTGAAAATTTGGACTTGTCTAATCTCCATAGGTATCTGTCATTTCATTTTACACTCTCTGGACGACAGACATCTGCAAAAGAGTAAATT
Source organism: Galbula dea (assembly GCA_013399015.1). Lineage (NCBI taxonomy): Eukaryota > Metazoa > Chordata > Aves > Piciformes > Galbulidae > Galbula > Galbula dea. The sequence goes on from VWZX01011397.1 coordinate 747,189, forward strand.
CCCTTTAAAGTTTCCAATAGAATCAGGACTTTTGTTGAGTCTCCACTCTGTCCCTTTTGCACCCAGCATACTCTCTAAGGATTAAAGAGCTGTTACTTGTCACCTTTATCTGTCAAATCAAGAAGGAAGTACATACACTGTTCCATTTGATCATTAAAAGATTCGAATCTCAGTTGCTTTTGGAAGACTCCCTGTGTTTATAAAGGCTGAATCTTTTACTGATGGAATAGGCAAAGGCAACAGAACATATCATTTTGTATTCTTCCCTTTCAAAGTTATTGCTGTGTTTTAGAGATAACTTAAAATTCAAATTCAAATTTTTCTTAATAATATTGTCTAATGACACCTTATATGTTTCCTCATTGGAGGATGATAAAATAGACAAAACCCCATACATATCCTATAACATCTAAATCAGCTATCTTATTAAATATTTATTTAATTTAAATTGTTTGAAAATATATCAACATTTAATTATTTCTAATAATATATTAGCAAATTAATTCCCCAGAATTCAAAAGCTAAATAGCCACAAAAATGGTTGTTTGTTCAGCAGCATGTCTGTAGTAATTCTTTTAAAACCTACCGTTAAATTATTTGTATTTTGTCAAGATTTGAGTGCCTTTAGTAGGTGTTTTAAAATTTCACTGATCTACTGCATCTCTTTCCTTACCTAACTGTCTGTAGAATCAGCACAGATTTGGACTTCTCTTTCTACAGAAAAACAGCTTGCAAAAAACCAGAAAGAATACAAAAATTATTTGAGTGATTTCTGATCTAGTAATACCAGTAATATTTTTCTATCCTGTTTTGTTTAAAAACTATTTGTTTAGCTTATTCAGGAAAGAGTAGGTTAGTTATATTTTAAAATAATTTCCAGGAGAAAAGACATTTTGATTTTTGACTGAGGAGACCAAGCTTAATTGACTGTCTTGTTTAGAAATTAACACTAATTACATTAAAAGTAGAACACAATCTACATTTTGTCTCAGGAAATAGAGCATTCTTGATGTCTTGGTGTTTTTTAATTAAATTGGACTTTCTATTTAGAAGAAATGCCAACCCCAGTTTAAACTGATACTTATGGCCATTTGTGGGGGTTTTTTTTATTATTTTTAGCTGTAAAATACTAAGAAAAGCTTTCATTTTCTGAAAGAACCTCTTCTGTGAGAGCTGCCATTCTTTTTAGGTATGTTGTGAATACACTGTGTATAAGTAGGGAAAATGAAAGAAATGGATATTTTTCAAAAAGTCTCATCCTGCATCAGAGATAACTTAGCTACAAAAATGCTTTTCAGAAGGACATCCATGTTGTGGAGATGAAGCCAGAAAATCATGCAGAAAGCCTTGACATACACAGAGTGACTACTGTAGAATTTCCCTGCTGCCCCACCTGTCTGTGCCCTGTGTATACCTGTGTTTATGTAACAGCTGACAATGATCACATGCAAAAGTATGCATCTATTTGATTCCACATGGTACATTAAATATCCATATAATAGTTCAATCAGTGAAATCACCTGTATTTTTAAAAAATAGTAAAATTTTACTGTGTTGTACTAAAGCAAATCCAAAAATTTAATGGTATATCCTAGAAGACAGATCCTCCTAGAAGCTATGCTAAGACACATGGAGGACAAGGATTTGACTCAAGACAGCCAGCGTGGCTTCATCATGGGTAAGTCCTGCCTGACCAACCTAGTGACCTTCTATGATGGAGTGATTATAGCAATGGTCAAGGGAAGGGCTACAGATGTCATATATCTGGATTTGTGTAAGGCCTTTGACATGATCCCCCCACAAAATCCCTCTCTCTAAATTGAGGAGATATGGAGTTGATGAATCAACTCTTTGTCTTATAAGAAATTGGTTGGATGATCACATGCAGAGGGTAATGGTCAACAACACGATGTCCAGCTGAAGATTTATGACAAGTGGCATCCCTCAGGGGTCTGTACTGGGAGCAGTGCTGTGTAATATATTAATGAATTGCATAGATTCAGTGCACCATCAGGAAGTTTGTAGATGACACCAAGCTGAGTGGTGTAGTTGTGTCATGGTTTAAGCCCATCTAGCCAACAACAAAGTGACACTACCACTTGCTCACTCCTACCTCCCTCTAGTAACATGCAGAGGAGAAAATACAACAAAAGGCTTCAGAGTTGAGACAAAACACAGAGAGCACTGACTCACCAATTATGGTCATGGGTAAAAGACAAGCTCATCTTGGGGAAACAAAAATAATATAATTTAAACAACAAGATCACTATCAAGGTCCTTTAGGACACTATTTAGGTCCCTTCCTACCAAACCACTTCATTATTTTATGATTCTGTGACATAAAAAACTTAATCTTGGACCAGTTTTGGGCCCCTCACTACAAGAATGACATTGAGCTCCTGGACCATGTCCAAAAAAAGGGTAATGGAGTTGGTGAAGGGTCAAGAGCATAAGTGTTATGAGGGTTGGCAAGGAAATTAACTGGGGTTGTTTAGACTGAAAGAGGTTCAGGGGGACCTTCTTGGTCTCTACAACTATCTGAAAGGAGGTTGTAGTGAGGTGGGGCTAAGTGATAGGATGAGAGAAAATGGCTTCAATTTTCACAAGGGGAGGTTCAGATTGGGTATTAGGGAGAATTTTTTCACTGAGTGTGTTATCAGGCATTGGAACAGGCTGCCCAAGGAGGTGGTAGACACACCATCCCTGGAAGTGTACAAAAAGGTGTAAATGTGGTGCCTGGGGACTTGGGTTAGTGGTGAGCATGACAATGTTGGATGGATGGTTCAACTCAATGATCTCAGAGCTCTTTTCACACCATAATGATTCTATGATTCTGTTGTATAATTCAATATCATTTAAATTGAGATCTGCATCTACTAAGAGCTACAGAAAGCTGTGATAGAATCTTGTGCAGAGCTTTTTCTTCCACTTGATGTTCTCTAAGCAAAGACATATAATGAGGGCTTTTTAACATAAAAACCCCCAAGTTATACTGTGTATTTGGGTGTTTGGGTAGCATCAGGTAAAGGTTACATGAGAAATAATTTAATAGACTGAATTTTATAGCTGTGTGTATAACTGTCAAATCTCTGTGTAAATTACCTTTCTCTTCTGCTGGCTGGAATGCAAAAATCCAATAAACTGTTAATAAAAATGGAAAGGTCATATGTAAATACCACAGATCTTGAAAATGAACCAGAAAAATATGATAGTTTGCACACAAATATAATTTCATATTCTATTTCATGGCATATAAAGTGAGATGGGAATCAGATTTGCTGTAAATCTGAAAACAAGTGTTTAATGACTAATTGGCCATTTGTTTCTCCTTCTTAAAAATAATCTTTTTACCTTATTAAGAAGACTCAAGAATAAAGACTGATTTAAATATTCCAGTAATTCACAAGAATTTTTACAGTGGAATATTCATTCTGTCATTTTAGTCCACCTAAGGACACATTTGTTTATGTATTTTTATTTACACTGAAATGTATTGGTAGCATACCTTCTAAAATAAAAGATGAAGGATTTTGCAGAAAGCCTGATTTCATGCTCCAAAGACTGATATATATACAGATGCTAGTTTCATTATTGCCTGTATTTTGTTCCTGAAAAACTGTTATACTTTTATCTTTAAAAACTGAGATTCTCCAGATACCTGAGTGATACACGTTTATTTAATTTGCATTAATATATATATACGTATTGTAAACATAGTGCTTTTAAGTCTGTGGCCGTTGATGGAAGACTCATCCCACTCTGGAGTATTCTTCTTTGTTTCCTTCTCTCCATCCATTAAGGACACAGTATAAATGTACTGGATGTTTTCATAGTACTTCTTGACTATTTACAAAATTATTATTTTTTCTTCTTGGCTGTTAAGCAGTACAACTAAAGGGCATCAACCTTAGTATTTGTAACTGAAATAAATTTTTGTTAAGAAGGCAATTTTCTCTTAGAATGAACTTCAGGCAGTTGGTTAGTTTAGAAATGACCTGTAAGATGGGTGCTTAGTAATCAACATGAATAATAAATCCCACAGCTTACCTTTAAAGCAACATCTTGATATCAAAGATGCTCTAAAATTACAGTGATTACCCACTTATATTTTTCAACAGAAAGACAAATGATGGCTTTAATCAAGGATAAGCATCAAAAATAAATTGGGAAGGACACAGGATATGTAGCCTTAGGATTACACAATCGTAATAACAAACACCTTCCTGGTTGCTTGTTTTTAAAGGATTTCTTTATTATATGTTTTTAATAGAGCTTAATTTTATGTGCCATTGAATTGAGTGGTAAAAAGTAAAGGTTATTAGAGATTTTGGACACCTAAGGTACTCAAGTCTTCTGTAAAAATAATAACAATTAAAAAATATTCTTATTTTCAAGTAAAATTTTGATTTTTCCTCAAATACTTCTGAATTACAGAAAATTTAGATTGAGAAAGAGATCTGCCATCATGCAAAAAGCTAGATCAGAATGACACAGAATGTTTTACTTGGAAAAATCACTGGTAAATCCCACTGTATATCTGAATGGAAAAGGACGTAGGGTATAATACAGCTTCACTACTTACTTCATTCCTTTAGAAAAGCAGATGAAATGTCAGCCTATTATCAAAAAATTCTGGACGAAAATGGTCCCTGTATTTTGTGAGGCTGGATATATGTCCCATTTGTAGACCTTCATTCAAGTATGCCTCATACTTTGAGTAGAAACAGAAAAATTATGCTAACTACTACATACATGCATAAAACCACTGTAGAAACACCTTTACAGGCTGCCAGTAAGATGATGCATCCTGTCCTGGTCCGATTAAAAGGATCAGAGAAGATTCAAATGAAATCTCATGAACGAAAATTAAGACATAAACAAGGTCAGATGCCACTAACCAATCAAACTTTATTGGCTCAGTGGAGGGAAAGATTGAAAAGAAAGAGAAGAAAATTAAGCAGAGAAGACAGCAGAAATAGTCACCACCCTTTGGACCCAGTGTTGGTCCATCCTTCAGCAGTGGGTACACACACAGCTGCTTGTCCCCAAAAGGGGGCTGCATACATGTAGCTGTTTCTTCAATAGAGAGTGTACACGCAGTTGGTTCTCAGTTAAGGTTGCACACGCAGTTGTTTTTCCAAAGGCCTTTTATAGGGTAAGCGTCCCATAATATCTGGGCATCTCCAAGGCAACCATATGTCCCCTTCCCCTTTGTTCCAGGATGCTTTGTCCAAGCGGCCTTTTCAGCTTTCCCATTGGTTGTTGCTGGAGCGGTTGGACCCAATCAGCATGCTCAGTGTACACAGCATGGTGTTTTGGGAAACAAGTCCTTGTAATCTTGAAGAGTTGTTTTGGAGCTTCTGGGGTTTCTGTGACAGCTAATTGTTCTGCCTCAGTTTCCGTGGCAGTTGATGGTTCTGCTTCAGCCTCCATTGTCTCTGTAAGTTGTTTTCCTCCTTGCACATCTCCCAGTCCAGATTCACACAAGCAAACTTTTCAAGCAAACTTTGAGACATATTTTGATACAGCTTCTCAAAAGGACATTCCCTCACACATCCACATAGTGCTGCTAAGTCTTATGCAGAAATGTGAAGTAGGATTTGTCCTGGAGTGTATCAATGTCTCAATGCAATTTTTCTGTGTGTTACAAGAATAGAGAATTGTAGTTTTTACCCCATCTAAGGGAAGTACTATTATTCCCCCAGTTTTAATCTCATGAAAGCCCGATGATACTGAATGTATTTGAAGAGCTATGAGAGACTTAGAAAACATAGAAATCATTCAGCCCAGGTCCTTGTCTACATCGGGCTGAACATGACTCAGAAGTGTGCCCTGGTAGCCAGGAGGGCCAACCATGTCCTGGGGTGCATTAAGAACAGCATTGACAGCTGGTCAAGGGAAGTGATTGTCCTGCTCTACTCTGCACTGGTGCGGCTGTGCCTCGAGTATTGTGTGCAGTTTTGGGCTCCACAATATAGAAAGGATATCAAGCTGCTGGAGAGTGTCCAGAGGAGGGCTATGAAGATGGTGAAGGGTCTGGAGGGGAAACCTTATGAGAAGTGGCTGAGGTCACTTGGTTTGTTTAGTCTCAAAAAGAGGAGATTGAAAGGAGACCTCATATCAGCATCCTCACAAGGGGTAGTAGAGTGGCAGGGACTGATCTTCTAAATCTGGTGGATAGCAATAGACTAGGGCAAATGTAATGGTTTAGCCCAGGCCTTTTCCTGGTAACCAGCTTGTAAACAGGGAAGTGATCATGTTTCCCAGTATTCCATATGATTTTTATGTAACTGGGGATATAAATAAGGAGGGGGAGAGGCCTTCGCTCTTCTTCCCTTCCCGTGGATCCGAAGACACAGGTTCTCTCCTGTGCGAAGGAGTCAAGCCTTGCAGGCCTTGTAGGCCTTGAGAGGCAGTGGTTGCTGGCGTCAGTCAGTGTGACTCTGTGGCTTTCTTAAAGAGAGTAGTAAGATTCTGTTTTTATTAGTTCTATCCTGGGTTTCGAGCGTATGTACCTGTTTTAGTTTCCCTTTTCCCTTTTTCCTTCCCTTTTCCCTTTCCCTTGGGAGGTTTCCCCTACTGTGTACATAGTATTTTAATTGTATATAACTGCTATATATGTAAATATATGTACTTTTGATATAATTTGGGTTGTTTCCGGTTTAGTTTCTCTTGTAGTTTCTCTAAAACTCTGAGAGGGAAAGCGAGGGGGAAGGCTTTCACTGTGAGTTTTGGCATTTGGCAGGGAGCCAGGTCCAAACCATCGCGGTAAACAGGATGAAGCTGAGTCGCAGAGGTTCAGGCTGGAGATTAGAAAAAGGTTCCTCAGCCAGAGGGTGGTCGTGATCTCAAACAGCCTCCCCAGGGAAGTTGTCTCAGCACCATGCCTGAAGGAGTTCAAGAAGTGTTTAGATAAAGCTCTCAAGGCACATGGTGTGATTGATTCTTGGGGTGTCCTGTATAGGTTTAAGAGCTGGACTCAATGATCCTATTGGGTCCCTTCCAGTTCGGTTAATACTATGATAAAAATAATAAAAGACTCAAGCACTGAAAATAGTGTCATTAGAAATAGAAAAAAACCCATTTTGTCCCATTAGCAAGTTACACAGTTGTGCCCAAATGAACAGAAAAAAACCACCCCAAACCAAAACCAACCCCTCAAATTCTTCTACAAAGTTTATAAATCAGTTTGTGTGTGTTTAAATACAGATTTGTAAATTTGGATGTGTAAAAATAACTGGAAAGCAGCATAAGGTAATCAGCACCTGTATTTTAATCCATTGGAGCTGTAGTTTCAGGAATAAAAATGCCACACAAAATCATTACTTCAAAAATATGGTACTTCTATGCAGTTAGAGGTGCCTGTATGTTATTCAATAAGGTAGATTTGTACAGTGGAAAACCTGAATAGAATTAAATTAGCATGAACTGAATTTTTTCAAAATAAAAAAGTGCATCTAGTTTATGATAAAGAGTTTTAAGAATATGTGTTATATACACTGTCATAAGGATTTGTAGGTTTACTGAGTAATGTGTGACTCTGTCACCAGCAACATAATTAAAAAAGTTATTCCAGCTTTTTTCTGCAGAAGGCTTTTGAGAGTCTTGAGCTCAGTGACTTTTACAAACACAGGAAGTGAATTGATCAAATAATCTTCAGAACCACTGTGCTGTCATTTTTTTCATTCTGTGTGCATTTCATTTCTCTGTGTGCTAAATCATGTGGAAGGGAAAGAGGAAAGAGGCACATTCTCTAATCTCAGTAACAATAATTGGATTAAACACCTCCTTTTTTTTTTAGTAACTCTCAGCATTTTTAAAATGTTATGCTTTGAAGAACCATGGGACTATTAAGTGTAAACTTGCAAGAGTTTTCAGTTTCAATTTCTGTGCTGCAGACTTTCAAGCACTATACAAAAAAGCATTTGCAATACATCTGGACAACTAAATATTCATGGTGTATAATTAACAACTGCATGGAAACTGGTGAACAATATACTTTAAAATACTCAAGCTGGAGGTCATTGTGACTTATGCGAATAATGCCTGTAACCAAAAGTTCCAGTCTTTTATTTATTTATTTTAAAGGTTTAAATGATGTTATCAGTAATATGCACAGAAGTACAGCTTATATTTTTCTATTGTAGACTGATCATCTTCACAAACCATAGCAAAGCTCACTGCAATTAGTAGAGACTCCTACAACTTTTAGCTGGTGTTGGGCAAATGAAACGTCTTTACTGCATATGTTATAGATTTTTATTCACCTACCAATGATATGTCAAGTCCTCAGTATTACAGATTGACCACTGTTTTTTTGCTGTTCAGAAAGAATGGATACTGTTATAAATAAGTTAGGGAAAAGAGACCTTGGGAATTTATTAAACAATAAATTTAATTAAATTAATATTAAACATTAATCCCACCAACTTCATGATTTTCTAATAAGTTGAAAGACAATGATGGTGGGCACTGAAGAAATGTAAAGCTCTCCATATTCCTAAATCAGATCTGTTGTGTACCTTACTATTCACGAACTAAATTGCCTCAGTGGACATCCTTTACTGGATGCTTTGTGGAGTCAGAATATCAGACACCACACTAAAAGGGATTCCAGTATTTGCTGAGAAGCTACTCGTACATAAAGCATACATGCATGGAAAGATGAAGGATCTGACACATAAGCTTGTGGACAACATCCCATCATTTTGCCATGAACAGTCTTTGTTTCCACAAACCTTAAAACTGTGGGCTGGTTTGTTTTCTTCTTAGCTTTTCTTTTATCTTAGCAGAGATTTAGTTTCACTCCACCTTATTTTTTTTTTCCTTGTAGAACTATAATGCTGAAATAAGTAACAGTGCCTTCTCAGGTGTGGTGTTGCAGCTACTGAGGTTGACACAGAAATTGAACCCGGAATAGTATTACAAAATGTTAAAGATATAGTTGTTACAATGAGTAGGGAAAAAATTTACATAACCATCACTTTCTCTAGCAAAACTTCATAAAACAAAGCAGCTAGGCTCTTATTCATGTTTCACTTGAATGTCCTTATTTTTTGTTTTCTTCTGTAAAGGAATATTCCCAGAGACTTCAAGTCCTACAGCAAAATTTCACTGAACCATGTGAATGCTGCAGTTCTCTGAGGTCTTGGGACTACAGAAATCTACTCACTGGAAAGCTGAAGCTGATGTTGCTTATAGATGATAATAAGTTGCAAAACTTGTCATACTGAATAGATGCTAAAATGTAATTGGGATTTTTTTGTTAAAATAAAAAAAGAGAAAAATAAAAATATTGACTACAATATTTTTATTTTAATACGTTTATAGTTTGTATTTATTTTATTATTATTTTATTTTTTATAATTTTTTTCACTATTTGAAAAGTATTCTAACTGATTATAAGAATGCACATCTAAGAATTTTTTAGTGTTTAAAATGGAGTTTGGATCATTTAAATATATCATTCATTTACAAATTCATATATTTGCAGATCACCTAAAATTAATGTCACTAAAATAATTTCAGTAGGGTTAAGATCAGCTAACAGTGGAGATAAAATGAGTCTAACATCTCTCACACATTTAAATGTTTATTAATTATTTTCCTCTGAAGTTAGGAACAGGCAAAGTCATTCATCTGACCAACAATGTTTGTGGGAACGAGCTTCATTATAGATTCTGTAAACTTCTGCACAAATTTCCTATGACCCACATTCATTGCTCCCTCTGCTTCCTAGAATCTGAGGTTGTGAAAACTGCTGAAGAAACAGCACAATACTGTATCACTACCTGATGGTTAGCAAGCTTCAACTTATTTACAGTGTATATGGAATACCACTGCTTCTTTTTTATTTTCTTTTCTACTTCTCTTGTTCCCTTTAATATATTCCTTTAAAAGCATGCCTACTTAAACTAATAGCTATGATTTGATGCCTCAGTATAGTCCAAAACCTTTATGATTCACAATAGCTTTTCTTCTGGCAAGCTTTCATAAGAGCTTAGCGTCGCACTTGTGCTCTACAACAAATCTGCATGTAATATAAAGAAATGTCACTCTTTGCCCCTAGCAAATTTGTAATTGTGTTGCTCAGAGATGCTCATGGTGACAGTGACCACTGTGTGGCAGGTGCTCCATGATGTTGGATAGTAAAATCCCTGTGCAAAGCTACATATTCTCTTAATGTCGATATCTTCCTGCTCGCTTCAGCTTTTAAATGGTAAATGATGCAATTAAAACATTTGAGATGTAAATGAAATAACTTGCCTGATTCCTGCTAACCCTAGAAAGTTCTGTGACATTATGGAATAAATCTGACTGTTAATCTGAGTAAGAATACATTTTTTTCCCAAACTGAACAATTTTTTCAAACTGACATTTTTCACTGATTTTTAAAAGAATGCTACCATTTCCTAGGATGCCTTGGATATTAGCCAAAAAGTAGTAAGATAGTGAAAATCCCACATGCCATTTTCTCTAATCTCTCTCTTAAATTACTGGCTTATTGTTGGTTTTATGTTTGACCAAAAAAAGAAATTTTATTTACCCATTTATTTAAGGACTGAAAGTATCCAACAGTTTTTCTTTATATCATGACTGGCTTTAAGGAGTTTTAATTTTGTCTGTTGTTCTCCTTCTTATTTTGAAGTTATCCAATTTATATACAAAATTGGAAACTGTGTCTATGGGTGATTGAAACAACCTGGTAAAAGTGATATTAAGGGCATCATTTGATTCAACTGTACAGAAAAAAATGGATTATTTATCAGATAACCTAAAACTGTATTAGTTCTACTCACCACAAGTTAGTTCCAGGGCTTTTTATCTATGGGTCATATGCTTTGGAGCTATATTTTTTATGTTACAATTTTTAGTCAGTTGCACTTTTGACTGAAGTAAATTTAGCAAGAGTTTAAGCCAAGAACATTTGAAGACCATTGAGCTTATGGGAAAAGAGAAGAAAGTGGCCATACCCATTTCTGTGGGGTAAGAAGGCAAGCACTAAGGGGGAAAGCTAACACATCTGAGTCCTTTCTTGGTTAAGTGATTGTCAGGGGCTAGGGTTGGGCCAGCCACTAGATGGAAGACAGATGTTATTTAATCCTCTCCCTTTCTAAAGAGGAAGAGAAAGGGAAAAAGGGAGAGAGACTTAATGCATTGGAAAACTGAACCAGCTTTAATTAAAATAATAATAAAATGAAATATACAAAACCAATATTGTACTCAGCCACCCTGATGACAATTACATCACTGTCACCACTGATGCTGTGGGAAGCAATGGGGAAGTTCCAGACTAGACTCAGGGAGACAGGAATTGGATTCAGAACCTAGGTTCTGTAACAAGATTCAGGAACACAAGGACTGGGATAGAAGGCAGAACAGACAAGAATCCTTCTCAGCTGTTGGCCATTGAAAAAGAGAGATTCACCCTCATGATGCCTCAGCTTTATACTGAATAAGACATCTATGGAATGGAATACCTCATTGGTCATTTTAGGGTCATCTGAGCTGTCTGCCTCTCCCCAACAAATCCTTAGTACTAAGTGGTACTAGAAGCAGACACTGTCTGTGGAAACATGTTGTTAACTTCAGAAAGTGCAGTCATTTAGAAGAGACTTAGCTGAAAAGTAAGATCACTGAACAAAATTAGTTCTGTTCTAGCTGAAACCAGGACACTCATCAAATACTGACCATATTGAACTCTGAGAGCCCTCTCCTTGGATCTCTGTTGAGACACGTAGGAGGAAGGTTTTCTATATTTCAGGTGTTAGCTTGTGCTGTGCCTCATTTCTGGAATACCAGCTACGGAGCCATTGCCTTCAGGTTTCATGAATGTGATCTTCATAATCGATGTTACTTCGTGTTTCAATATCATGTTTTGTTGAAGCTTGCATCACTAGGAAGAAGATCAGGGTAGAGTTTTAATAATTTTTTTTATTATAAAGAAAACAGAAAACCTCATCATGTCAAACAATTCCACTGATAAAGAGTCAGATGAGTCAGAGCACTTGACCAAACACAAATCTTGTCAGAAAAAAGATAATCACTTTCACATTGATTATGTGGTCAGCATGTCAATTAACCCAGAATACCATTAGTATTTTGCCATTTCATGGACCCAGTTTCCATTGCCAAGTGACACTGTACTGGCAAACTAAGAGGTTGCATGGGATCACATTAATTCTCCAGACACAGGCTACTTTGAGAAACCTTTATAAAAATTCTCAATACATTGCAGATAATTATTTCTGTTCTCATAGGTAAAATAGCTTTACTTTTCATGCGTGTGTATGTGTCTATGGATGTATGCACATGAGCATAATTCTAGATGTACTTTCTAAAAAAGTGACTCTTTATAGTGAGATTTTTGCTGTTTCTCTTCCTGTTTTCCCACATAAAGCAAAAAAAGAGAATATACTATCATTTTTATATCGAATACCACATTTAACTTTAAAGCATGATACAGAAATCTAGCTAAAGGTAGGTGCCTCTGCTGCACTGTTTCTTCAGACTGACTGTGATTTTGCATTTCATTCTGCTTTCTTAGTTAGCTATTTAAAAAAAATATTGAGTATGGTCCAGGCAAAAAGTCACTTGTGTTCTTAAATCCTGGAAGCTGGTCCTTCCATTTTTACCCATGAAAATCTTGAAGGTAGAAATAGAAGCCTGGGATCAAATAATTTTTACTTAGGTGAGTGTTTGATGAATATTGCACAAACAGAAAATCAGTAACATTAGTTTGGCAATACATTTATTTATCAGTATATTCAAGTAGTATCAAGTTTTATTGTTGTGTAGCATAGTAATCTATAATGTTCTGCCATTAGGAGAACATACATTTTAATGTCTTCATTTATGAGTTGGTATGCCTTATCTGGAAAAATTCTGATGAAAGATGGTTAAGCTTACAAAAAGAGTGAAATTCAGGTATAATTTAGTGTTAGTTCATCCTATTTGAACTGTATTGATAGACTATTATAGGTATAATTATAAAATTAAACCATAATTATCACTCATTATCACTTCTGTGTGTTTATAGTCCCGTTTCTTATACAGCATGTTGTGATGGTACTCAGTTGAGATATTTGTAGGAGGCTTTCTCATGACACAGAAGGTGAAAGGTGTTTATTAAAAAAGCAATAAATCTGTACTTAATAACTGAAGATTCTGGCCCTGGCTTTCTTGTGATACAGAGGTCACCCCTTTCATTAACTGTGACCATATTTGCTTCAGCTGGAAATCGAAGCTACAAGAGCACATGAAACAGCATGTAAGAAATACTAAGAAACAAATGGGATTTTCTTTTCCTTTCTTTATTTCTAAAGGAGCTGGAATAATTACTTCATCTCTGGTAAAAGGACTGTTATTCAGTTTATGCTTGCAGTTCAAGTGTTAAACACAAGAACTCTTGCGGAGTCAAGATCTAACAGACTGTTTCACTTCCTGATTGTTTTTTAAAATATCACTCACCTTTACAATACTGAAGTATTTATCATATATTAAATATGGACAGTACATACTCATTTGCTAAAAGGTCTGGCAAGAGACAGTTTTCAATTCTTTTGATGCTTTTTGATGTCTTCCATAGGAAGGTACAATATAAAAGAGAGTGACCTGTACTGTTTTTTTCTGTTCATAATGTATATCATAATTTATAAGGTGCTGTCAAGAAAGTCTAGGTGTGAATGTTCCATTATTTATTCCCAGTTTGTGACAGATATGATTATGTTAATCTAGAAAAGCTTTTTTTTTCAAAGAAGAAGAAGAAAAAAACCCAGCTATACGAAATACCTTTTTTTTCAGGGAGGCAGGTCTGTAGGTGGAGATATTAGACCATATTTCAATTAAAAGCATTTTGCTGATCATAACTAGAGATTCGTTTTTTGGAAGAGGATTTTCCTGGCACAGGCAAGAGGAGAAACATACATAATATGTCATAAAATGAATTTGTTGTTACCATGATGATTTTATGGTTATGGTCACTGTGTAGATGCACTGCATGCAGCTTATCATGTCCTAATTACATGTCCAAATTATAAATGGCATGTTAGTGAATAACAGTGTTTTACAACACATTTCTCCCTGACTTTTACACTTTTTATCCAGTTCTTTAGAACTTAATCTTTTTAAGTCTGAGTTGCTGGTCACTACTGCATTTTATTAGCTTTTTAATAATGGCACCTGTTTTCCTTCTCCCCTTTAACTATATGTCACTAGTATTATCTTATCACACACTGGATTCTACCTGAGGGCTTCTGGAATGTTACAAAAGACAGGTAACGTGTGAAGGAAGACAGGGCAGGGTTTACTTAAAAAGATATAGATCCTAAAGGGATGTGGGAAGGAATATTCTTAGAAAAAAGCATGTGTTAAAATCAGACAAAGGAGTCATTCATAAAGTCAAGTTCTTCAAAGAACTTTTGATAACATAGCTTGTTTCCTTGTCCACTACTATTAGCTTTCTCCTGTAAAAATTAAATATTCTTGAAAAAAAATTAAAATATAAATATAAATAAAAACCAGCTATTAAGCTGTTGAGAAGAAAATCATTAAGCTTTAGGTTTTGTAAAGACATGGTTATTCTTTGAACCATGAGCGTACCTATGTATCCATGAGACATCATATCATTGGAATAGATCTATTGTATTGAAGATCCAATTAATACAAAATTTTATCTACAACTATGGCCACAAGTCAATTTACAAGGTATAATATAAAGATCTCATGCAATTATGCTTCCCTGAAACAGTTGCTAAAAATCAGTAGAAATTATATGCTTTAGCAGGCCAATTCTCAGATTAGTAATACACTCTAAATTTAACAGGAGATTTTTATTTCGTGTTTGTGACTCCTGAATAAACCGGATAATCAGTCCCAGGATCAGATAACTGAGGAAACACAATAGTTTATTGAATCATATTAAATACCATGAAATTACAGACTTAATTTTGGCTAATTTCCCTCTGATAGGACTCCTTTCACTGTAAAATTTAGTTCCAATAGCTTTAGTTCTGATCTTCACAGTCCATTTAAAAAACAAAATTGAATTTTCTTTGTCCCTCATTTCTCCTGCTATATTTTTTAATGTGTCTTGTGTAAGAAAATTTTTCTTAACACATTCTGGTGGTACGTATATTTAGGAAACTTGTCTTTTTTATATTCTATGGAAAAGTACACAGTGAAATACTTAATCTTTGCTAACACTAGGAAGAAACTGGGAACTAGAGTCCTTGTTCTGTAAATGGTATTCTGGTAAAACATGTGTTCTTAACCAGCAAGGAAGAACAAACAATACATAAAACTGAAGAGACATATTGTCCTCCAAGAACGAAAGTACATCTTAACCAGAGATCAAGGGATAAAGAAGTTCAGTATAATCTTTTACTTGAAAAATGAAAGCCTTGAAATAGTAGGTGAAGTAACAGCTTTGTGTTTGTGCATTTGATGGAAGCAAATACCAGGTGAAAAAAACACAGGTTTTTAGATAGATTAGAATTGATAAGGACTGAAAAAAGTCCTTCATACAAGAGTAAAATTTGTTCCAGGCACATGAAAAAGAAAAAGACAAGATGCATGCCTGGATATTTAATTATGCAGCAGCCTAATTAAGGTAATTTTTATGTGAATCCTTTACAAAAATTCAGTATTTAATGCAGTTCATGATTCCTTTCTTAATAAGTCTTACAGGATGGAAAGCTCCATATCAGTTAATGGACAATACTTATCTTCTATGTGGGAGTCTGCTAATTTTCCTTTTTCTAAAGTGTTTTACTTCATTTAGTTTTGCTAGATCAGATAGCAAGACATTACAGATCCATTCCCAAGCTGGTTTTGAGGGTGTTTTGCCTTAAGTCAATTTTTCATTTCTCTGTTTTCAGAGAACTAGATGACTAGATACCCCATGAAATAATAACACTTACTAGAGTAAGTCTCAGAGATAGAGTACAAAATTCATATCCAACTTAGATCTGAAAATACTAATGCCTACTTAATTAACATTGATCCTAAACAAGTATGCTATCATTTGGAAAATTTCTCTCTCATGTGTGATTAATGTTATTGTGAGGTTAAATTTTTTCATTTACATACAATATTTCTGTTTATTTCCTTGGCATATATTTACTGATGACATAACATAACATCTTTTCCATGTTTCCATGTCCTAATAAGTATTATCTACCACAGAATTTAGGAGGACTTTATAGCTAAGTAGAAAATTTTTGTTTGTTCTATTTAAAAGCAGTAAGGCTTTTCATAAGGAGCTTGAAAAATCAGATTCTTAAAGATCCAAAATTGTGCCTAGTCTTTGGTTACTTCCCATCTCCTAAACAATTTCAAACAAAATTTTTGCACCATGCAACATCTTCCAGCAGAACTGGAAATAAGTATTTACACTTATTTCCTATTACTTTTCCTCTCTATTTTATTGTTCTAGGATGCAGAAACAGCTGCAACCTCCTTTACGTGGATAAATGTACATCTTAAGCAATGCAGCACTCAAAATATCATCTCAGGTTTTTTGTGATACCTTTTGGATACACTTTAATAAGACAGACTTCTTTGCTTTGAGAAGAAATTTAGAATTAGACTATGAAACCACCAGAGTCCGTTGAAGTTCTGTGTAATGAGTAGAATTCTCTAAGTCCTGGAGAGTTAACACTAAGTAGATCAAAGCCTAAAAAAATTCTTCAGAAGGTGGAATTTATTAAAAACAAACTAAGTCCCTGACTGAATGTATTGCTTATGAAATGTTCTAGTTTGACAGCCCTAGAGACCAGAGTCATCTCTATTCACCCAAATAAAAGGTACTGTGTAAATATTTCTACAGTAGTGTGAGAGAAAGGATTGAGAAATGCCTGGCAGGAATTAGGAAGATAATATGTCCCTAAAGTTGGAAAAGTTAAGTGGAAGTGGATGTGTGTAGGAGAAAACTTATAATATAGAAACCATCTGCAGAGGATAGTCTAAAAAAAAAAAAAAAAAAAAGAGAGAGAGAAAAAGAGACTTGCAATGAATTCAGATTATTGGTAAGTTGAATTCAGTTGTCTGACTTTGTGGAGGTAATTTCACTAAGAGTACAGAAGACAGGTTCAGCCACCACACATCTAGCTTAAATGGTGCAAGCAGGTTTCATCCCAATTTGGAGTTCAGTTGCAGTGAAGGAAAATGGCAAACTTAAATTCATAGTCTGAGAAGTGCTGATTGTTCTGCATATGCCAGTATGCTTAAGCTAACTGCTGGATAGTTTTCACTGGAGCAGTAAGGCAGACCACTCAACTTCCAATTAATCAGAATATTATATAGGATATAAAAATATAAGCTGAAGGGCTAAGGCAAGAAAATTCTTTATTTGTCATGTAACAAACATATATTTTTCTTTGATGAAACTCACTAAAAAAATAGCAAAGCTGTGTCTTCTAATAACAGCCTTCAGCATCTGCTTTTATTTTTTGCTCTTCTTTCTATTTGCAGCATAATTATGACAGCACCCTTTATAGGCTGCAAGCTTTCCAAATAACAGTGAAAAGAGGCAACGTTTCAAGGAGATTTACAAACTGAAATGTTCTTTTTAGTAAAATGATTAAGAGAAAAAGGAAAGAATTTAGATAGCTTTGTTCTCTATAAGCAACAGGGCACAAAAAATCCCTCAATGTGGATAAAATTAAAGTAGTACTAATGCATATGGTAATGTCTGCAGCAAAGTATGCTAATGTCATCTGGTTTTGCATGCCATCCAAGCAAAGAACTAGAAGAAAAAAATTCCAACTATTGGAATATATTGTAATAGTATCTTCAATGATTTACACCTCATCCTTTACAATTAATTTCCTTCCTTTTCTTCCATTTTAGTGGTATATAATCAAAATGGAATAGATTAATCTTCTGTCGGTATGAAAATCCTTTACTAGCAAGTCTTGTGCATGATGGTTCACTTTGACCACAGAAACAGATGCATAAAAATCGCTGTAGCTCCTACCGTTATGGTAATAGATTAGGGTAATACAGACTGCTGCAATACTAGGGGAACTGTAGCAGATTTCATTTTATTATCCCTTCATAAGTGCTGTATTTAATTACTTGGATGACATTTCTCCCAAAATGAGGAGGAGATTTTGTACTGTATCAATGAAGTTACATGAGCAAACCATTTGGCCCTGAATTAGAGAACACTTCCCTAACTACTTAAGCAGAGGCACTCTGAAAGAAGGAAAATGGAAATCATTATTTAAAAACAGGCTTTTATTATTGTAGGACAGAAAGTGATTAATGAATTGAATTAATAATATGGAAGATGTAACTCTCTGCTGTTTTCATGTCTTACTGAGAAATATTAAAAGATGAAGCAACAAAATTATTTTAAGTCAATTTCCTTCCAGTGTCCTATCCAGGGTTAGTAGCTTACAAAGTGCTACTTGCCAAAAGCTAATGTTAGCCAGTATTGTATTGGCCCAAAAGAGCAATCACCATTTTAGCTAATAAGGTTATAATGACTCTTCCTGCCATTACAGTTCACAGTTGGCAGAAGACCTGCAGCAGGTGGATTGAGACTTCTTTTTAACAAGCTATCATCGTGTACTCATGTTGTGTCAATAAGAAAACTGCTGTACCATGTTTCTTACTTTACAGATTATTTGTCACTTGCATGCCTTGCCTCCAAGTTAAGCACTTTTGCAGCTGACATTTGTTTAAGCAGTTTAGAGCTGTCTGGGGAATATATTCCAACTCTCAGAATTAAAGTGCTGTTGGGAGAAAGATGGAGAAAAATCTATAAATCTTCCTGTAAAAAAAATTAAATGAAAATTAAAAAAATTTTAAAAATGATATAAAATCCTCTTCTTAAAGACAGAATGGGGATGATAAAATGAAGATGGTGGGCAAGTAATGCTGGTTTATTGGCAGATGTTCACTGACTAAACTGAAGCTATTTTAATTTCTGCCTGGTTAGGATTTGGACTAGTCTCTCTGATAAGAAAACTTTTTGCAGTATGCACTGTTATTTTGCAGCAAGTGCCTCATTTAATTTTTGTTCAAAATGGAAATTATTTGGCTGGCATGTAGGTTATATTATCAAATTCAAGTCAACAGATCATGTCTGATGTTACTGATATTTATTCTAGAGCCTTGCAACACAAGTGCTTTTTCTTTACTGACCCCTTGCTTTTCTTTGAAGTCCAGAGGGAATTTTACTTTAACATTTAAAAAGCATTTTTAAACACATTTTACACATTTTCCGCTACCTTCTTGTTCAGACATTGAAATGCCAAACACAAGATTGTTGTCATTTTGACAACCACATTACATTCTCAGATACACATGAATTCCTGCTGCAGAGGTGAACAGGCAAGCAGTTATTCTATGACAACAGTACTGATAAGAGGAGGCAAACAGAATGTCTTCAGCTCTGTATTTGCGTTTGCACCATATATATGTGCTAGTGATTTGTGGCAGATTATGAAGAGAGCCTGATAGGCTGCCCTTACTATCCTAAGTACCTATTTTATGGTTTTATTTTCTTTTACCTTGTTTGTGTAAATAGGAAGATTGGGAAAGAGCATCCATTTTCTTAACAATCAAAATTCATAAAACAGTGATTTTTTTTCTCCTGTGGTACCCATCCTTCTGTTATTTTTTTCCATCTCTAGAGATATTGCAATACAATTATTTAAGTTTTGTCAAAACTCCTCTCTTTTCTGTTCAGTAGCACTTTCATGAATCAGAAAACAAACAAACATTTAAATATTTGTTTCAGTGTTGATTGTATTTAAAAGAATAAATAAAAGTAAAGAGATTTTTAACAAGCTGTTTCATATGGAAAATAAAAATGTGGCTTTTTTAAACATTATCTGAAATAATGCATTTCACTGGTCTGCAGGGGGTTTTTATTGCTTTGTTTACCAAGTTCTCTGTGCCTTTTAATCTTTTTACCAGAATAAAAGATTGAATTATTTTCTCCCTCTTACTTCTAGCTACTGTTGCTGATAATAAAATGATAATTTTCTTACATATCCTTATTTAACTTGCACCAAGTTAGTTTTACTACTACTGCTAATGTGACGGTGATGATGACAAGGATGAAAACTAAGTGAAAACAATATTGTAGCTGGATGGAGAGGCAGGAGAAAACAAGCCTTCTGCCTTAATTCTAACATCAAAATAGATTATATTTTTGCAGTTTTTATATAAATGTCTTCTGCTATTTTACTATCACTTTGATTATTCTGACAAATTAAGAGCTATATTTCTATATGTAAATAATTATTTTCTTTCATCCATAGCAGCTGAACAAATCAATATAAGATAATGAAGTAACCTTGAAATCAATGTAATCAACTACTTCTTTGGAAACTGGTCTTGGGTTGTTTTCCTTTGGAACAGTTATTGAAACACCAAGGTGAAAAGCTCATCCCTCACTCCTAAGGTTATTTTTCACTTCACTGTTATTCCATTGAGCATCTGGTTAAAGGTGAAGCTTGAGGACATGACAAGGAAGGTGACTCTTACTGCAGAAACTGATGATAGAGTAGAACTCTCTTTAGTCAGATTAATGGCTTGAATCACTGGCTCAGAGTTGTCCTTCTGTATCTAGAAATGCCAGTGGTTTCTGATGTCCTTTTATCTACACCTTTTGCCACAAAATTAAAACAATTTGAGATAACTGAACCTTTTGGGTTTTAAAACCAGATAAAGAAAAACGTGCCAAACCAGCTGTAGTTTCAGCAAAATTGATCTTAAAATCAGTCCCCATAGGAAATATTTTAAAATAAAAAAAATAAGATCTCACATTTCCAGTTGTGACTTCAACGATGTAATTGCACGGCACAGTTCAGCAACTCGTTTGGCAACATTTGGTAAGATACAAAAGAATCAAATTACTTGCTCTGAAATATATGCTAGTAAGAACTCAGTGTTATGACAACAATGCAATCAAATAGATTGCCAAATATTTTGTCAAACATTTAATGATATAACAATACAGGATTATTCAGTGACTATGACAAAAAGGAAGCACATTGTAATGTCCTAACATAAGACTTCCTCATAAAGTAGTTATGGGAAGTAGAAATTGGCTGTAATAATTTCACAAAGCTGTCAGAGATTTAAAAAAAAATATTTAAAGTGAAATATTCTCAAAAGGGCAAGATGCTCACTGGCAGAAATGTAACACGATAGTTTGAAAGAAGAGCAATATATGCTAGGATAAAAGGGGTGATGCTTGAAAATATTAATGCATTAACTGAAACATGTAATTAGAAAAAAAAATTAATAAGTCCAAATCATATGAGAGAATTTTTTCATTACAGTTTTTCTTCATGAAAAATACACCTACAAATTCAGGTTTCAGAAACAAGAATTATATAGTTAGAGCCAGTCTTTAACTTATACATCCAGATTAATAGCAGAAATGGCATATTGATGTGTCACTCATTTCTTCATTAACTGTCAAGTTTAAATTACAAATTTACAAAATGTAAATAATTTAATACCTGTGTTACTCACATTAGAAAGAGACTTGCTGCAAAGACGATTTTGGTTTGTTTCAAGGCAAAGTGTTGCTTTCTTAAAAGATATTAAAACTGAAAGAGGAGTTAGAAATTAAAACAAACGTGATCAGACAGAGTAGTTTTCAAAAAGGTATTTTCAAATATGTATTCCCTAGTGGAATCTATAACTTTGATATATGACACAAGGAGACAAGCAGGACTTCAAGAATGAGATTCACAAAAGCAATTCCCTCATTAACAAAAGCTGCCTAGAGTAGTAAGCAGAAAACTGGGGAAGAATAAGATGCTTGTGTCCACATGGAAGAGTCTCTATCTTTTTTTCTCTCAATTATTTTCTTTGTTGTACCACATTTGTGACTACATAATCAGAGAAACACAAAATGGCTGAGGTTGAAAGGCACCTCAAGTTCATTTAGTCCAGTCTCCTGTGCTCGAGCAAAACCACCTAAAGCCTAGGACCACGTCCAGAGAGCTTTTGAATATCCCAAGCAAGTAGACTTCATAATCTCTGTGGGCAACCTGTGCCAGTGCACAGTCATTCTCACAGCAAAAACATGTCTCCTGTTGTTCAGACAAAACCTCCTGTGTTTCAGTTTCTGCATGTTGTCTCTTGCCCTGTCACTGGGTATCACTAAAAAAAGCCTGGCTCCATGTTCTTTACACCCTGTATTTCTATACATTGATGCTATCTCCCCTGAGCATTCCGCAAACTAAACAGTCTCGGCTCTTTCAGCTTGTTTTCATACAACAGGTGATTCAGGCCCTTCATCATCTCTGTGGCCTTTTCTTTGACTCTCTCCAGAATGTCCATGTCCTTCTTGTACTGAGGAGTCCAGAACTAGACACAATACTCCAGGTGTCCAGTGCTGAGTAAAGGGGCAAAGTCACCTCCCTTGACCTGCTGGCAACACTCCTCCTTATGTAGCCCAGGATAACATTTGCCTGTTTTTGCTGCAGGGACATATTGCTGGCTCATGTTCAACTTGGTGTCTACCAAGGCCCCTAGATCCTATTCTGCCAGCTTGTTTTCCTGCCACTTGGCTCCCAGTGTGCATTACTGCATGCAATTTTTATCCTCAGGTGCAGGACTTTACACTTCCTTTGTTGAACTTCCTAAGGTTTCTGTCACCCCATTTTCTCCAGCCTGTCTAGGTCCCTCTTGATGGCAGCACAACCCTCTGATGTATCAACCATTCATTCTGGTTTTGTGTCAGCAAATTTGCTGCAGGTACACTCTGACCCATCATCCACTAATGAAGACAAAGATGTTGAACAGGACTGGACCCAGTACTGATCTCTGGGGTACACTGTTAGTTACTCTAAGCAGTATCCCCAAGCAGACTTTGTGCCTCTTATAAATAGCATTGATGGTTATGAACCATCAGCCTCTGGGTTATGGGCCCAGAGACTTTCTTAGAAAAAGTGGGTGTTGAAGAAGATCTACTTCTCTGTAAGACAAAGGTAAAATTTTGAATTAGTTTTCTATTTTTCCTACTATTTTTAAACCCACTTAAATTTTCATAATACTTAGGCCATAGATATCTGTGGTCAGGCACTCTTAATGTCTGTGATTAATTAATTTTGCAAGGAATAATTAAATAATAACTAAATTAAAAAAAAAAAGGAAGTATATACCCTAAGACTTGCCACAAAAGCCTGTGTCCCAGGCCCTAGCTGAAAGGGTGGGATTTGTTTTTGTTCGTTTTCTCAAAAGTATTTTCAGCAAGAAAATCTTTCATTGTGCGCTGTAATCTAAGGCATAATTCTAGTTCCACTGTCCTCTTGGGATAAAGGGAGAAGTTTTGGAAATTCTGAAAAGTCCTTAGAATGTACCCAAAATTAATCAATGTAGATCAAGTCTATGGTAGATAGATCAAGACTTCCTGCCAAATTAAGCAGGTTTTTGTTTCAAATTGATTCAGATTAGTGTGATCATGAATACATGATATTTAGGAATCTGTATATTGTTGTCACACATTTTAGTATTTCTAAAGGTTTTATGCTATTGGTCTAAAAAATCATCCAAAATGTAAATTGTGCAACCCCTCAGTTGCCCAACATGTTCCTATAGTGACTGTCCTTGTGACAAATCATTTTTCTTATATCTAGTCAGAACGTCTCATTTCTTTTTATAACCTTCTTCTTCTACCATGATCCACTGTGAAAAACCTGCTTCCACTTTTCTGATAATGTATTTTAAGGTACTGGAAGGTTCCCCACTGAGCCTTTAAAATAAATAAAATTTCTACCATCGCGAACGATGTTTAACTTTTGCTCCCTAGGCAGATTCAGTAACATGGATTTATTTCATAGGCTCATTAAAGGAGACTGAGGAGATGTGTTAATATTATTCACCTTGGGATTCAATGAAATTTCTGATAATGAAAAAAATACTTCATCTGCTTTAGTGAGTGTCCACGTCACAAGTAAGATAACTGAGGAAAAGCAGCATGTGTGCTTCGACCTCCACTCTCCAAAATCCTATGTCGAGGGTCGAGGCTGGGCCAACTGCCAACCCCCAACGATAGACTCTTCCTGTCTCTCTCTCTTCCCCTGACTCCATGAGAAAAGGATAAGAGAGAGAGACACTTGTGGATTGGAAAATCAAAACTACTTTAATGATAATAATAATGATAAATGAAATATATACAAAACCTAATACGAAATCCAAACTCCCCATGATGATAACTACGTCACCACTGATACTGCAGCAGACCTCAGCAGCAGATTGGAGCAAGGCTCAGGGGCTGGATCCTGGTACTGGATGCAGGAATTTATGGATTAGGATTGAGGGCAGAATAGACAGAGTTCTCCTCAGATGCTGACCATTGAAGCACAGGAGAAGAAGAGAAAGCTAGCAAGACGGAGCTGACCCCCAGTTTATATATCAAATATGATGTATTAGTTGGTCAGTTTAGGGTCACCTGACCTGTCTGCTCCTCCCTGAAGGTGCAGCCTTTACCCTGCACCCCCCAACATGAGACACAAGATTTAGCAGTGACCTTGGTTTGCATACCAAACCCTAGTAGTAAATACAAAGATTAGGGCTTATCACTTCTAGAAGGAGGCAGTGTCTGCGAAAACATGCTGTTAGTCTCAGAAAGTGCAGTTTCTCAGAGGAGCTTTAAATGAAAAGTAAAATCACTGGACAGAATTAGTTCTCTTCTAGCCCAAACCAGGACATCCTAAAATGAAAGCAGCTGAAATAAAGGTGACTGGCAGTGAACACAGATGAAAAAATGACTTTTTAGCTTAGTAAAAAAACCAGAAAATCACATGTTCTATAAAGACAGCTATTACTCTGAAGTCAGTTTATGGAAGACTGGAATAGTACGTAAATGTATATAAGACGAGAAATCAAATGAAAATATGTAAGTTAAGAAACTATGTCAAAAATTATAGATTTTGACAGATCTGAGTTGCTGTGAGAATGACTGACTGGAATAAGATTTACTGAATACATAAATAGGTTTCTATGTGTGTCAGCCTCAGAAATTGTTATTTTTATTTTATTTCACTGCACAGAATGTCTTGAATGACCAAAATGATCTGAAGCAATCTTAAAGACCTATTTAAGAAACAGCTTGCAAGCTGGAATGAAGTCTATGTTGAGGGAACTTGAAAGGCTTTGGAGGTTTGAATTAGATAAGCATATAAAGTGTGAATATTTATTTGAACCTATTTAACTTCTTGCAGCTTGTTTTTGTTCTGGATCCAAATGACTCTTTCAAAGCTGTTAGATATATAGTTGTAATAAACAAGAAAATATTAACAGTTTTTAAAGTGTTTGAGCTTGTCCTAAGACAGAATAGTTTTCGTTTGGCAGTAAAATCTTTCTCTGTATCTGTAAAATACTCATGTTCTGTCATGAAGGTGAGAAAAGTTAAAAAGTAGAATGAAGAGGGAGACAGAGTGTTGAATCACAAAATAGTGAAAAAGTGAGGGTGGTTCCACAGGGTATAAATAGTGTGGGCACTGTTATTTTTTATAGGCTAGGAAAATTGCTAATTGACCATGGAGTGAATTCATAATAAAATATTATGTTCCTTAAAACCAATTTTTGAACAGAAATATATCTGAAAAGAAATATTGGAAAAGTTTTAAAAGGAGTTCTTGAAGGTATTCTCTGATAGGAATGAGCCCTGAAGATTCAAAGACTGGTGTACAGAATTAACTGAAGATAAGACTTTATGTGAGCACTAGCCTATTTCTGTATGTTATGTTGAACATCAGTTGTGGGTAAGGGCTTAGAAACTATTTTAAGAGATCAAGTCAGAAAATACTTTGAAGGACTCAGCTTGATTATGAACAGAAAATAGTTTTAGGAAAAAAAGAAATTTATGCATTGCTGACTTTTTGTTAAGAAATCTACTAATGCTTCAGAGTTGGAGAGAGAAAACTGAAGCAGTACAGTGAAAAATCTTTTGTCAGTATTTTCTTTGCAGATGTAGAAGTTTTATACAAATAAACACCTGAAAAAAAATAGATTGATACCTTGGCCTGAAGGATAGTTAAGAAAAAAGATTCCTACTGGAATTTCAGGAGTAATTTCAGGTATTGAGGTAGGAAACCCACATCCTCATTTCCCTTCTGAATTAAGAACAGCAGAGACATAAGTCAGCATATCATAGGATCACAGGATTGTCACAGTTGGAAGGGACCTCAAAGATCATCCAGTTCCGACCCCCTGCCTGGCAGAGACACCATCCACTAGATCAGGTTACCCAGGGCCCCGTCAAGCCTTGCCTTAAAAGCTTCCAGGGATGAGGCTTCCACAACCTCTCTGGGCAACCTGTTCCACTGCCTAACCACCCTCACAATGAAGAACTTCTTCCTAATATCCAGCCTAAATCTACCCTCCTCTAGCTTACACCCATTTCCCCTAGTTCTATCACTGTATGACCTCCAAAATGTCCCTCGCCAGATTTCTCGTAGGCCCCCTTCAGATACTGGAAGGCTACAATAAGGTCCCCTCGGAGCCTTCTCCTCTGCAGACTGAACAATCCCAACTTTTCCAGTCTGTCCTCGTAGGAGAGGTGCTCCAGTCCTCTGATCATTCTCGTGGCCCTTCTCTGGACGCCTTCCAGCACCCCTGTATCCCTCTTGTAATAGGGGCTCCAGAACTGGACGCAGGATTCTAAATGGGGTCTCATGAATGCAGGGTTGAGGGGGAGAATCACCTCCCTTGACCTGCTGGCCACGCTTCTCTTGATGCAGCCTAGGATACTGTTGGCCTTCTGGGCTGCAAGCGCATACTGGTGGTTCTTGTTGAGCTTCTCATCCACCAGCACCCCCAAGTCTCTTTCTGCAGGGCTGCTCTCAAACCAGTCCTCGCCCAGCCTGTATCGGTGCTTGAGATTGCTCCAACCCAGGTGTAGGACCTTGCACTTGTTCTTGTTGAACTTCATGAGGTTGGCATGGGCCCACCTCTCCAGGCTGTCCAGGTCCCTCTGGATGACATCCTGCCCCTCCAGCATATCAACCGTACCACACAGCTTTGTGTTGTCAGCAAACTTGCTGAGGGAGCACTCGATGGCACTGTCCATGTCTTTGACTGAGATGTTGAACAAGACTGGTCCCAGTACAGATCCTTGAGGGACTCCACTTGTCACTGGCCTCCACTTGGACATGGATCCATTGACAGCCATTCTTTGGGTGCGGCCATCAAGCCAATTCCTTATCCAGTGAGTGGTCCTTCCATCAAACCCACATTCCACTATCTTGGAGACCAGGATGTAGTGTGGGACATTGTTGAAGGCTTTGCTCAGGTCCAGGTAAATGATGTCAGTTGCTCTTCCACTGTCTATTGATGTCGTAACCTCTTCATAGAAGGCCACCAGATTTGTTAGGCATGATTTGCCCTTGGTGAAGCCATGTTGATTAGGACTAGTGCCCACTGTTAAGGCTGAGGGACAACCTTGGCTGTAGTGACCATGAAACAGTGGAATTCAAGGTCATCAGGGCTCCTAAGAGGATATGTTCTAGGCTCATGACCTTGGACTTTGGACGTGCAGACTTCGATCACTTTAGGGATCTGATGGACAGAGTACCTTGGGACGAAGTCCTAGGGGGAAGGGGGGCCCAAGACAGCTGGTCAGTTTTCAAGGATCACCTCCTCCGTGTCCAGGAGCTATGTATCCGAAGTAAGAGAAAGGCAGGGAAGAATGCTAGGAGACCTGCTTGGATGAATGAGACACTCCTGGAATATGTTTTATCTGGAGTGAGAATTCTGGCTGTCGTGCTACTGGCTATCCAAAAGTCTGTTTACCTCTAACACTAGAATGTTTACAAATAATAATGTGGGTTTTCCCTTATTTTTTCCCATTAATTAATAATTTTTATCCAGTTTTCTATATTTCTAGGTGCTGTACTTTACTGATAATGAACTCTTGCAAATTATGTGTTTACTTGTCTTTATAGTGTTGTTTACTATAATATCTGTATAGCACACTGACATGAAAAAAACCACTATATTTCCATTTTTTATTAGATGTGTTGTTCATATTTAGAAGTAGATGGGCACATTTCACATTTAGTGAATGATCTGTTGGATAGTTTTATTGACAAATACAGTTCTGCATATTCTGCCATTTTCCAGGCAGAGTATTTATCCCTGTCAGAAGTACTGTGAATTTCTGCACATCAGCTAGACAAAACTGAACTCAATCTTTTATCTCCTTTGGGAAACATCCAAGATGTTTCTGATTTTCTTCTGAAATGCAGCTGACTAGGAGTTAGTGGACCTTAATTTACCAAAGATTCGTCAAGGCATACATTATCACTCTGACCTCGTGACTCTTCCCTGTTGTGTACACCCAGTCACACATCTTTGTCTTATATTTTCTTTATAACATGGCACAGCCAGGCATGAAGAAAATTTGTGTGTGTATGTGAGTCAGGACAATCCTGCTGTTCTAATAGCCAGGGATGGACATAGAAATCTATTGACAAGAAGCTCTTTGAAAGAAACTCTTGTACTGCTTTCCGTAATGATCTGGCTTATATTTCATTTTACACAATATATAAACTTTCATTGTTATCTAGTAAGCTTTCGAATAAAATATGTTTATATATCCTTGTTCATTTAAATTCTGTTTTGAAAAAAATTAAATAACAGGTGAGTTATACTTTGAAATATGTTCTCACAAATATACAAAACCACTTCTATTAGCTTCTGCTTCTATTTGCACAAATGCATAGTTCATGCATCCCCGACAATAGGCCTAGTTATAAGCCTGATGTATATAGATACCTGAGTGCAGCTGAAATCTTGCCTTTTCTGTTGAGTTTTGTGTGAACAGCTGAATGCTCTGAGTGGTGTTACCCATTGTCAGCACTACAAGTTCCATGCAGGGAAAGAGACTTAAAGACAGATCATACAATAAAGGTTCTGATGGAAAGTGTTAAATCCAAGAATGGATCTTCACAATGTAGTCATACATCATGGAACTTTCTAAGAACAGAAGAGAGAATCTAAGCTTGCAGGATCTTTCTTCCCCTGAATTATAAACATACGAGGTTAGAAGCTAAAGAAATTGAGTTTCATTCAAGTTTTAATTCAATGTGAGCTCAGTTCGTTCAAAATTAAGAACAGATTCTGTCTACAAACTTTTCAATTTATACACTGTAACACCAAAGAGGCAGCAGAAAGGTGGAAGGATGACTATACAATTGCTTTGAGACAAAGATTCTTCAACTACTGTCCTTAAACTATGGGTTATTGGTTTCTTTCCTAAATAATATAACAAGATTTCTTTTAGGATCCTGCAGTCTTACAGAGCAGCATCAGTTCTTGGCTTATCACCTTTCATTGGGTGGGAATTAAAAAAAAACCAAAACATACAAGTTGCTATGAGAAAGCAGGTTAAGAAAAATTAAGGTAATGTGGTCAGTAGTATTTCTTCTCTTTATTCTTGGCTGCAGGTAGTTAGTATGCTCCCCATACTTAAAGTCTTTTTTCCTGCCTCCTGTTTCTTGTTTTCCTGGCATTCAGCCTTACTTTGGCTGAGCTGATAAGAGGCAGCTGGCACAAAGACTCATTTACATCTTTTTCCAGCTCTGCAGTGACTCAATGTGGTAGGTAACAGCTATGGAGGTAGGAAAACTTGGGATAAGGTAAGATCCTCGAGGAGAGGCAAAGGACAAAGCAAGTAATTAGGTGGAAAGTAAAGCCAGCATGTGCTGAAGAGATCAATGCTTCTGAAAACATAGGGTAGGGACAAGGACTCTGCTTGAAACCTTCAGAGGAAGGTTTCTCTCAAAAAATCTTCCAAAAAATGAGAGACTAGATGTGTCGAAGAAGGGGTTTATTTGGAAAAGGTTCTTTTTGGGGGACCTATTTAGATCTTTAATCATACTTAATTAGTATTCACAAAAGCAACGAGATGATGTTCTTATTTTTCAGTTTACATTTACATTTAACACAAATAGTAGATCTTCTAAACATATATAGTGCATGAGAAAAATAG
This sequence comes from Galbula dea, assembly GCA_013399015.1. NCBI lineage: Eukaryota > Metazoa > Chordata > Aves > Piciformes > Galbulidae > Galbula > Galbula dea. Next base: position 777,160 of record VWZX01011397.1, read on the forward strand.
AAACTCTTGACATGGATAACAGTTTGTAGTATTTTCTGCTCTGCTGTCCAGTTTGGGGTTTTTTTTGGCTTTTAAGTGAAGAAAAATATTTTAATATGCCCACATTAGTGCTTTCTCTGTCTTTAGACCTATGGTTTCTGCTGTACTGTATACTGTGTAAAAAAATACATCCATGGAGTTTATTTCAACTATATTGGCAAATGTGTAGAATGTACTAAACAGCATGAACTATAGAAGTGAATGTTTCAGTGACAAATAAAATGCAGACACATTTCTTAATGTTTCTTAATGTATTTTCCTGAATTATTAATAGGAAGACTTGAATACCAAGTATTTGTACTGGAATATTTATCTTTAGATATTCATCATCAGTTCACTCAGCAAATCACTGCATGAGTTAGAAACATTTCTGATTCCCAGCTGATTGCTGGTGTCCTCAATTTTGAGTAGAGATGCTTATTTTGGGGATAAATATCAAAAAAGTATTTAAACAGATACTGACATTGATCTCTTTAGCATGATGAAGAATAAGCCTTATACTTAGAATGTTAAAGTAGTGCAAGAACATAAGCAATGCTCTTCTGGATCAGATCAAAAGACCAAGTTCTGTGACAGATGATGGGAAGGGAAGGCACACATATCTAGCCAATATCTGATACTCATTTTCTTCATACTTCTCCACAGTCTCAGGATTAATGATCCTGGCTGTTCACCTCAGCATCTAGTTTGCCAGCCTACCATTTGTGAATTTGCCTAATCCATTTTGAAGTAGCTGACACCATCTATCTCCACAATCTCTTGCAGAAAGAGAATCTGGAAAGTTTCTGCCCACTGTGTAAAGACATATATTGTTTCACCTTTTTTAAGCTGATCTTCTTGTCTCCGTGGGTGTTCCCTAATTCTATGGCCAGAGAATTAGGTGACTAACAGTTCACCTTACCCACTCCATTAATGAATCTGAAACCCTGATCTCACCTCGTCTTCTTCTCTGCAAATGGAAGGCTATACAGTTGGTTATATTTCTCTGTTTAAGGAAGTGAGGTGCCCTTCATCATGTCAGTTGCCGTCTTCATGCTGCTTCTATCTCCAGGACAGCCTCTTTAAGCTACAGAGAGCAGTATTTCATGTATAACTACAAAAAAACCCAACCAAACAAATAAAATCTTTCCAGGGAAACATATTCATGTTTCTACCTCTCTCAGGAGAGGAAAAAAAAAATTGACAGCACTGAGTGGGATTTGAGGAAGAGAACATAATAGAACAGAAATAAAGTTTTTCATTTGCCATAAAACCTGTACAAAGTGTGGTTATGTAGTTATTTCTGTTGCATATAAGGATTCTTTTCCGTGGGAAGGCAATATATTGTTATTTGCACAGGAAGCGAAGCAGCCAGACTTTGTTATTGATCTGAATACTCTCTTGTTCTTGTGTCTGTGACAACTGCCAGTTATTTTGCCACAGAAAATTTTGGAATCAGACACCATGACAGAGAGACAGAAAGTTTTATCTTCCGCTCTACTGCCGAGTACTAGTTCAGCAAGTGTAAATTGCCAGATATCAAGAAAGGTTTTTAGAGTTAAGAAAGAATATTCTCCTCAGAAACAGAGATGAGTGTTACTGAGGCTCCAATATCTCCAGCTGCAAAGAGTCAGAAAAGGCTCATAGTCTACTCAAAGTAATAAATGCTGTTCTAGAACTGTCGCTAGAAGGACACTGACATTCTAGCCCACCCTCAAAAAAAAGTGTATCTGATAATTTTAATTAAGAGTAAATAATTTCTAGCATGAATAAAATATGGTGTGTTCACATAAACACGTGGTTCTCTTTGTGCAGTGTGAGTATGAAGAAGCAATTATTTCATTCATAATTGTGTTTTAATTTTGCCAAAAAAATAGAAAAAACGCTAACAGTAAACAGAAAAAAGTCCTTTTCCAAAATCTCTGACTTTCTGTGAAGAAAGATATTGTTGAGGCATTTCAGAAGGCTTTGCTTTTTTTTTTTTTTTTTTTTTTAAAGCATGAACTTTTAAAGTATTTTGAAAGAACACTTCCTATATTCAACATCTTCTCTGGACTTCATTATTCACCTGAAAATCTTAACGATTAGACAGCTCTTTCATGACTGAAATTTTCAACAAGATTTCTACATGATTTCAGTTTTCTCAGAATCACAGAATCACAGAATGTTAGCAGATGGAAGGGACCTTGAAAGATCATCTAGTCCAAACCCCCTGCCACAGCAGGATTCCTTAGACCAGGTCACACAGAAGCACATCCAGATGGTTTTTTAATATCTTTTTAAATATTTTTTTAATATTTTTTTCTCCTGTACTGATATAGAGGTGACATAGGGACCTTTCTTCCTATTAGTTGCCTCAGTTCTAGCAGAGAAATCTGTGTCACACAGGAGGCTGATAGGCAAAGTCTGAATTGCTGGTTCACCTCACAAAAGGCTAAGATAAACCACTTTCAAGGCTATGCAACTATTTGTGTTTTGCAGCTCTTCTCTTAGAGTGGTAGTTAGTTTTATGTGCCTAATAGAAAGGATATTCACTTCCAAACTGAAGTAGATAGGGGAAATGAAGAACTACTCCTGAGATGTGATATCCTTTATATAAAGATATTCAAAATAATAGAAAAAATTATTTTTTTCTTTGTAATTTGTAACACAATAAAAGATGGACATGCCAGAAATGGAATGCACTCAATTATCCAGTCACAGGATTCTTGGTACAAAATATCTCTGCATATAAGTACTGTTAAAAGACAGACAGTGCTCCCACTCATATTTCATGTGCATTGACAACCTGGGGGCATGGTTACTTTTATTATAATTTATTACAGATCTGGAGAAACATCATATCTTTCTAGCAAAGATAAGAAAAAGGAAGGTCAGAATGTCTCTCTGTGGAGGTTTTTTTGGGTTGTGCTTTTGGTGTTGTTTTTTTTTTTTTAGTTTTTCTTTAAATATACATTTTTCACAATTTTATCTTCTGTTTGGTGACCTACAACCTCATCTGTTTTCAAAAGCACTTCAATTTAAGAGCAGCAGTAACAGGAATAGCAGAAGTAGCAGCAGCAGGGATTCTGCCTGTGTAGCTATGAGAAGTATTTCAGTAATGAAAGGGATAATTGAGGCTCCCTGCCTCTACTGTAATTGAAAATCTAGTATAGTGCCTTTTCCATTTAACTTTATTGCTTGAGTTCAAATCATTGTAGAGGAGGGAAAGCAACACTAGAATAATGTCTTTAATGGTGCTTTCCTGTCCATTCAACAGTTTGAAACCTAGCATTAAAGCTAAAAGAAAGAGCAATTAGATATATTCAGTTATTGAGGAGGGAAAGAACTATAATTATAAATTTCAGTAATGAAAAAGTACTGCTTGCAAAATATTTACTTAGTAGTTCTGTCTACCAGGTTATCTCCAATGAGCTGGAAAACAAGCAACATGTTAACACAATGTTCCAGATAATTTATGCTGAATTACAATGGAAAACCTTTTCACTGTAGTAATTGCAATAACATGTAAACTAAATGGCTAAGCTTGTCCATCCGCTGACAAATCTGCAAAGTTTTAAGATATTTTCACTTTTTATGGTCTTAACTGCCCATGAAAGTATGTAATATATTGCACAGTACTCTTCCTTGGTAATAACTGTTCCTACATAACATGGTTTTAAGACTTATCTTTATTCTGGTGACTCAATATTGAGTGTCTACAACAACATACATATAAACAGAAACATAATGGGTTTAAGCACTCTAAATGAATCTGAAATATGCTCATACATAATACCACAGAATAACAGAATCACAGAATGTTAAGAGTTGGAAGGGACCTTGAAAGATCATCTAGTCCAAACCCCCTGTCACAGCAGGATTCCCTGGACCAGGTCACACAGAAGCACATCCAGATGAGTTTTGAATTATCTCCAGAGAAGGAGACTCCACAAACTCTCTGGGCAGTCTGTTCCAGTGCTCTGGCACCCTCACTGGGAAAAAAAATTCTATTGTGCTGCACAACAAAGAATATTTTCTGTAATACCCTTAAAGACAGACATGAAAGACAAAGTCCAAAGTTTACTAGCTTTATTTGTTGGCCTGGCTCCAGCACAATAAATACAAGTGAAAAAGTTTTCTGTTTTCTGGTTTGTCCAATTGGATGACTAACCAAAAACTATAAAATTGAAAATTGCTGAAGAATTTCTTGAAAGAAAAATTTCCTGGATATTCCCAGTTTCCATTAAATCTGAAAAAAATAGTAATTAGTGACTCTAAAATTAAAAATGGGGACCTGAAATATGGTTGTGTACCAGGTGAATGTAAAGATTCTCAGTTCTAAAAAGAAGCATAGAAGAGCAAATATTATAAATGTTACCTGAGCATTCATTAAAATTTCAACTGTTGGGAAGCTTTAGCTTTCCTTCCATGATGGAATGCTACAGTGGGACGTTAAGTCTCTGTTGATCTGGGAAACAATTTTAAATTCAAATCATTAATGAGGTTGTAGGAGTATTGTTATTTAATAAGAAAAGAATTTCATAATAAAGATATTGATTGAAAAGAAAGCTTTGTATATGTGCTGAACACATTTACATATCAAATTAGCTGAGGACTTCGATGATAAACTAACTCTAAGGTACATGAAGATTTCCTCCCACACTCCCAAAAGGCAAACCAGAAAATATTTTACTGTCACCATAAGTGTCATAGGTATTTTTTAACTATAAAAAAATGTATATTTTAGGTTCTTGATTATATTATATGAATGTTTTGAGAAAGGTTTATAAAAAATTAAGAAACTGTACTCAATTAAGACTGAAATTTGAAGAAAATATGTTTAATATCAAGGAGAAGATTTCTAGGACAAACTGCAGAGACTGGAGTTGTGTTTGGGATTACGATTATGTATAGAGCCTGTGCATGGGAATAAGATGGGACTGAACAGGCCAGGTTTATTCCAAGATGTGGGCATGATGAATTGCAGATTGGTTTTTAAATGAGTGATCTTTTCTTTGCTATTCTATCACTTCAAGTTCTGGACATGCAGTTTCAGTCTTTGTGGAAATAGCAAAATTAAAATGTGCATAATGATAAGTATACCTTCTTTATTCTGCAAGGTGTAGAGGTCAAAAATGTTGGTTTTGCTGGATGGATGCTTACAAACTTTTGCTTTTCCTAATGGAACAGTTTTTATAGCTCAGATTGGTTCAGCTCCATCACATTCAGAAACACATCAGTACATGTCTTCCTGTCATATTCTTCACAGCAGGATATTTTATGATTGTGTACTGTAAATTACTCTGCAGAGTCATAGGTGTAAAAGACTGCAAAATTGTATGAATGAGGAATCAGAAATTCAATTAAAGAATATTGTGATCATAAAATACATCAATACTGTATATAGGGGAAATAATGTAAAAAGTAAACTTCACTGAGAATTATAGCTTTGTGAAAGATTCTATTCATTCATAAGAAAATAATTCTTATAAATAAAAACTAACATTTCATCAGACAACTCACATATATTATAAATTATGAATAAAATTAAAATCTTATTGTCACAAGTACATTGGCAGGGGCCTTTGTCTTTCTTGGTATAATCAAGTTTAACTTTAGGAATAACCTACCCTTTTTCAGTTTGTAAGGAGTATGTGTTCAGCTACGTAAGATGATGGAGCATGTGCTGGAATTATTGTACAGTGTTTGTCAGTAAGAAATAGTAGTTGCAGGGACGGGTAATTCTGCCAAGTATTCTCTGACGTGATTAATCGTTAATCCCTATTTCAGTAAGTGACTAATTTATGTTGTTAGAGATTTACTGCCTGCTGTTTAGCATGTGACAAAGTGATTCCAAACTGTACTCTCTGAGTTACGTGAACTGTGGCATGGCTGGAGTAATTACAGTGTTGTGTAAGTGGAATTGCAAAGAAAGCTTTAAAGATACACCTGAAGAAGTGCAGAAGGCTCTATTTTATGTCTGTATATGTGCTGCTGCTGCCATACCTGAGTATATCTGCAAAGAAATCTTGATAAATTTAATGTAGAGTTTTAATTTATTTTGTTTAAATTCATATTTACTTTAGAAAATAGAAACATACATACCTTTTTAATGTTTAAAAGTATAGACTATCAGGAACAATTGTCTGTTAATGAAGACAATTGTAAAGTAAAAATTGGAAGGAAAACCTAGTACCAAATGTTGCTACTCACACCTTTTAAAGTAGATATTGGAACAGAATGTTAGAGTCAGATATGAAGATAGACATTTCCTAGTCCTATCAGTATCTTCAGCTTTTCCCATTACATTGACAAACAAATATTGAAAGAGCTTCTACACATTAAATATTAAACATCAGCTTCTGTGCTTTAATTACATTAATAAAGTCTTTCAACCAATACACAGTGGATCAACTTGATCATATACTCACTTTTGTGTTGTACAAGCTTGGTTTGTTCTTTGAATAAGTACTCAAGAAACACAGATAATATAACAATTTTCTGTCTGTCTCAGGTCATTCATATCACATTTACAACATATTTGGAAGAATGCACATCATCTAAACATTTTATTCACAGTTTCACCTCCAGCAGTCACTACTGTGAAGAGAACACAAAAGATATTAAAATCTTGAGCTAAATACTGGAAAATCTGGGACAGAATTACCAGACTCAGGAATAATGACGTTTCCTTCAGAAATTTCTTCCTTTTGGGAAAAAAATATTTTGGAAATGTGGGGGCTTTTTTGTAAATTTTTAAAGACAAATAAGAAACAGATGCATCCAAAAAGTGGCTTCATTATGCGCCTAAGTATGTCAGTGTCTTAATTTTAAAGAAATTTAATGTTTCACCCCATCCTTTCATATATCTCTAAACTATTAAATTCCACAGTAAAGGCTGAACTAATTTCATCCTTAGGAAGACAGTTAAATCTACATTCACTTGACGAAACAGTGTAGCCCATGGACCAATTCACTTCTGTAGGATGGGACAAATTATTCTCTGGAGGAGTTTATTTAATTATCTACAAAAGGATCTAGACAAATAACATACACTAGGCCTCTTCTTTTTCTTGGATATGTCTCAGGATGATCTTAGATGCTTTCCCTTTAAGTCAGCTTATGTATAAATTTTCTCTATAAAGCACTAGATGATGAGCAGAAAAAGCCACCCAGCAAAAGAAATTATAGGAATCTTTTGTTCTGCTTATGTGATGTCACTCCACTGCACAGTCAAAGTTAAACAAACACTGAGGTACTATTAAGAGTCTAACAACTGCTTTCACTCTGACTGCTGAAACTCCAAAAATGAAAAAGGAAGAGCCTAAACTGAAGGCTGTGCTCATTACCTGTGTGTGAGAAATGTGCATGTTGCAACATAAACCAGAATAACCTCAATACTGTATTAGCTGTTTTCTGTGTGAGAGGAACATAGCAGGATTTGATGTGCATTTCCATTTTGTTTAACACATTTTTTTTCTTGGTACTACTTATATAATATTAGACCTGGTGGTTATGTTTGCTATATTGTTGCCTTCTGGGAGGCAGTAGGTATTTTGACCTTTGAACATGTTGAAATTACTAAGCTTTACCTTTGGGGGCTCAAACGTTGCAGCACCGTGACGTGAAACTGCCAGGAATTCAGATTTATGAAACTTGCAATGTATAGGGTGGATAAAGTAATATTTTAGTGTGCTGTCCTGGTTTGCATCAGAACAGAATTGTTTCTGTTTGGTAATTTTGCTTTCGAGCTGAAGCTCCTCTGAGTAACTGCATTTTCTGAAGCTGACAGCATGTTACAAACACTGCCTGCTTCCAGCGGTGATAAGGCCTAATGTCTGGGTTTATTGCTGAGGATTGATGTACAGACCAGGGCCACTGCGGAATCTTGTGTCCCACATTGGGGAAGGAGGGGGGAGTAAAGAGTGAAGGTCTGCACCTACAAGGAGGAGCAGACAGGACAGGTGACCCTAAACTGACCAACTAGGTATTGCCTTCCATATATGTCGTACTCAATATAAAGCTGAGGGTCAGTTCCCTCTTCTTCCTCTCTCTTCTTGCTCTTCCTTTTCTAAGGCACATCTTCACTCTTCTTGCTTCAGAAAATGCACTAAACAGAATCAGTTCTGTTCTAATCCAAACAAGGACACATGATATATTTATAAAACTCATCTCCGTGTCCTTGATCTTAAAACAAAGGCAATAACTAAAAAAGAGTAGTATTTGCTTATTTGTTTATTCTGATATATCCTTGGTCAGTAAAAAAATCTGGGTACCCAAAATAGATTACAATTGCTAGAACTGAAATTCTTTTCCTTGGTAATAGCAACAAAAAACATTCCAAAAGAGAAAACTAAATAAAGGACAATTTACTCCTGCAGAGACCTTCTAGTAGCCCACACTGTGAGAAAGAGAGAAGGGCCATGAAACATATGGTGGCAGTTGACAAAGGGGAGATGGGATTGACCCTTCATGATATCCCTGCTGGATTCCACCATGCTGATCAAAGAGCATTGTTTCTGCTTGGGAACACATGGCTGTCCTAAGGTTTAGTGCAAGCCCTTCAGAAAAGAAGGGCCTTTGCAGATGAAGGCTTACAGGCAAAGACATTAGCTCACACTCTGCTGAGTGCTTAGTGAAACCTACCTTCATTTCAAATAACAAGAACACAGGTGCTTTGAAAATGTACATCCTATAACAAAGTTAACACAAACTTGGAGCGAGTTTCTTCTGCAGGATCAAAGATACTTTTCAGTATAGGGTGTGTAGTAAAAATTCCTGTTAATATAGAAAGGATAATGTAGGATGATATAGTATATCCTTAATACTAACTCTGCTTATTAATTATATTCTTAGCATTTCTTTTTGCTTAGCAGTGGTACTTGCACAATATTAAAAGTGCATTTATGTACACATACACAAGTGATAAAACCATACCGTGATATGGTATGCTTAAGCCTCAACTATTAAAAAGTAAATAGAAGTAATAAAGGCATGGCCACCAGATCAGGCTAAAACAGATTTTATTGTTGACAGTGGTACTCATACATAGCAAAATCTGAAATTTCCTACCACTTCTAAAATAACACAGAGAGACACAAGTAAAAGGAGAAACAGAAGATATTTTCTCTACACACCACCGACTTGCAAAAGCAAAGCTGTCAGAAATGGGGTCAGTGAGAGAACTTGGAAGTGGAGCTAGCAGAGGACAGATGAGTTCTCAGAGGCAGACCCATGCTGGGGGAAGTGGGAAACGGGAAGAGTGACAATTTGAATAGATGAAATGATTTTAGATTCCTGTAGAAAAGAAACAAGAAAAATCAGGTGGATTTAGTGTACACTGTCTTCCATACCATATGGTCAAGTGCAGCAGAAGTGTGATTGTCTGCTGACTTTGGGCATGCGACTGAAAGCACTAAATAGTAATGGAGTTTGAGAACTGATATGCATCAGCACAAGTTTCAGTCAGTGAGCCTCAGATCTTCCTAAAGCCAATCTCAGTAAGGGATTTTAAAACTGCCTGTGGCATTTTCAAATCAATCCATCAGTCTGTAGGTAGCAATGTGAAGAATGCACAGCCAGCACAATACCTGTTCCAATCGGTGACAACTCTGCTAGTGAATTCTGAGAAAGCCACAAGCAATTCAAAAGTCCTGTGAGGAAAGAATCACAATAAATGAATCTCTGATCCCAAGAGATTGAATCATGATTACAAGGATCAGGAGAAAACAATGTCACTTGAACAAGGAATAATGTATTATAGAATTAGGTGCATGTAAAAAATAGTCTTGCATACAGATCATTCTAGCTAATTATAGCATTCATCTTTCAGTAACCTTTCATTTTTTTCATGGAATCTAAAGCTAAGAGAAGTGTAGTATAAATCTAACAAGCCTATTTTCCTCACTGTTGCAATTTATTTTGTTAATTATACAGAGAGGAAACCCAACATTTCAGGGCAAACTTAAATTAATCCTACAAGGTATGACCCATTAGTAAAACCTATCCCTTCTGTGCAAAGAAGTGAATCCTAGTGCAGGTGAACAAATAACTAGTTTCTATTGGGCTTATCATAGTGTGCTCTGGAAGAATATGGTAAGACAAACATTAGAATCAGATTTAGCAACAATATTGAAGCAACCAGCTGTCATCTGCAATGGTGCTTTCCCATTAAGAAATCTATGTAGACAAATCCTAAAATGGACTTTATTTACTGAAAGATTATAGTCAATTGAAAGTGCAAACCTACAGGTACTGAAAGAACAAGACTTCTCACACAAAGGATTCTGTTTATGCTAGTGGTTGAAAAAAGCTAAACTCCCCTGTATACTTACATTTCCAGGAGAATTTTGACAGGCATTTAGTTTGTTTCTGCTTTATGTGTACCTATTTTATTAAAGTTTTCAAGAACATTTAGGATTTCTCATCTTCTCAACATCAAGTAGTCAAACAGCCAATCCAAAAGCAGAAACATTTCAAAGATCTCAGTTAGACTTCAATTTTTTTTTTTTCCTAAGCAAAATCTAAACAAAATGGAGAATATTTTTCGTCATAGTCTTTTGTAATACAATGATGTTCGATGCAGCATTTTTGGTTTTTGTGGCCAGCTCCTACCTGGAGGCACAGTGATTAGCACACTGATAAATAGAACTTTAAACTTAGAAATACCTTCCAATGAAGAAAGTACAACAATGAATATAATGTATTTCCTCAGACAAGTTCCATATTGAAACAAACGTTCACAACTAAAATAGCATTTTATAAACACTTGAACATTTTATGAAATTGTAGATAAGGAGATCTCCTAAATCTAGTCCTACTTCTTATTTTTCCACCACTGGCTTGTAATACTTCTGAAACTCCAGAGCATAAATTGGCAGATACCAAGCTACAGAAAAGTTTGTTTGTTTTTTCTTTATCTACTGCATTAGATTATTTGTTGACACTAGTGTTAAGGTATATGCAAATAATTCAACCAGACTAAAGGTAAGAAAAGCATTTAGATAGAAGCTAGATAGTGTTGATTAATCACTCTGGCCTGACAGTTCCTGAAAACAAAATTTGAAGATATATCAAAAATTACCAATGAATGGATTAGCACTAAAACTGCCAAAGGAAAAAAATGCAGGATTTAGGAAAAGGTGCTGGAACTAAATTCTACCTTTTGTCTGGCATAAAACCCACATGGAATTAAGAGAAGAATGGATCAAGGCACCAGAAAATAGCAAAGCATGTTTGGTTTTCACCGTTATGCATATAAGTGTCACCATTTTAATGTTTCTTACTGATTTTTCACTTAATCTTTTCATTCTGCATGTATTAAAAGAGCCTTAAGGGTGTTTGCTTACCTGCATGCAATTGTCTGCTTGCATTTTACTGAAAGCCTCTTTGCTTGAAAGTTCACAATATTGTTTAAGATTAGATTCCTTTCCAGGTTATTTATGTCTTACCATCCCTCAACTTCTTGGTAACATTTTTATCACAGAATCATGAAGGTTGCAAGAGACCTCTAAGGTCATCAAGTCCAACCATCAATGTATCACCACCAAGCCACTAAACCACGTCCCTAAGTACCACATCTATACATTTTTAAACACCTCCAGGGGCTGTAAGTCCACCATTTCCCTGGGCAGTCTGTTCCAATGCCTAACAATTTTTTCTTCACAGAAATTTTTCCAAATATGCAGGCTAAACCTCTCCTGGTGCAACTTGAGGCCTTTTCCTCTTGTCCTATCACTGGTAACCCAGGAAAATAAACTGACCCTCATCTCTCTACAACCTCCTTTCAAGCAATCTCCCCTGAGACTACTCTTCCTCAGGCTAAAAATTCCTAGTTCCCTCAGCCAGGTCTAGCCACCTAGACTTTTTCCAGTCCAGGGTACTAGGACTTCATACAACTTTATCCTTAGAAGTCATCTTTTGTATGACTATGTGTCCAGTAAATAGCTTTAGATAAATTTCTATATGATTACTGAAACAAGAGCTACCCTAAATCAAAAGTAATAACGAGCAAGTGTTTCTTAGAAAATGGTCTATGAATTTGTCCTACTTTTCACAATTTGCAATATATTGTCACCATGTTCAGTTTTATTATTACTCTCTGTTCCAAAAGCAAATTGCATCTTATGCTGTTACATGAATATTGTTATTATGACAGCACAGCGTGTAGGTATTATAGTACAGAAGAAAATGTAAGGAAAAAATTTGAAGTTACAGAAGTGAAGAAGGGATGTTGAAATTTAAAGCTTTTGTCGAATTTAATTCTTTCTGTAATCTTTTCCATAAATCATTGTTCTATATACTGCATCATTTTGAAGAACATTTCCATAAAATCTAAAAAAAACCTGAAAAAATATTTACTTAGTTGCTAACAATGTCCCCTGTAATAGTTCAGTAAAAAGTGACAGCTATGCTTTAGTAGTTTATAATATTTAATTACAATCATATCTTTCTACTGGTACATTTTAATTTTGGTCTTTTATTAGGGTAAACTGGTTTTGAATAACAACTATTTGCACGAAATAAACCAAGAGTCTTTTTCATTTCAGTTATGTTTACTACAAATTTCTGGATGCCTAGAACTTTGCATAAAAATAATCTGTACTCAGTTATGTGAAACATATGTATTCTTTAAAAAAACTGTTTAGTGCAGTCATGGGATACCAGTTCAGGCAAGTAACTAGGAAAAAAAGAACTGAAAGAATAAATGTATATTGGGAAAAAGAATATATGAGAAAAGTGTTTCTAAGAGAATCTTAGACTCAAAGAATGATGTAGACTAGGATTATGGAGGGGATTACAGTCTTTTTCTCTCTCTTTGAGAGAGAAAAACTGAACCAAAACTGAAGAACTTGATAACAGTGTCTAAATATGCCCAAATAATAAACTGTAAATCTATCAGAGAAGTCCTCAGTTTACCAGAGTCTTAATAAAATATTATTATAGTTATGTTATGTTATATTGTTATGTCATGTGATATTTTTGTATTTAGTTCTGTGAAAAAAAAAATTTAAAGGGAAACCTTTAAAAAATTAACAAATTTGGAGTATTTAACATGCAGCAGATGATGAAGATTTCTTGACTCTTTTAGCATCATCCATAGACTACACTAAGCCTTCCTACCAAAATCAGCTGTTCTATACAGAAACATCTCATGCAGTCATTTTCAAGTGGATATCTCCATACCATTCACTGCTGTTTGCAATAGTGACTTGGCAGACTTGGCAAAGAAGTGGAAAAACATCACTTCATGGATGACCAATTTCTGACTTCTCTGTTGAATAAGGGTAGTCTGAGACTTCAATAGTTCCAAGGTCTTGGGCATCTTGGTTCTGAGCACCAAAGTGAATTATTCTCAAAAGCCATGCCATTTAACATGCACCCATGCCAAAGTTTTTAAAGCCATTATTGTACAAATGTCATGTGTTTAATGTAAGAGTGGAACTATGTACTTCTGTACACAGCCAAATGTGTGTATGCAAATATGCTCCAGTAAGAAGTAAGAACTTCCAGGTGTACTCCTGACTCTGTGCTAAATTTGATGATCTGCAAAACCTAAATGGTACAGCACTAGAATGAAGAATCACAGCTACATTGTCTCAGAGATTTGTTTAGGCCCATACAATGTGAAAAATACAACATAATAATAATATTTATCAATATGTTACCCTTTTCCTTTTCAAAGCACTTTACAAATATCCACTAGTTAATTAATATGTGTAACTCATCATTAGACATTTCAAGAACTCGGTTTATAATTCTCTAATGGCTATTATAAAGAAGTCCCTTTGAGAGGCACTCTAGAATGTTAATGCTAAGTGTTGGAGACATCATTAGCCCATCATTTCTAGACCAGTTACTCTGATACATGTTTAAGATATCCCACATACCAATCATTTTATATGGGTTTATGTCTTTGAAGCATGGGGTTAATGTACTCTATATTTTCTAGAGGAAGGTATATTTTTATGTAATTTATACTTTTATTTTCTAGAAATATATTTGCTTTCTATGTCATACAGCCTGTAAGAAAAACACAGCAAAAAGCAGAAAAGTAGGAGTACTGCACAGTCTGCTTTATGTGATTCTTTTAGGAATGTTGTGTTGTGAGTCAGAAAAGAAAAAATATTTTATTGTGACTTTGTTGCTTTCTGACAGCTTTCTGAAATGCTTTTTAGAAACTTACTTATTTCCATTAATTAATTGTAAAATCACAAGTTGTCTGACTATGGTTTCCCACATTGAGTTTCAGACCTTTGGTAGGTTGCCATAAAAATTTGTATTTGACTGAGGAAATCCTTAAAATATCTGCTTTTAGCATTTTATTTGAAAAAAAAATCTCTTTCCTAGGCTTCTATCTAGAGATTAGGTTTATAAAGCTTAGTTGCCCTTTAACATGCTGCACACAATAGTCTGCTGAAGCAGACAGCATATTGTTTGTCAATCTTTTACCAGTATTTCATTAGGTTTGAGTGAGAGGCTGGCATATTTTGTAAGGAAGATTTATATTTAAATTTCTTGTCAAATAAAGAAAAAAATGTGTAAAATGTGTAAATGTAAATGACTACTGCTCAAATTTAAAGAATTTTCTTTTTTTGAGTTTTTGCTGAACAAAACCCAAAGCCTGATCCCTTGAGTTATGTCTAGCTTATATTTTATTAATAATGGCAAGGGACTTTAAATCAGTGACACATTTAGCTGGAGAGGCTGGATCTGTACCTCCTTTCACTCTGAGCCAACCTTTCCTTTCAGTGCCTCAGTTTTCCAGCCTCAGGAATGAGTTGGTTGCTCCAGAACTGCACCAAAGTGAGAATTGCAATTAAGGCAATATGAATGATTAGGTGCAGAGGTTGCCAAGCAGAGCTGATTTTGTAATCCCATATTATCTTCAACTGTACTAAAACCTCCTGGAGGAGATTTTTATCTCATGTATATTAGCTTTTCCTTAGAAAAAAGATTGCTTGCAGTCTTCCATTTCACTAGAAAGATTTCATCCAAAAAAAAAAAAAAATAAAAAAAAATCGGCATACATTAAAAAAATCCTGAAGAAGTGACCTGAGAAGCATCTAGAAAAACTTTGTTTTAGGAGAAACCCCAAACATTTTGTACAGGTAATACCAATGATACCAAATCAAAACCTATACATGAATTTTTGAAGTTAAGCCTGTGAACAAGCATATTATAAGCTTCTCAAGGATGTAGACCTCAGCTTCAAGTTACTATACCAATGCAAAAGCATAGTCAGTTTACTGTTACCCTCAGGATATTTTTCATAGGCAACAACTTTGGACTTCTAGATTCACTCAAACTATCTAAACATTCTATTTTAACTTGAGTTCTGCATAAAAGTTAAAAGAATAATATTTGTGTTTCTTAGTGAGACTTTAAAAGGAAAATGTTTCAATGTGCTCATATTGCATTTATAACATTTATTTTGTTTAATTTAATTTTAAATTGCTTAATTTTATTTTTTTATTTCAATTTACAAAAACTTTTAATAACAGACAAAAGGAAATATTAAGTTAAAATATGTTCTGACTCTACTTTGTAATGATAAAGAGGTAGCTGTATTTGCCTGTTGGTTACATTTGCATTAGCTTTTTAAAGAAGGCCATTTTAGGAATGTGAGATCAGATCTCTTTGCCAAGCACTTTACCCAATCTCAGCACATATATTCCAGAATAGATTAAGTCGTATTTGCAAATGGAAGCAAAATCCTGGAAATATTTGAAAATAACATTTAGCATGCAGATTTCAGCTGTTATTTAGCATGTGTAGATTGTAGAATAAAAATTTAAAGGTACAATAAAGTTCTATTTTTTTACCATTTCTTCAGTTTTTCCTTAAATTTTTAATCTAGAGTAATTTCAATATTTTCATTTATCCTAATTCATATCAGAAAAATGCCATTTGATATAAGTTTTTTAATAAAGTTCTTTTGAATTTCTTAAGAAGCAGTGAGGAACAGAGGTCTTCTCTTTCCTGTTTTTCACTTTTCATCTTCCCTTTTCCCTTTTTCCCTTTCTCTCTTTCTCTTTATGGAAATAAACATTTCAGCAGGAGACTCCATGACATTGAAGGATTAACAGATTATTTAATCCATAGAACCCATCATTTTGTCAGAAGCTGCTAAAAATTAATGTCCTATTCATTAATTCATAGTATTTTTTGTAGTAACATTGATCACAATGTCCCAATTAGCTGTTAATGTACATGTCACACATCTTAATATAAGATTTGCATGTAACTCATCATTGATTAATTGCACCATCATTTTAAAGTGCTACAGGAATTATACAAAGTAGGTGTCTCTTTCAGCTACGTTTAGTTTATGCTCCTTACAGTTTCCAAGGATATATTTTTTTGCTGCATATGCAAATGTTATGATGATCTGTTATTTAATAAATCCAAATAAATCTTTTGACAGTGAAAGATTCAAATGAAAAAATAGGACTCATGCACAAGTAATGTAAAATACTGTCAAAGAGAGAAAAATATTCCTACCTTCCTATTAATTTTTAATGAATAAAAATAAAAACAAACACCTATTACTGCAGTGCTCGGAGGTAATAAAAATGACAGTTAAAGCCAGAAAAGGCAACCTATCTATTAAAAAAACCCCACCCAAAAGCATGAAAATATTAATGTGCAAGGCTAGATAATCATCTTTCCTATACAAGAAAAACTTTGGGAAACCTATTCATCAGTAAAATTTTCTACATTTCTAAGACCCCAGCTAGACTGATAATCATTCTTTTATGCACCACAGAACATAATTTTCTATATTAAAAAACCCCTAATAATATTTTGTCAAATGATATTCAGACATTTCCCTCCTTGATTAATGCTACTAACTGATTGGCATGTGAAGGCACTGTTTTTTCTTAGCAGGAAGGATCTAAGAATGGCCTAGAAGAGCAGTCAGTACTTTAGGAGGACATTAAATAAATGGATAAATAATAATAATAATAATAAATGTTTGTGTCCTTTATCCTCCATGGAATTCAATAATCTCCAGCTGGAACTGAAAATCCAGTGTGTCTACCCTATCCACTGACACCTGGATCAGTTGAATAGGACAGATTACATATTAAGGGATACCCAGCTATATGGTTTAGAAGTACAATGAAGAAATTCCCCTGTGTATGTTACCATAAGATGTTAAAAATACTTTTCTTTTTCTTCAGAGTATAAATATTTCCCAATCTTGTCAATTACAAAGATTAATGAACTGAAAAAATTCAGTGCCTGTCACACAGATATTAATATTTTCAGCATGTGACTGAAGTAGTCTTTAAACGTGTAGAGACACAGCACTTTGGCAGAAAAGTGAAGGTCTAAAGTTTCATATTAATTTTTCTTTTTTTTTATTTTTTTTTAAATTTCCTTTTTCTCTTTTCTTATAACATGATCCCTAACTAAGACTTCAGTATTCATTGAAATTGTGAGTTTATGACTACAGGTTAATGGCATGCAATCAACATATACTTGTTAAGCAGAAGATTTTCTAGGGGACAAGCTGTTATAAATAAGTGATGAGTCCTGCCATTTAACTTAATTATTCCTTTGCAGTGAATTAAACTCAAACTACCTAATTTATTCTTCCACTTCATCTTCTTGCCTTGACTGGAGAGATGGTCTGGTCTTTCCCTTAAAGATATTGCTTCAGCTTCTTGTAATGTTTTGTATTTTGAATTCTGTTTGCTTTCCTACTGATATAATGGAATTCCATCCACCAATTTTTGAGGGGGATTTTCTTTTTTTTTTTTTTCTTTTNTCTGGATTGTCCTCAGTGTTTGTTTTTGCTACTAGAAAATAAATATATTACCAGGAAGCTTCTTTAGTTTCTGTAACTGCTGCTTAGGACTGCTACTTGAGTTAAGCAAATATTACCGATGCCAGAAACTCATATTTTTAAATCTGCTGGAGATTGAAAAAAATCCACAAATTAACATGTGGATTTTTAATGCTAAATTCTTTTGACAGATAATAATTCATTAAGTAGCAATGGTAGTGAACCTCATGATTTAGATGGAATTGAAATAATAGAATTATCTTAAAATAAAATGTTCTTTTACATGGATCATTTCACTGTTTGAAGGAGAGGCATTGCATTATATATGACATTTTGTTCATAAAAGAAGAAATAGACTCCAAAGTTTCTGGGCAAAGGCTTAACCTGAATCAAAGTGATTAAAAGAAGTTATAGAAAAAAAGTGACTATGCAATGTGCATTTAAGCTAATCTTCTAGGAAGAATGTTTTATGATTAGCTAATTCTGCTTTTGGAGGCTGGATGGTGACTTAGCTGCACTGGTAAATCTGATTACTTTGGAATGTTTTTTTGAGATGTTTTAAATGGAACAGAAATAATATGGATGTCTCTAAAATAACTTACCACACTTGGACACAAGTTGGTGTTCAATTATTTAAAAAGAAAATCTATGACAAATATCAAATAGGAAAAAATAATCCAATCTTGTATGTACCAATAAACTAGAAAGATCTTTTATATATTATTTTATGAAGAAAGCTTCTTAAGCAATCTTAAAGTACCATATGTAAAGTTAGATTAAATTGAAATAATGCTTCTTTAAGTACATTAGAATTGTACTGATTTAAGATGACACAAACTTAATATAAAACTGGGTTTTTTTGCAATTAATTTATATATTGCAGAATCATAGCTGAACTTCAAAATAAAATTCTAACTGTGGCATGCTTATCATTAGCAAAATAACAGAGCTAGATCAGTATGGAAAGTACAGTTACTGAGCATGTGCAGTTATAATTACTCAGTGAATGTTGCTGCCACAAACTTACTGAAGTATCTGAAAATATTAAAGAGATTACATTTTTAAAACTATGTGTAACTAAGTATTGTAGAAAAATATTCCTCTAATAGATTGCCTAGAAGGCAATGCACTATGCAATATATGCACACATGAGTCATTGAATATGAAGATACCTTTACTTCTGGACCCAGTGAACCATATAATAAAATATTTACATCACCAAAAGCCAAAAACTGCTCCTTCATCTTAAGGAGAGTATGGGCAGAGGATTGAAAGGAAATTCAAAGGCTGGAACAGTGTGGTGGCAAAGGATTATGTTGTTTGTGTATCCCATGACAACTCAGCAGCTCTTGGTGGTTTGCTTCCTCCCGCATCTGAATATACACATTAGGCATTATACCAGCAGAGTTCTCATGTCTATCATTTAAAAGTATCTTATCGCTGCATTGTGGGTGAACAGAATCTTATGCATATTTTCAGGTAATGTGTGTGGACTGTTACTTCCAATAATCTTACTTTGATAGAGAATTTGAAGGTGTTTGGAACAAATGTCAGTGTATTTGCTTATGTAATATTTCAGTCAGAAATATGTCCAGAAGTTTCAAGATTTCCTGTTAATGTTCAAAATGACCTTACTCTCTTATAAAGGTTTTAGATTTTCCAGCTTTTGATCTCTTTTTCTTATTTTTTTCTTTTAACTTCTCCTTTGTTCTGTTCAAGGCAGGATCTATTTAACTCTTCTGTCTTTACTTAGTCAATCTACTGGTGATGTGATCTGCAGCAGAATAAAACTCTCAGAATTCTTTTACAATGTCACTTCTATATTCTACTAACTGTGGAATTAATGTCATGCCTTAGAGGTTTTCCTTAATGTGTACAAAATTATTACTTATATCTCATCTCCCAAATCCTTAAATATTTTATTTGAAATTCCAGTGTTTTATGCAGAGTTTTACAAAATAAAACTCTGACACCCAAAGGAAAATATTGTGACTTAATTGTTTGTTCTAGTTAGCTGGAGTGTTTTATCCCTTTGGAGGGGAAAAGCATTTGGTTACACAGTGTTCAAAGAAAGAACTTTTTTCATCTATCTTTTGAGTAAACTAGCTGGCACAGGGCTCATGCTACTTTAATAGCAAAAAAGGCAAAGGTTTAGATAGTGAAATCATTCCATTGGCTTTGAAGAACTGACTCAACATTCAAAACAAAAAATAGGAAAACAAGAGAAATATTTTAACTTTGCTTGCATTAATTACTTATTGAAAAATTAAAACTGTGGTTTTAACTTACATTAATCATGTTTCAAGACATTCTTTTTAAAATTGCATGTTTATATCTGTGGATAGTTATGCTCCATTTTTGTTAGTAATTTTCTGAGATGACAAATATTCTGAAGCTATGCACACTTAATACAATAGAAAGACTTCTGATGTGCTGTGCAGATGTTAAAATGCAATCTTCTATTTTTTAGAAAAAATAAGTTGTAGTGTTTGTCTCCAGACTGAACAATTAAAATATAAAATAAAATCCCCAGACTTGAAAAGCACTGTGAGTACACTAGATTTTTGCATGAAAGCTTTAAATCAATTTTTGATAATGCATCTCATGTGAAATATTCCAACCTCATCTGGTAGTTTTCAAAGACGACAGTAATTTACTTTTATGTGTAAACCCCCTCTTGTATTAGTAGGAAGAGGACTGCAAGAGGTGTGTTTGTAATAATACTCCTGAGAGAGAAGAGACACTTAAAGTAGCTGTATCGTGAAATAATTCAGGAGTATGATCTGTAATCAACAAGATTTGGATAAAATACATGTGGAAGTAATAAAACACCCACTGAGAGGAACTGTCTGGGAACATTATATATTACATGCTTCAGGAGACATTTGCTACATATGATATCCTCAGCATTTCTAAATTAATTAAAAGTTTTCCCTGTTTACTGAGAAGTTTGTGTCCAAAACTCTCAGTTCAAAACAACTATCACTACCATTTAACTGTGTGATCTACACTATTTCCCGTTATTGTTGAATGCAAAAGCGAAACCTGAAGTCTTTCCCAAGTTTTTGAGAGGGCCAGGGCTGGACTAGAAATGTCTAAAGCAAGACTTTTTATGAGTAAAACTAATTTCAAGGATACCAGCATGTAATATAGATATATGTGTGGAGTTATTGGAGTTAATGGATCTGATACTACTTTTTTTTGTTTTAAAACTGGGTTCAGGATTGATGGAAATGAAAAGCAGAATAATACTTTTTGTGATGCCATTATTTAAGTTATACGACTCATGTTTTAATTTGAATATAAACACATGTAACATTTCCTTGAAGTTCTAGCTGAAAAACAGGAGTAAAGGAGGAAGATCTCTAGTAGGTAATTTAACACATCATTTAACTAATTTGTACAACTTTTTAAACAACATTGAGGTTTTCTTTCAACTTTAATGGAAAACTGAGTGTTTGAAAATATCGTTCATTCGATAAGTAATGATTTGAAATGTTTGGTAAAATACATACTGCTTATACTTCTGACTTCCTTGGTGCCAAATACTTTCATTCAACTACCTAAATTTTTTGTCAAACCCCTCCCTCAGTCTCTTCCTCAGAATAGCAGGAAAGTACTGTACTTGCACTCGTTTTCTGCAATATTTTTAGAGTTCTGGCAAAATAAGACTTTTTTTATAAGTACTGATTGTTGACTTTGTTGTAGAAGAAGATGAGAACTACCTCTGAAATATGCTGAAAGATTGTTAATGCAAAGAAGTAGACCACTGCATTTTATATATATATATATATATATATGCAGGCAGCTGACTGAAAGTATTGTGATATTTTCTAAAGGAAATTCTTGAAATTTTGCAATTTGTATGAAAAAATGCCCTACAGTTTATAAAATTGAATTCACAAGTGTTCAGGAGTACACTAGCTAGTGTCATTCTCTTCCAGTCCCATGAGATTCTCTTAGTGGTAAAAATACTATAATTTAATTTTCATAATCATAGGTCAGTAAAGTCTTTTTGCAACAAACTTACAATGAGAAACTAGAGATTTTGTAAAACATTAAATTATAATCCTCCTCACCATTCAAAATTAGTTTATCTGGGTTTGATTTTTATTTTTTTTTACTCCAGACTGTGTAGACTATTCATATCAGCATAAAAATATGCCTTCAATGTCATGTATATCCAGCATCTATATTCACCAAAATAACATAACTATTTTGAAAAACTCTTGGCATATACAGGACCTATAGTTCAAAGAACTGTCAGTGCCTCACACTTTAGATGATTTCTTCAAGTTATCAGGCATTGTAAAGGTGTCTAAGAAAAAAGATTGCAAAATATATATATATATATACACATACCATTTCTACAGTAAAGAAATATCAGTCACTCCTCAGGGAAGCTGAAGAAAATGTAAATAAGTCAGGTGAGCAATAAAAAGATACATCATTGCAGGCTGGAGGATAACTATGTGGAAAAGAGCTTTACAGAGGAACTCCTGGAGAGCAGTGTAAACATGGTAAACATAGGCTCACAGTGTACCCTTGTGGCAAAGGTGGCCAGAGGTGTCCTAGGGTGCATTAGGCAGAGCATTGCCAGCAGCACTGGTGAGACAAACCTGGAGTGCTGTGTCCAAGCATATGTATGAGAAAGACACAGAGTAAGTTCAGTGAAGTGCCACAAAGCTGATTAAGAAGCTGGAGCACTTGTCATTCAAAGAGAAACAGAGAAACCTTGAGCTTTTTAGGCTAGAGAAGGCATGGACCATGGGGGAATCTTATCAATGAATGTAAATGCCTGAAAGGAGAGTGTAGAGAAGACAGTCAGGCTTCAGGACACCCTAATAATTTTGTATTTGATAGAAATTTGTGCAGACTGTTTCTCTTGGGCAGTATTCATTGATCCTTTGTCTTTTTTGTCTGCTGCAATTGTGATTTTTTAAAAGCTTCTGTACCATCTCAAATATGACTTTGCCTACCTGCATAAAATTTTGAAAATTGAATCAGGACTATTTTGATTGCAGCAGTGTTGCTTTTTTTTTTTTTTTTTAACCTAGCTTAATGCAAAAAATTGGCTTGAATGGATATTCTCTAAAGGAAAACGAGGGCCCTGAAATTAAAGGCAGCAGCAATAAAAACAACAGGTTTCCCATGCAGTTGTTTGCAGGCAGAAGAGACAGTCTCTGGAAAGGAACATAGTTAAGTGATGCTGCTGTCAGGGACTGCCCCTGAAAGTATTATTTGTTTGTTTGTTTATTTATTTCTCATTTCCAGTTGTTTCTTGTCAGTTGTTGGCAAAGATCTGTGCCAGGAAGAACACTGTGAGAGAAAGTGAAGTACTCTGAGAAAATTAAAATTAGAGATGGATAAGTGCCAACATATGTCTGCTTTTTGAGGTCTCAGAGAACAATTGTCCTGAAACATTACAACATAGCTTCACACCAAAAACAATTACAGAGGGAAAGGGGAAAAGCCAAGATAGCAAAAATATTATTAAAACAGTTTGCCAGTGTTTTTAACACCATTTAATTTGCTAATTGAGAAAAATGCTAGGGCAATTTACCCAGCTTGCATATGGTATTGGGTCTTAACAATTCTGTAGAAATAGGAGCATCTATCTGAACCCTCTGAAACCAAATTCTGATTTCTTATTTTTATATCAATAAAGTTTAGACATTTAATGATAAATATTTAGGTTGTTTTACTTATTTAACTACATTTGATTGCATTTTTTACCAAGGTTGTTTCCTGTGTTCCTGACTTCCAAGGGACTGGGTGAGATCCAAGCATTTTTAAATCAGTCATGAAAGAATATATCATGTGACTTCAAGTTCAGCAAAGAGAACTCTTCCTGTATTCCTGTATGCTGGGGACAACTGGCTACAGAATATATCTGCAGGAAAAGAAGAGGCTGAGGGTCTAGCTGAGAACAGGTTGAACATGAGGGAACAGTATACTGTTGTCATGATGAAGGTTCACTAGTTTTTGGACTAAATTAGCAAGACTGTAGGCAGCAGGTTAAGGAAAGAGATTTTTGTCCTCTATTCCATATCTTGAAGTTGCACCTGGAATACTGTGCTTCATTTTGATCCCTCTATTATGAGAGCTATAGCTACAAACTTAAGTCCAGCGGAGACTCACTAAAGTGATTAGGGTGATAGATGACACAATGTACAAGAAGAGGTTGGTGAAGTTGAGATGATTAGACTACAGAAGGAAGCATTAAAGAGAAAAGATGCACCTAACTACAATCACTACATAAAGAGACAAGAAGATTGCAGCCAGACTGTCCTCAGAGGCACACAGCAAAAGGACAAAGGTGACAATTTCTAACAAAAAAAATTCCAAGTAGGTATGAGGAAATAAATCTTCACCATGGAAATTAGTAAGCCCTGGAGCAGGTGTCCTAGACAGGCTGTCAGATGTTCACTATTGGTGATTTCCAACACTTGACTGCAGAAGCCCTCAGCAACCTTCTTTAACATGGAAGTTAGGCTTGGTCTGGGGAGAAGGTTGCATTAGAATACTTCTAGAACAAAATTGGTATTTTTCTATGATTATATATAAACTTTTCTCATACCATGGATAATTTTACTCTGCTTTTCAAATGTGGACATCTATTGCCACGTTTTGTTTTGTTTATTAGTTATTTATTGTTATATTAGTTTTCTTACTGTTTAGTTTGATGATATCAGCTCAATTTACTTTACAATAGTGTTTTGTTTTAATTTTGTTTACTACTTCAAATACTCTTTTTCTTTAATGAATATATTTATAACTTCTGAATCATAGAATCAAAGAATAAGGCCTTTTGGCAAAGGCTTTTTCCACTACTTTTGTCATCAGTTCCCTTGCCCAGCTGAACCCTTAACCTTCCTTCTGCTGACAATGAACCTTTAATGTTGCCTGTCACATCCACTGCTTGTGCGAAATACAGCTGACCTTTACTTTCCTCACTACATTTCTACATTAGTAGGCAACATCTTTGTGTCTTTTCCATGTAACCTGTCCCTGTTTCCACCTTCCTTTTCACATCTGAGCTCAGACAGGAGCTCCATGTTCATCCATGCTTCCTCTCTGGCATGCTTACTTGACATTTTGTCTGCTGGAATGAACCACTCTCATCTCTAAGAAGCTATACTTGGAGGGCAATAAATAAACTAGGCCTAGGTTATAAACCTCTGTTTGCTTTCTTGTCTTGCACAGTGCTTACCCACATTTTCTAAAATTTATTAGGGATTTTTAGTTAATATTCAACTCATTTCAAGGTTTAATTTTATTATGTTATTTATTAAGTCATGTAATTTTTCTTAGACACTTTGGAATCTTCTGTTAAGTATTTTAAATACACATACATTAATGTATTTATAAGCTTTGTACATTAAATCTTAGTAAAGCAGAGGGCATGATTGCCTCCAGAATCATAAACACAGAGATTGATTCTGAGCATATTGTCTTTACTAATATAAGCATAGTTAAATTTCTTAATTTCACAGATATTATTTGATAACATCTACTTGTGCCATGCTATTTATAACAGCAGTAATGCTGTATCATTATTTTCATTATTACTATTACTATTCTTATTATAGAGGGGAAAGAAGTGTATTTGAGCAACTAGGGGAAAAGAGGTAACTTAGGGCAGTTTACCTTGCTGAGGTACAGGTAGTCAGATACCCATTTATTCTTTGCCCCAAGTCATAATGCCATGAACCAGTTATGCTCAATCCAATAGAGGACTGCAATAGAGTTTCACACATTGAATGCAATATTTAAAATGTTATCCTACTGATTTTGATTGAAAGTTTATAAAAATCTTGCTGCTTGATTCACGTATTGACATTTAATGTTATTTATTCCATAGGCTTTTGTACCAGTAATCATGTTGTAACTAGGGAATAGTAGCCCTGATACTTTAAAGCAGTTTCCCTCCCCTTTGTTGCCTTACAACAAAGAAGCAAAACTCTAATGAATCTACTCTGATGTAGAATGGATTTTTTTATCTTAATCTGTATCCCTTGTTAATATTTTTGTGCTATATTAAATTTACCCAGATTTTTTTCATGTGAGGTTGGCAGTCTCAGTTGCTAAAAATAACTTTAGGAATTTTAATTCTGTATCCTGATTCATATAATTCACACAAACAAATATATGAATCATATCTATTTTTTTTATTAATTGTAGATATAAAGGTATCTTTATATGCTTATACAATATTCTTTTATTCATATTGTTATTCATAACAGCTTTAAACATTCATATGCTTTTGGGTGTAACAGGAGGTATCTCATCAAGCTAATAATTAGGCATTAGGGATAAACTCCTCTCTCCATGGCCTGAAGATTGCATTTTTTATTCAAAATTATGCCAGAGATGCTTCACATGAATTTACTCCTTTTAAAAGTGAGAGTAGATCAGCTATAATGTACATATTAGAGAAAAGGCTAGAGTACAAAGTGCTTTTTCTCTCACTCACCACAACTTTTCACAGTTGAAAATGTTGTAAATGAAAGGATATGGCAAAAAGTACTGGGAATATTTATACAGAAATCAGAGACTTGTATAGCTGGGAAGAACACTTTCAATTGGCCTGATTCAAAGCACTTACAGGACTGAGTAAAACACACTCAGTTCACACCTAATTTACAGAATGTGTACTACTCAGAAAAAATGTGAGTATCTGTTACTGCTGTAGTTAGCAGTAATTGTATTTTTATTCCTAATAAGGAAATAATATCCCTGTTATTGTATTTACAATATAAATCAATAACTTAAAAAAACTGAAGTCCTACGCTGACATGAAAATTAAAAAATACTCATTTTATCTTTCAATGAGGCCTGGAACCAGACAAATAAATATCTACCATAAATACAATGGTATTTTAACATGAAAAAGCCAAAATAATGGCAATCTAGGGTTTCATCAATGATTAACAGAAATTGAAAACTTACTTATTAGGCGAGATCATTTACAATTTTGCATCTAATCTGTTACAGAACACTCAGAATCTAACAACTAAACACATTGACTAACACTGTGAAACACTATCTGTGATAGAGTGGTACCTATATAAACTCTATAATACTCAGCTTGACTGTTGTGGTGGAAGGCAGACATAATAGTAAAGTTTGAATTCTCAGCTGAAGTCTAAGTATTACATGATCTGATTATTTTAGAATTTGTTTTCAAATGCAGAAAACTGCTGGGCAAAAATGGATGTTGAATGTCTTTTCCTCACTATTTGCTCTTTTTATTTTCATCTATCTTTCTGTAGAGGGACAGAATTAATCTCAGGTATCTACAATTTGTGGCAGTTGGAACAGTTGGCAAATGCACTGTTAATTTTCCATCTATTAGTTAATGAAATGCACTTAGAGGAACAATCATAAAACAGCTCTATTACCAAACAAACTATATAAGGATGTTTTGGCCCACAGCACTGCCTTCTGGTTATCTTCATAATGTAACCTTATCTATGCTAATATACTATGCTAATATTAGAAGCTCTTATGCCCAAGACCCACATTTAGCTTTCCCTAGATTTGATAATTTATAAATAATATATATACTCTGTAAATCTCTTCCCAGCCCATAGCTCTTTTTCAGTGGAGAGGCAGATCTCTGAAAAACAGAATTTAAATAAACTTGCTGTCTTCTCTAATGCACCCTGTTAATTTTTTTTTGTTATTTTTATTTTTAGTTAAAATTCGTAAGCATTAGATTAACATGAAATCATAGGATCTCAGCACTTGCCTAAGCTTGCCTTCAGCTGAACTGAGTTTAGCTTGTTTTTACAACTGGCCAAGTGGTCACTGCTTCACCTGTTTTATTTAACAGAAAGTCTGTGAACTCCATACATAACAAAAGTCTGACAGAGATAGTCATGGTAAAAGAAACAATTGCACTATCAGCTGAAGGTGGAGGAGGCTCCTGTGCAACTTTCACACTTCAGCTGGGCATCAAAGAGAAAGAAGCAGACTTTAACAAGAAAATGTAAATATAGGTCCATAGAAATCCCAAGCCTGAGGAGATAATCACCACTGAACCTCCAGCAAAGAGGGGTAACAGACAACCTGCTTAAGGAAGACTGATGCCACTGACCTTTGGAGACAGAGAGGTAAGCATAACATCAAAGGGAAGATGTAGCTATGAGTAAAACACCATTACTGAGGCTGTATTTGTTTGTATTTTTAAGTGTTACCAGTGCTGTAACTGGACTAGTAATAACTGTTGATATTTTTGTGTGGTTTTGTTTGTTTTGAGTTTTTCTTTGTTTTTTTGTCATCTGTTTGAGGAGTTTTTTTCTTTTTCTTTGTTAATATTTGAATTAGCTAGCAAAAAAGTCTTGGCTTCACAAATAATGTGTTCTTTTTTGCCTGTAACAAGATTTTGAGTGCAATGCTACCTTTGGGAGATCTTCACAAGTGTAACACAGTCTATTCCCATAGCCTAAAAACATTGTCTCCTACCACATCATAGATATATACTCCTCCTGCATGTAGAGTTGAGAATTTTACAACAGTTGATTTATTATTTTTAAAATATTATGAAATAATAGAAGCTGGAAGGAACCTCTGGAGGTCATCTGGTCCAACCCCCCACCAAGTGAAGCCATGTAGAGCCAGTTGCCCAGGACCATCTTCAAACATGTTTGGAATATCTTCAGGGATGGAGACTACACAACCTCTGTGGGCAAACTGTGCCAGTGCTTGGACAGCCTCAGAGAGAAAAAAATGTTTCCAGATGTTCAGATGGTAGCTCCTGTGTTTCATTTTGTGTCTGCTTTTTGTCTTGTTACTGGGCACCACTGAAAAGAGCCTGGCTCCTTCTTCTGTACACTCTTCTTTCAGCTATTTGTACATATTAATAAGACTCTTCTGAGCCTTCTCTTCTCTAGGCTAAACAGTCCCAGTTCTCTCAGTTTTTCCTCATAGGAGGGGTGCTCCAGTCCCTCCATCATCTTAGTGGCCCTTTGCTGGACTCTGTCCAATATTTTCCACCCTTTTATACAGAAGAGCCCAGAACTGGACTCAGCACTCCAGATATGGCCTTACCAGTTCTGAGTGGAGGGGAAGGATCACTTCCCTCGAGCTGCTGGCAACATTCTGTCTAATTGCAGCCCAGGATGCTATTAGCCACGGGCATATTGCTGGCTCATGTTCAACTTGGTGTCCACCAGGACCCCCAGATTTTTTCCTGCAAACCTGCTTTCCAGCTGTGTGGCCCCCAGCATATGTTGGTGCCTGGGGTTATTACTCCTCAGGTGCAGGACTTAGCACTTCTCCTTGTTGAACTTCATGAGATTCCTGTTAGCTCATATCTTGAGCCTGTAATGTATTTTTAACATATAAAAATGTATAATGTTTTGTGATTTGTGGGTGATAAATAGATTTTCTTCTCTTTACTATGCAGGGAAAAATTATTCTTCTAACATGCAGGAAAATGAAATTTACCAAATTAGTTTTAAGTTTCATTTAGTGATTGAAAGTACAAACAAACAAAAAAGTTTGAGTCCTTACTGACTTCTATATGTGTCAGATCTTTTGTCCATAGGCTGGTATGGAAAAAAGTCAAAGGCAAAGGAAAAGAAGACAGAAAATAAAACATGTTAACAAAAAGACTAAGTTATGAGCAATGTTAGTGTCAGAGATTGTCAGCTTTTTCCTTATAGGCTTATTTCCGTATGTCTGTCTCCTCTGTCTAGAAAGGCTGACTGAAGGGATGTAAGTTCTCAGATACTACATTTGGAATAAAAAACAATGCACAAAAGGTTGCTGTAATGGATTGTAAAGAACAAATATAATCTACTGTTCTAAGTGTCATAATTCCATGCATAACTTAAAGCAGGTAGGGGTTGGGTTTGATTTTTGGTTGTTGGTTTGGGGGTTTTTGTTGTTTTTTTTTTTTTTCCTTTGCAGGCCATATAGCACTGCAATGATTTTCCAGCTCAAGAAAGCTTTTGTCACCACCAAAATTTCTTCATGGATTTGCTCAGTTTAACATCCTTAGAGTTTTTCAGCTTCAAGCAGGATTTTCTTTCCTACAATAAGTGATGTGGGGTGGCTTAGTCATTATTCCCCAAAGTCAGAATTTGTGATTTACACTGATTTCCCAAACTTTGACTTCTGCTTTGACTATTTCCTTCTTTGCATTGTGATATGTGACATGTACACCTTCCTTCAATATTTCAGTCTACAGTTAATTCTGTGCAAGGCACAGAAACACTTGCTTTCACTTTAGTGATCCATTCTCTATAACAGTTGTATAGAAGAGCTTGTGTGGACATAGAGATTTTGTTATTTTGAAAAATATTTTTGTGTAAGTTGTCTCTTTTTTTTATTTATAATATGACTTCTTGTTTCCCAATGTTAACAAGTGAAATTTCTACTTAAATACCTGTTTGTACGTAAATGTGTACATGAAATATTACAATATTAGTGAGATAGCAAAAATCTAATAATGCTAAGAATAAGCAAAAGTCTTATATCAGAAGCATTATTTGTTAAAATTACATGTTATAGGATCTTAGTTTATATGGGAACTGTTGGACTGTCAAACTCCAGAGAAATAAATTCTAAGGTTTATTCTAGAATCTTAAATTATGTTCTGAGTATCGCTTATGCAGGAGTGTCAAAATGATTTGACAAGAGGAACAATGGAAAAATCTGCCTTTTCAGTAGAACATCAGAAGTATAGACATATGAAATTAGTCTTTTATAACTTACAAGAGGAGAAATGTTATTTAATATCTACATTTTCTTGCTTGACTTCATTTATTTAATAGAGCATATTTTGTTGGTAAACTAGATAATATTTTATATGTTTGGGTTTTTTTCCTCTCACAAAATATGCAAACAGCTAGGTCAGGTATTCAAATTAAGGTATACAGATGCAACACCTAAACTAGAAAATTCCCTGGACTCTTTCTGTTGTTGATTGAAGAAATTGACTCTTCCAGATTGTCATTGAGATCTTATAAGGACTGAATTATCCTTTAATATGTGGGCCATTGAAATTCTGTCCAAAGTTTGTAAATCCATGTATTTTTGTGATAAAATTATTTCAGCTGCAAAAGACAAAGTTTTTGGAAGTTGTTTAACGTACTAAAATTTATTTTAAAAATAGTTGGATCAAAATGTTTAACCGTATTTTGTGAATAAAAGGCACTCCAGAGATTTTTTGGGTCATCTTTCTCAGTTTCTGCTAGGGTGGAGAGAATCTGCCAAATGTACACCTGAGAGACAGTAAATTTGAAAGAGTAGTAGCAGTAAATGGGTATGTGGCTGAAAGGCAGAGAAGAGCAATTGTACAGTAAAAATGTGATTCTGATTGTCTCTGAATTTTTTCAAAATTCAAACCCAACTAATAATGGAAATTATTCAGATTAATCTTATCAGTTCTCTAGGGCTGCATTAGCTCATTTTTCTTTCTGAGTTGTGTAACAGAGTGTTATATTTTTAGCTTTTGCTAAAGAAGTTCCAGTGAAGATATTTTTTTTAAACAGTTATATTAAACTTGCAAATATCAGATTAGGGATTCCTCAAAAATCAGAGTAACATATTCTTAATTTGATTCCTTTAATACTTCATCCACAAAATTGGTAAAAATTGTTTGATTAGCTGGAGTTATTTTCTGCTGTCTTTCTGGTCCTCTCCATTTAACAAAAAGGCTTTTCTAAAGTGGAAAATTCTGGCTATTATATTTTTTTCTAGAAATGAGTGTTTGCTTGAAGTTCATCTCATCACTGACACCTCTTACATATATGTGTCATTCATTCAAATAAGAAATAAACTTTAAACACCTTTATCTTAAAAAAACCCCAAACCAAATCAAATCAAACCAAACAAAACCCCCAAACAAACAAACAAAAAACCCAACAGACACACAGAAAAACCCCAAACTAAAACCAAAACCCAACAAATTTCACCTATCTATGCCTTTAGCATGTTGAGTTTTAGCACAGACATTATGGACTGGGGAATCCCTTGCCCATCCTTTACATTCTGAAGCAGGAGCCACTTTGGTGGTCTTACTCTTTTCCCCTTTTCTGGGTTAGCTGGCAGTTACATATGTGGAGGCTCATGTCTTTGACCTTGCCAACACATGAACTGGAATAGCTGAAAGTGTTAAAACAAACAAACAAGCAAAAATATACTGCATATTCAGTCTTTAGCAAAAAAAAGGAAATACAGAATAGGAAAATGCTTAGAAGGTAAAATCTGACTTCTCCTTTACTTTGGGATTTTGTATGGCTATATTCTCTGCTTCATAACAGTTTGCAAAATTTTGATCTTTCCCAGGCACCACAACATTTTAAATTAGAATTTCTGTAACTGTAGTCTTAATCTGAAGACCCTTTGCTGAAGGTTCAGCGGAGGACAGTTCATCTCCTACAGAGCCATAGGATTTTGATTCACTTCTGAAACATATAATAGCTCTCTTCCAGCTCCTGTGCTTGCATTTCCCATCTGCAGCAGTAAAGTGGACTTCTGTTTATGCAGGCTTTGGTCAAGCACTGGTGTGAGGTCATGGAAGAGAATCTGTATCAGAACCCCAAAGCTTGGAAATGCTCCAGATTTCACCAGCTTAGATATAGCTATGACATGTATGGTTGTATGAAGCACTCTATCTTTTCTTTCTAGCTGCATGAGGGAGGAAGAAAAAAACCCAACAAATAAACCAGAAGGAATTAAGGTAAATGTTTTTTGTAAAAGACAGAAGTATATATCTGAGTAGAAAAAAATCCCAATATTGAAATACTTTCCCAGAATAATTTCTATTTTTTTTACCTGATTATGCACTCTTTGCATCTGTCATGAGATGTCAATTGTAAAAGAAAAGAGAAATGAAATTTGCAGAGTTGCCAAATGAAAAGGACAAATATGCAGCACAAAATGGGACAATTGCTGAGAAATTAAAAACTGCCATTCTGCTCTGTTACTGATGAAACCATGTGGTTCTAGAGAACTTTGTAATATATATTATTTGGTGATGTTTATAACCCAAAAATTGTTATAGTTTCAGTGAAACTGCATTAGTTTAGGTACAACCAGCCTATTTTATTCTTGATGCTATGTCACTATGAAACCACCAAGCTTTAATGAAACTCCTGTGCCATTGTTTAAGACCCAACAAGGGAAGCCAGACTTTGTTCTTTAAGGATGTGAATGAAGTATTATATATTTCAGTTGGTTGTATACAATGCCAATAAACCTGTGATTTCAAATATCTATTCTTCGTCAAGTTGGCAGTGGTTTCCAGGGAGTTTAGCTGTCCTATACACTGAAATAATAAGCTCAGTCAGAAAAAGAATATAACATTCATAAAAAAATATTGGACACGGAGTAGTCTGGGAAATGGAGTTTCACCTATATATTTCGTGACTGTAACTGGTGAAACAGTAGAAATCATAAATTATACAGGATTTTATGTTTTACATAGTGTGAGTTTTATAGAGCTCAAATGGAACATAATAAGGAAAAAGAAAAGCTCTCCCTGGGTACTTCATAAGTTGTGGGATGAATTTTCTTCACTGATGCCAAGTGAGCTTTTTTCCCTCCACGGCAATGTTCCTATAAACAGCAGGGATACATTGAATTTTGTAGAAGCTATATATAACTGCTAATTATAAATGACAAGAATTGATTGATATATACCTGACCTCACATAAATTATGTTTAAAAGGATAACCTTGAGTGCTCCAAACTCTAGATGTTGAGAAGTCCTTTAATACCTTACAATTACATGTATGTTTTATTGAAACATTTTCTAAAATTTAAATTATAGGTCTTCAAAACACATGGGATCGAGAGTGAGATTATAGAGAAAGACAATTAAGCAAGTATTTAACAAGAAGATAAGACAGACTGGGGTAATCAGGTGCAGGACTCAGTAAGACAAGCTTACTGACCAGATCCTTTTTACAAGTGACTGACCCTTTTTATACTCTTTCTTGTCTATTCTTCCTCTTCTGATTCTTTTCTTCCCTGATCTCTTACTCCTGCACATTCTATTGTCAGTCTGCATAGCTTCAACCACCCTCTGCAACACCTTGGACCCTCAGGTTTGCATCTTTATCATCTGCAAGCTCCTGGTTTGCCTGTAGTTTCTTGATAGCACATCAATTAGTGTGACTGACCAGATTTGTTTCTGGTAATTTTCTTCCTTATGTTTGTTTGTGTCTCTGTATGCTCTTTTATTTTCCCCTTCTTCTTATCATACCATTTTGTCTAGGTCCTTGATGATATAATTTCACAGACATAAATGTTTCCACATTCTACATACCCTCATTAATTAGTGACTGACTAGCTTTGGTTCTCCTTGTTGCATCTGTTATCATTTGTTGATCACATTTGTGTCTCAGAATGTTTATGCTTCACTTTTTTCTTACTATCCCACTTCTAATTAAAAGGGTCCTTGGCCAGATATAGGAGGGAAGGAGGGAGCAGACACTCTCTCCTTCCACACACCTTTACACTTAGTGTATCAAAAATTTCTCTTCCGCTAAAACTATGTCTTTCGATCAGTAGTGCAATGGTGACCTATACAAGGAAGATTAATCACAGAATAGCTGGATTGGAAAGCACCTGTGGAGATCACCTAATCCAAGTTGCTGCTCACAAAGGTTCAGCTAAGGCAGACTGCTCAGGGTCATGTTTTCACAAACACCCTGTATAGCCAATTTGAGTCTTCAACTGTTCTGAAAGAATCTCTTGAATTTCTAGTTTTGCCCATTTTTCTTGTTCTCTTACTGGGCACCACTGAGTCTCCTTTGTCTTCTTTACACCATATCATCAGGTATTTATATATATTCATAAGACCCCCTGAATCTTCTCTTCTTCAGTTCTGGCTCCCTCAGCCTCTCTTACAGATGCTCTAGTCTCTTACAAATCATTATAGCCCATAACAGTGTCCTACTCTCACTGTAGTGAAGTAGTGATATTCTGTGTTCAGAGAAAGACATTTTTAGACTCTTTTGCACCATCAGAATAAGGGGGCGCTAAAGCAGAGGGATGGGAGGTGAAAACCTCAATAAAGCAAAAGTGATTAAACATATTGAGACAAGTACTGGTGCTGAAATGTCAGAGTTGAATGTTACCATGCTTGAAAAAAATATATCAGTATATTCTAAAGTTCAATCTGAAAACTGTAATTCTAACTCTGGGGCACTCAGTTGCTTTTTATGGTGATTTCTGAAGGTAGAAACAAATTTTTGTTCTTGTTTGTTTGGCTTCCCACACACTTTTATATATCTTTATATATTCTTTTCCAGTATTACCAAAAGCTAGATTTAAGTTACTAGATATTCCATGCTGAAATCCAAGGGAAGTCGGGAAAAATAAACAGTATTTCTGTGTTAGTCTATGATTCGAGTGTCAGGGCCCTGCTTGCACACACAGGCCTGAATGGCATTGCCCAGATTACCCTGGAGATTCCAGCCACAGCTGCCTTCAGGACCCTTTCAACAAATGGAACCAATTGAGCTCACCACATATGCAAAGTACAGGTGAGAAATAGCTGGCTTTTTTTAAGATGTCTAAGAAACTGTGTTGTGACGCTCAGAAAAGCGGTCGTTTGCATAGGCTTCTTACCTATTCTGTGGGCTTATCCAGTCTAATTAAGGGCCTTCTATATGTTAAATGTTATACAGCATATTATGCACATATAGACCAAGAATGGATCAGTAAGGAACCTAGGACTTCCAGTTAAGTCTGTTGATACTTCAGAATCAGCAGGGATGAAAGTTGCAACTGGTAAATTTCAGGAAGCCTGTTGTATTCCTTGTATTCATAGCCTTTTCCTTGGGGTGTATGAATAATAAAAGGGAAAAGTAGAAGCCCTACAATTGCATCTACTACAACTAGGACTGAAAAGCAACTTGAAGTTTCTAGTTAAAAAAATTAAAATGTAAGCTTTAATATACAGTCTTCATATAGGATTAAATTCTTAACTCTAATGCACAAAAGACTGACTGTTTAAAAGCACAAATCATTCTTCTCTTTAGTGGAAGTAGTCAAGTTTAAAATTTTTACTGGAGGTTATACCAATATAAGAGAGACTAGAGAAGGAGATGATAGCTTGTTACTAAAGTAATGTGGATAAAGAAAAGCTATGGTGGCAACTAACAAAAATATATTTTTCTTCAGTTAGATTGAGAATTTGTTTTCCACCATCTTCAAAAAAACAGGACACAATTACCTCTGAAAAGCATACGGATATAAATTGAGTAAATAATTACCTGGCATTTGAAGAATGTAAACAATTAGTAAAATTAATTATATGTGATATTCAAGAACCCAGAGGTAGCAAATTAAAAAATCAATCAAAATAGGCATATCCCTGCCCAATTTTTCACATTTTAAATATTCTAGATAAGACTTCAAAATGGGAGTATTTCTAAGGAAATTAAATATGCTTTAAAATGTCAGACTTTTTTTAAAAAACTACATACAATTCTTTCCACAATACATGTGTTTTTTCTTTACAATTAGCACGATGCTGCTCAGTGTTTTACTTTGATAATCTGCAGGGTTTTTTTATGGAAACAATCCTCTGAACTACTTTTTGTTCTCATGTGGTCTAAAGTATTACATATAAGGTATGCTTAAGTACGCTGTAATTATCAATCAACTTCTGACATCTTCACTCATTCTCTCTTCTGTTACCTGTGTTCTTTAGCAATACCATTTTAAAAAGCTGTTTTGGCTAGCTGTTAATGTTATTTTTCTTTATCAGGAATGGAACACATTTTTTCCTTCTCTCCAGATGGGGATTATGTAATATATAAACTCTACCCTTATGCTCTTTTGTTTATGTATGAAGACTCTGCAAAGTTTAATGAGAAGATCTAGGTAGGTCTCAAGGTAGATATGTTGGGGGGGGGGGGTTGTTTTGTTTTGGCCTTGTCTCATAAAGGATTGGCAATTATGAATTTCAAAATAGACAAGATGAACTTTTTTAAATCAAGTTTAAGGGTACAGTCATTTTTAAAGTAGCATATCACAAATTATCAGAATACCTTTAACTGAAATACAGATTTGTAGCAGAGGAAAGGTTCCTTGTATGTTTTCTCCTTGAAGCATATACTGTTTAAATAAATTTATATGATCTGGATTTAAAGCTGAGTGAAGTTAAATGATATTTTTAGAAAACCATAGGATTTGATATAACATCTCTTATATACAGGAGATCTCAGAGAAGTTGGTTGTGTTATAAGTTAGGGATTTGCCTTTGACAGAGTTCTAAATGAATACTCAAGAGGTAGCAGAGTAATATGTATTTACAAGCAGGAACAGATGCATGTTAGCTCTGCCTACAGTTAAAACTTCTGAAAAATCAGCCAATATAAACACACAACAAAAGTGAATGAAATTGCACCTTTTACTAAAAA
This sequence comes from Galbula dea, assembly GCA_013399015.1. Lineage (NCBI taxonomy): Eukaryota > Metazoa > Chordata > Aves > Piciformes > Galbulidae > Galbula > Galbula dea. The sequence goes on from VWZX01011397.1 coordinate 814,345, forward strand.
TCATATCCTTATGGTTTATTTTTCCTATGCCATGAAGTTATTTAAACTCACAATTTGATGCTAGAAAATCTCTACTTTCAGTACCATTAAACAAGTCAGATTTGTAATAGTAATAATGACAATCATGATAATGTGTAAATAATTTAAAAATTTGTAGTTTAGTATCAGGGAAAGATGGTATTTATGTTTTATGATCAGTTTCTCAAATTGCTTAGAACTGTTATGTGTCATTACTTTTTCAGATGGACTTCCTCCTTTTCATTTGAGATTTTATAGTATTTTCCCCAGAACATAGTTCTTTTATCATAAGATTCAACAGCAAATTCCCAGTGAAGATCAGTGAGAATAAGAATGAGGATATTTTGGTACCAAATGTGTTCTCAGAAGACATGGCTTTATGGCTTTTAAGGGTAATTGAAACTGGAAATTTCTCTCATTACTCAAACCAAAATTAGATCAGATCTAAGACTTACAGTTGTGAGCAGAAAAAAGATGGAATTACCTTGATATCAAATAGAATAGCCTCTAATAACAAAATGCTTTTGCTGCAATTATCAGCTATTGCTTGATTGCAAAGTTAGCTTATTTCTGCTTCATTGGATGGACATTTAATTACTTACATTTAATTACTTAGCTTGTAAGCTCTGTCATAGTTTGCCAAATGTGGTATGAAAGGAGACAATTCATTCTGAAGCAAATTGTTATCAGTAGAAAAGAATAACTGTCTAAGTTATATTTTGTCCTAAGTGTTCTCGTTAGCTTGTGGGAGCATTCTGAGGTGACATACAATATTCTATTTGTGTAAAGGCAGTATTGCTAAATTATTAAAAAAAAAAAAAAAGCTCTGTCATTTGAAGGGGAGACATGGAGATATTTAATCCACAAATAGATCAAAAATGTCACAGACTTCAGGCTTCCTGAAGTCCAGATTTTACTCCCTCTTTTAGTTGATTAGGCCTTTTGAATGTATCACCCACTGATGTTTCTGAAATATTTTTTTTGGAGGAAACATTCTACTCAGTCACTGAGAAGTACTTTTACCTGCTGTCAAATCAGTTGAGACCTGTGACCTAACGGCTAAATCCTTTAGTGACAAATTGTACATTCATATCTTGACTTCCAATGAAGAATTCCAATCTTTTATGACTAAATCGAGTTCTCAGGAGCAGTCTGAAAGTTGTCTAATAATGAACTACTTTAGAAAATTAATAGAATGCTCATTATCTTACTCCATTATTGGAGTGTCAGAGGACACCAAACAATTCTCTGTGCTACTATGTGCATCTTCTTATGTTAAATTCAGATCTTGGATATACTTTTGAAACTCAGGTAGAGGTAACTACACAGTTTCAGATCCAATTTTTATGCCTCACTAAGGATTAAGCAAACGAGAATATTCAAGTAGGGAGGAAATACTTCATTTCACTTTCTCAGGGGCTTCTACCTAATCACTTAAAGATTTATTCCAAAATAAAATCCAGAAAATAAACCTATTTTTCAAGCTACACAAAGCTAGATTTAATAATTTGATATTTTTCCTGTTTTATTTATTGCAACGTAGATTCTTTTAAGTGTTAGTAGTCACATGTCCTTTAGAAGTGTACTCTGTACCAGAAAAAAAACAACACATTTTATTTATTTAAAGAAGCAGTGTTGCAAGTGGGGGAGGAGGGGACGGAAAAAGGAAGCACGCTATCTTCCAAGTACAAATAAATGTAAAGCAACATAGAATAAATCTCTTGCGTCCACAGACCAACAATGGTAACTATCCTGCCTTTAGACAATAAATATGTATTTCTTTAGAAAACAGCTTTTCTAAATCTAAATTGTGTAGAAAAACTTATCATTTATGCAAATAACAAAACACATTCATTGAGGAATGAATTAATTATTATTTATTAATCTTATTAATAATATAATTTCACAAAACCTTGGTCAAATAACTTCCTCCTCCTGCCAAGATCATAGGTACTGGCAGAAGCATCTAGTTAAAATTCCGTCAGCTGTTTGAGACAAGGTTGAGAATGAGCCAATAATTCAATTAATGAGTTAAATTACATTTACATGTTATAATGTTTACCTTAATACATGGGGGGGGTTGACGGTTTTGGAGTGTTTGGTGGGGGTTTTTTTGCATGTGTGTTGTTCTTTTTTGTTGTTGTTGCTTGGGGGTTTTTGTGTGTTTGTTTTTAAGGACAGACATTACTTAGGTACTATAATGCTTTAATATTTTGTGAAAGCTTCACTCAATTGCCACACCTCTTGGTAAATACTCTTTTTCCGAAATTTGTGTAGATCAGAGCCAAAAGACTACTGAATGGACTTTTCTGTGTATATGCAGAGTCTCTACATTTCCTTCACAATTGATTCTATGATAGTTCTCTGATACTGCCGGTTAATTTGTTATAGGAATATATAAGTAAAATATTTTTATTGCAAAACTCAGACACAGAGTCAGTTTATAACTCAGTGTTGTCTCTCTTGTCTCTGTTCTAAGATTTTAGAGTTACTATATTCACATATAGGTATTGGAGTAATTTCTTAGCTTTCTACAATCTATGTAACTTTTGGAAATAAAACTCACATAAGAATTTTGAGACCAGTCAGCATTGCTCATAATCTTCACTAGGTTAATGATAAAATAATTATTGATTTCAGTAGGAACAGAGTTTGATAATATGAATCTTTCAGCTCTGCTCTCCCAGCTAAGTTCTCTATCCTTTTAGGAAGCTGTTTCTGTAAACAGTGTGACTGTAAGCTATGTACCTCAAATTTAAATGTACCTGCAATCTGACCTACTCATCTAAAAATCTACCGCAAGTAAAAGAACCTTCTAATTCATTATTTAAGAGGGTCTTTAGAGGAAACTATTCCGTTTATCTCTAAATGATCAGTGATAAGAAGGGACAGGTATTTTAGATTGCTTCTGGCAATGAAAAATCCAACATAAAGCACGGCAATATTAAAGAAATACATGAAAAAAGCTAAAATATTGTAGCCGTTTCACTACTTAAATTTTCATTGACTTTTACAGCTACTGTAAAAAAAAATGAAGTCTTTTCAAAATGTAAATGATGAAAAACTACAGGAAAAAAGCTATAACCCCCCCCCTCAACTTCATTGAATGACTGCAGATAATAAAAATAATGTTCAAAAACATGCTAGTTGCTCCACAAACATGTTATTTTGCATTTTTATAATGAATTTTTTCTTCTAATGTAAGACTTTTTTTTACTATTTTCTAGACATTTACATTGACCTTACAGTGGTAAAATTTACAAAAGCAGTGGAATATGTGGTTTATCTCTTGCTTGAAAGGCAGTCAATCTTCAACTTCAATAAACAGGAACTTATCTTTAACCATGCCTTAGAACACACTCCTGATCTTAATGTAGATCAAGATATTGCTGCAGATTTTGAAATGAAATTTTGTTATTTTTAATTGAAATTTTTAGGGGAAGGAAAAGATAAAAGAAATTAACTATCTAAATATTTTGTGATATATCATTGTGGAATTAGCTGATACTGAAATAGTTAAGGACCACTTCAAAGCTGTCTAAAACCTGCTTTTAAACTATTTATTAGTGTTTTGACCAATAACTAGTCAGGGCACTGTCTCTAGTCTCCAGCTAAAGAGCTATCTATGAGGCAGGGAATTCCAAGGAGGGATAAAAAGAAAAGCCTATGGTAGTTCAAAAGGATCTTGAAGAATTCAGTAAGTCTTGCAGTTTTAGATCAGCAGGGATCATTCTAACTCTCCTGAGTCTGAAATAACAGAAGAAAGATATAAGTAGCTACTTTGAAAACCAAACATAACCCTTACCTTCCTCCCGCCCCCNTTAACTCTGTATAGAGTGTAATATTTTGATTTAGTTTTAGGTAAGTTTAATGAGCTAACAAATTGTGGTTAAACCCATGATGATGTGAGTGGTTTAGAGTCCTGTATTCTTTTATTTCTTAATCTGTTTAAAGCCCTGATTGCTGCTAACATAAAATATGGATCATTTAAGGGCATTATTTTCATCAATTGTATTCAGCTCAGTTTGATAAAGATTATGCTGTTTTAAGTAGCCTGTAAATGTCTGTTGCCTTAAAGAGTGCCTTAACACCCGTCTTAGAATTGGTCTTACCATCTGCCTAGACATTTGAAAGTCAAAAGTGTCATTTTAAAAGGCTTATTAGATTATCACTTTTATTTTCATGTATCAGTACTGATGCGTTTCTAAAGGTTTGTTTATTAGGGTTAACTTTGTATGATAGATTTGATGAGTTGAAAACCTTTTTCAATGACTAATTTTTATTTTAAGTCCAAGTCATTCCAAAAGACTATGAAGGACTAAAGCATAGTTACAGAGAGCACATGTTACAGAAACATACCTATTATTGAGTGGTCCTTGCGGTAGTTTGGCATTCACTGAAAGAAGTGTTCAGACTTTGTTCACTTGTTTTAGGTTTATTCACTTTTTCCACTCCAGTTCCACCCATAGAAACTTGAAATAAGACAAAAATGTTGCCACTGAAACATATAACATGTCTTGCGTCATGCAGGAAGGAGGACCAACAGCCATCATTAAAAACAGGTAAATGGCTTCAAGGTGCAAGTATATGATACAGCTAAAGCAGCCACAGGGATAAGTCTGGTCTTCTCCAGGGAATTTCTCTGTAACTGTAGATTGCATCCCTCCTCTTCTGTTACTTCACTTTTACTTCTCTAAAACACCTCTGTGTTTTCCAGAAGCAACACTGCAGGGAGGCAATCTACTACCAAACAAAAGTGAGACTTCTATTGGCTCTTTACATATGAAAATGAAAAAAGAAAGGTATAGGTATCTTTATTCATACTATAAATTATTTTCGTATAAGTGCTACATTCAGAGATTTTCTGTGTCTTTCTACATTTGAGAATCCAATGTTTTATAAATTAATACATTTCTAACAGCTACAAATATATTGATTTGGACAAAAATTCTGGTTTAGCATATTTGTTTCCATGGCTGTATCATGAAATATTTTAATGTATGAGTTTGTGCAATCTAGACATTAAAATGTTAAAAATCATCTTGAAGAGATAATCATTTAAATAAAATCAGTTTATGTTTGTCTCAGTTACTTTTTTATCTTCTTATTTGTACAACTTCAGCTACTATCTAAAGACTTAATTTTTGTACAATAATTGTCAGTATTCATCTTTAATTATTTCCACTCAGAAGATTAAAGAGCTCCATAAACTGGTGCTATTTTTCTACACATATATACACATGCACATACATACACATACAGAGCTGCTATAGCTAATAACCCCTTAAAAATCAAATCCCTAAACAAAAAACCAAAACTAAACCAAACCTGAAACATCATAAACATAAAAGGGGTTTGTATTAGATTAAATCTTTTACATCAATGTTCTGTCATTTCTAAATAGTTTTAAAAACACTTTTTTGTAGCATCACCTACTAATCTTATTTGCAAGGTAAATTATTTAAATGAAAATACCATATCTTTGTTATGGAAGTTGCAATTTCCTGTTTGCTATCCAATAAGCAATGAAATTTGGGTTTCAAAGGCCACAATATAAAATATATATACAGAACTGTTTAGTACAGAAGATATTGTCAACACACATATGTTTCTGTTGATAAAATTAGAATATTGTGCACAGCATAAAGACAAGTCTACAAGATACGACTGAGAATACTGAACTTAGTTGATTGCTACATTCTCATTTTAAAAGCAGCAGGAAATCTTCAATTTCCATAAAGTATAAGAACTGTACTTGATTTTAAGAAGAAAAATTCTGTGTTGTTTTACATAAAATAAGTGGTGGCTTTTTTTTTTAAAAAGAAAGGAAATAAAAGATTAAGAGATTTACACATCTCAATAGGAGCCAAATTTTCTTTTGAAAACAGGAATAACTAAATCTTATAATTTCTCAAATATTAAAACACACTCTTAACACATTTTTGGAGGGACAGGTCCATGTTACATTTGAGCAGAAATACATTCCCTCATAAGAACCAAACTGTTTGTTTTGGATTTTTTTTTTTAATAAAAATCTGCAGTATCTTCCTTTCTTCATATTTGCCTTGATCACAGAGCAAACTGCACGAGGCCCCAGTCCTAGCAGAGCTACTAAACCAATCTTTGCACTCTTTGCATTGGCTTTTGCTGTTGCTAATACTCCGACAAGCAGACCCTGGAAGTTTGCCTCAAGGCCCTTCACAAGGATGAAGAAGGTGGTCAGACACAGGCAGGAAAGAATCTGATGTTTATGAAAATCTGTTTTCTTCCATGTGACTTGTTAAATGAAGTGAAATGACACCATTTGTTGAATGTTGAACATAATTCCTCCTTCATCATGCACCTACCATTATAGGCCAGAGCAGCAACCTCAGCACAGTCTGATTTTCTCTCCATTTAATATAAAGGGTTATTGTGTTAAGAGACAAAACAATTTGTCAGAAAATAAACCCCCTTGCGTTCCATCTGGTCCTCAGATATTAGAGGGGCTGGGTGTGGTTAGGCTTAAATTCTAAGTGGTGTCCAATTTACCACCATCAGTCTGGTCATGTTCAATATATCCAAAGATCACGATTCCAGATGTGCTAACAGTACACTGCACCTTCAGTCTAATCCTGCTCATGAACTAGCACGGCCACACTTAAAGGGCTTGGTCACATTTGATAAGGAAACTATTACAATCAGCTACTTAAACAGTGCAGTTTATTGAAGCAACAGATACAGATTCTCATGGACTGCCGGTGATAAATACAGTGTCTGCAAAAGCATGTGCATATAATAATGTTGTGAATTGTACAAACATGTAACAAGGTTATGAAAAACACAGCCTGGCTTAGAATATAAAAGTAGAAAGTGATTCCACATAGAGATTCCTGTTTTTTCCCTGGGAAGCACTTGATACAGTGCAAATCTTACCCAAAGGCATGCCTATGGGGGAGGAAGAAAGGTTGAGCCTGTCGACCGGTCTGAGGAGTCGAGGGTAGTCTGTTGATAGAGTTTTCCTCAACTTGTCCATGATGATATTTTCCCTAATATTACCCCTTCCTTGACAACTTTTATATTATTTTTCACCTTTAAGGTGGAACTTGAGTGACTCTAGTCATACATACCTTCATTATCATTGGTGTAAAATTCTCTTGCTTTGCTTTTAAAGGTACATACCAAAAAGAATCCAGAGAGCATTCTCGAAGAGGGATGGTTTCACTTTGGAAACCTTTGTCAAAAGATGACAGACTATTCGCTCAGGCTAACAAGTGTGCAGCTTATCACTCCTTACCAGTTTCTAATACCAAGTTCCCATCTCTGCTTGTGTTATGACAGAGCTTGACTGCAGGACCTGCATTCTGCCCCATCCTCCATCAAGCAATGTTGCCAAGGGAACCACTGTGGCATGAATTCCTTGCATACCAGGTGCAGCCTCACCTTACCCCAAAAGCCCATTTCATTCTATACCTTTACATTATGTGTGAACAATGTGACATGTCTCAAATATAAGTCTAATTTCTAAATCTCATAAACAATTACACAAGGGACATAAGTAAACAGTACTGCACCTAACACATGTTACTCATTTGAGATGACTGGCAACATGTCCAGAAGTTCCTTATAATGTAAAACTTAACAAATGTTCAAGGAGTGCTTTCTTTCTGGATCCTTTCAAAATTTTCCTGGGCAGTGAGTATTTAGAGAATCTTATCTACATTCATTTTTCCACTGTAAAGTTAATTGTGCATTGATTGTCAATTACTTTACTTGTTGCTGTCACTTTACCCTGCAGATGTCATTGCAATTCAGCCTTTGTGCCTTCTCTTTTCAGCTCCTCTCATTGTAGATATCAAGACTATCATAAAAGAAAAAATAAAGAAATTGAAGGGTCACAATAACTAGAAACCTATATGCATTATGGTTCAATCTGAATTGTTTCTCCTAAGTACAAAATACTGTTCACTTAGTAACAAAAGATTTTCTTCTGTGGCCATTTCTGTTAGTCCATCTGGCAACAGATGCCAAAGGGAAGACGAAGACTGCAGTCCAACTGAACAGAATACATGGATGCCTACCTGAGGCTCAACTTCCACACTGAAATATTCCAGGAGAAAAATAATTATAGATTTTTAGGGGGTTTTGTTTGTTTGTTTGTGGGGTTTTTAATGTTTTGGTTTTGATGGGATTTTTGCTGTTTAGTTTGTTGTTGTTGTTATCACTGTTGAGGTTTTTTGTTGTTTTATTTTTTAATACATTTTCACATGGATTAAGAAAATAAAAATTTAAATTGCTAAATTGAACATTTCTGGGTTTTTTCCTAATGTGACTTAAGTATTAGAAATCCACAGCTTTCTGTAAAACAGTCTGACAGCTTAAGCAGTTTTTTGTCTGAATTTTCTCTAGAAAAAACCCTCAAAAACAAAACCACAAATAAATTAAAAAACCCTCAACAGTAATCAACAACCAAAAATAATTAAGCACACAGGGGAATAGACAGCAGGGTCTTGGCAACTTTATTCTCCTATTATTTGTCCTGCCAAATAAATTCAGGCTTGAGGGGTTTTGGATTTGTATCACATATTTGGAAACAATCCTGTCCATTTCCTCGTTGCATCTGATTTTCCACATAGGACCAAATAGGGCATAAAATCTGAGAATTCTTTTCTCACAGTGAGATTTGTTAGGGCTTGCAAATTAGGAATGGTGAGGACATGAATGATTTAGTTGCTTCTGAAAGGAATATTGCCTGAATCAAAAAGAATATTTAAATATACATAGGAAAAGTAATTTCATTTAAAAAATAAAGGTTTAATATAAGTAATCAGTTTTTTGGAAACAGTGTGGAGGTTTTTTTACTAAAATGCAGAACTATTATTATGTATTTCTGGACAGATATATATGTGAAGATCATACCCACAACAGCAAGGTTACCCAATAGGCCTTTTGAGTTGCCTACCAAAAGTGACGTAGTCCTGAAATATTACAATGCTACTTCTATCTGCTACTACCTCAATATCAAAATGCTGCACTATAAGAAACTAAATGGACAAATGGAGACTAGTACAGAATTTGCAATCTTCTGGCTAAACCAGATGATTTGTCTAAGTGTTATTGTGGATCTAGTTTCACCTACATTTTGGTTTTTAAGTAAAGTCAAAGACACTAAACACATGAAGAAGACACTTATTTTTTATTACATATGTAAAACCAAATAAAATATTATTTCATATGAGAATAAAAGCAAAATGCTGGAGATTACCTGGTCTGGGGAATGCTGCTGTGGCAAGGGGGTTGGACTAGATGATTTTACGAGGTCCCTTCCAACTCTGTGATTCTGTGATTAAATTCTTACTTCTGTTCTTCCCTAGATGAAAGGGATAGAACATTATCCAAATATATGGTTCCAGACTTACATAAACATTTTTGTATTAACACAACTCCAAACCAGGCTGCCTAGCTGAGATTCTGGAAGTTTTCCAAGTGTAATATTTACCACTGACTTTAGAGAACTATATTCAGTATTTAATGACAGGTCAAAGAAAAATAGTTTCTGGGTCATTAAATTATTTTAAGTGTTATGACGTAAGACAATCAGTATGATGGAGACTGAGAATAAAAGAGGAATGGAAGTTTCATTTGCTAAAAACTAAATATAGAAAATGAAATCTTGTCTGACGTGAATAGCAGAAATATTTGGTAACCTGGCAAAGAAGTAAATAGTTCTTAATTTCTGATGAAGAATAGCTGCTATGAGTGAACTAAAGTTTTTCAATTAATAGAAGGCTTTCATACATTAAAATGTATTCTTGTAGAGCAGGATAAATCAAGCAATTATAGCAGAGATCAAGGCTTTACATGTTACGTGATTCAGTCATTAGTGCCAAAGGTGATTATAAATTCCTTCTTAGACAGAAAAATGTAAGACTTATAAAAGGTTTTTGTTGCTGACAGGCAGATATATTTTTTAATAATTAAAATATGTTTTTAAAACCTATTTTTTATTAATATTTAATTTCAACCTTTCAATTGCCCTATTAACTTGCACTCCCTAAGAGTGAATTAGAGGGCAATGGAAGGTGTAGAAAGTTGGAGAAGTGTAAGTTTTAATCACTTTGGTGGTTCCATGGTAGAGCTAAATTAGTTTTCCCTTTTAAAATTATTACTGTTCTATGATTTCCACAAGCACTGAGGAGTTTTAGAAGGGGCTCGTCACTAGATTATCTAGTTTGAGAGCTACTTAATGTTTTCGTTTCTGCTGGAATGAGGTCTTGGTGGTGTGTGTAAAATATGGAAAATGAAGCAAGTGAACTAAATGGAGAACTGTATTTTTTTACAGAATAATTCAGCACATGGTAAGGACATTCCGAATTTAGTTAATATATCTTTTTAACTGCAAATTTTAAATTTGTAATTTCTGGCATAAATATCATGAAACAGTCATAATACAGATAATTTACAAACTGTAAGTATGGATTCTTTAAGCTTAGTTATTTTTATCAATTTTCTTTCAACATCTTTGTATTCATTATTGTAAAGAAAGGAAACAAACTGAGTAACAGTGTTGTCTCCTATAAAGCTTAGGCAGAGTCAGAAAACACTACATGATTTGAAGTGATCTAAGAAACTGTAGCATAGATTTACTTCATCTTACTTCTGTTAGCTTTTGATTTAAGATTGCTTTATCTTGCCAGAAGTGTAAAAGGCAAATGAATAATGATGAATGGGCTATGTTAGCATACAGAGCTAATGGCAATTCAGCCAAAAAGTTTAATTAATATAGTATATGAAAAGTTTTACCTGGGTCACTGCTGTTCTGACTTTGCAGTTTCGGGTATAGGCAGGTAACTTAAGAAATAGCAATGCACAATCCACAAGTAATGACATTTGTATCATTGACATGTGGCAGAACAGGTATAAGTGTAATTGAAGCATATGATGTATTTGGCATTGATGTAGATACCTAATTTTGATGGTATAGGAGTATGACCAATGTGACATTTTGTTCATTTTCCTCAGCTGGATCTTGTACAATTTCTCAGAAGTAAATGACTTTAAAGCATTATGTAATACAGTCTTGACCCTTACTGTTTTGGCAGCTCATAGTGTGAACATGCAGTCATTGAAACATGCTTACTAAAATCTAACTACAATTTACAAATTGTAAATTTTATTGTGGGACAAAATAAACTGAACATTTCAATGATAATGTCTGATAACCTTGACATCTTACCTTGGTGTTCCCTTTGTCATTTCTCACTATTTCTCTTCCTTCTCTCTATCTGTTGTTTTCTACCCTTTCTTAAATATGTTTACCCAAAGGTGTTACACCCATGGCCAAGGAGTTCAGCTGTGTCTTGTCATGGGCCTTTTGGAGCCCACTGGAACCAGCTACACCTGGTATGGGGCAGCCCCTGCCTCTGACTATTGGCATAGCTGAATATGTTAAGAATAAAAGAAACTGATGATATTTGGTTACTCAAATTTATTAACCTTCTACAGTCTATATATGATTTACTTTTCCAATTTCCATTGATTTCAAATGTAACTTGAAGTAAATATCTACACACAGATTTTTATTTTGATCTTCATACCCCTATTTTGGCAATCATGAAATCACTTTAAAGGGAAACTAGGTTTTAGGTGCTGCGTCTTTCTCTTAACCTGTAACATGAATGTTGCTTAAATTAACTTTTACAACAAAAACTAGTGGTCCACAGTAATTACTTTTTGTAATGAATGCAATTTTGTAAGTGGGAAGAACATTATCTGAAAAAGTTGATTTTGCATTCTGTAAGAATATATGGCTCTTTTTTGTGAAAAAATAAAGAATAAACTCAATGTTGTTAATAATATCTACAGAAGTTATTACAATTTTATAGTGTATTTCTTTTTGGAATTATGCTTTCTGATCCAAGTTTCCATTCCTTAATAAGTAGCTTTTTAATGATACTGAAAACAATTTAAGCCATTATAAAGATTTAGAAAAGTTCTTTAAAACTTAGTAGTGGATTTTGTATACATGTTTGTACATAAAAGTTACTTAGTAATAAAATAATAAATGAAGTAAAGTAAAATAAAAAATAAATATTCTTGGTAATTCAAGTGCAACTCTGTCATGTTAAACTGATTAAAGATGATACAAATCTTAGGCTTATCAACTGTCTTATCCTTCCTTTGTGATATTGGCAAGAAACATCTGATAAAGACATTCTAAGTAATTATGTGCTATATTGGACCAGGACTACTCCATTATTTCCATTATTTTTGCTGGTAAGTTTGTATCTCAGGAAACGTTTTTGTTTCTTACTGCCTTGTGTAATCATTTCTTTCCTTTTTTTTCTTTTTTTTGATTCCTTAATAAAAAACACCATACTAACATCTAATAATAATGTGCTTAAAGCATATGCATTCCAATGTGTTTTAATGTACCTAGCTTAAGCACCACTAGAAAAAAAAATACTTCAGGATGTGTCTTGCTGTAGAAATAGTGACTAAGAATAAGCTACTTCTTGCTTTCATTATGTTATCTGTTTCATAATCTTCTCTTTCTCATCAATAAACTGTTCAGCAGTCTGAATACGTCTACCTAATATCATTTATGTATCCAAGGGTGGTTCAGACATCCACTTAAAGTTGACAGGTATGATACAAGACTACAGGGGGGTTTTTTTGGACCTGCAAATGGTGCCAAGTAAAATAGTCTAATAGCAATTACTGACAAATACAAACTAGCAGCAAATAAAAATACATTTACTGGGAAACAAATCAACCCCCAAATGCAATTTAAGTTCAAACTTATATTTAATGAAGGGTAAGAGCTGGGCATGTAGGAAGAGAAGAGAATGGGAAGGAAGAACAAAAAAGAATACAAATACTAAATTTCTAAACCTTTTCTGTCCATGTTTGGAACATTTATTTTTTTACTTGTTCCACTGTGATATACCAGACCTTGCTTCAGTGATGAAGTGCTTCACAATGAACATTAATTAGAATGACAACTGGAACACAAAGGTTTCTGCTCCTGGAACAGAACCTGTCAAGGTATACAGAAGCTTGCTCTAACTTTTTCATATGCTTCTAAGAAGTTTAGATTTATTCCATTGAAAGAGGCAAACACTACCAGCAAAAATCCCCACATCTTTTGTAGTAATGGATTTAGTATTTAGTATTTTTAAAATGTAGGCATGGAAAAGACAAAATTTATGTCATTTTATTTAACTCATCAAGCCTTTTTCAACATCATAAAAATGTTTGATGTCATGTTAAATATTAGAAATACAAACCTTCAAATGAGATACTAAAATCAGTATAGAATTTCAGTTGTTTAGCTTTTCTCCTTATTACAAAACACTTATCAATTGACTTCTTACATATCTTGAAACTGTTCTTCTTAGTGTGTTACCTCTGACATAATTATAATTTCCATTACATTTTACCTACAATAATATCTTTTCTCACTCCAGTTTTTTAATGTCATTTTAAATTCATAGTTCCTTAATATTTTCCTCTTGGTGTCCCTGTTTCCTACTGCATTTTATACTTACACATTCCCTTTTTTCTCTGACTCCCTCTGTGAATACCTGAGCTTCTTTCTTTTTGTTATGGTTTCCTTGGCACAACAAGCCTGGTAGGCAAATAGTGGAAAACATTAAAGCTATAATTTTTGTAATAGCTGTTTGCTTGAGCTTGCTATAGCACAGACTGGTTACTCTAATTGTATTAGATAAATCACTGGGAAAAAGCTACTCTTGTTCTTAGATTTTATATCAGATAAGTTGTCCCCTTTGGTGTTTTAATGTAATGAAAGAAGTTAATTGATGCAGAAATAGCTTGACAAGGTACATGCAGCACTATTATATGGAGAGTCTGAGGCAGCCTGGATCTATGATTTCCCTAAATTCTGAGTCTAACATGAACTTGATTATAAACCTGGTTCTGCTGAAACAGAATACAGTGATCATTTTCTTCTAGTGCTCATTAGTTTGGTTTGCATTTTCATTATTTTGGTTTTGACTTCTTGAGGCCTTCTCAGAAGTGCATGTCTGAGTTAGAGTCTTGGCATTGTGATGCATGTTAGCAGAAACTTCTGCTTGCACTGTGGCAGACTTAAGTCAACAAAAGTCTGTAATAGTTGAAGATATTCTTATGTGAAATACTTCATGTCATTAGCACCCAAAATCTAAGCAAATAGTTAAATTTACTTGAGAAAATATATTTTACATCATGCTATGCATTTCTGTCCAGATTTCTTTACTATTCTTTGACTTTTTTTGCTCTTCTTTGAATGATGTGGTCACTAACTTCATCTGCCTTTTTTAGGACTCCTGTAGTTCTCACCCTAGCTGTCTGCATATGCCTTTAATTATCATGCAATTGAATCTGCTCTTCAATGCAGTTTATTGACACTTTTTAAATTAAATTATGGACTAGCAGCTGGAGAAGTGAACAAATACCACTACAGTAAGTATTCTTCCACTGTTCTGTCAGAATTGAAAAATATTACTATTGTGCTCTAGCACAAAAACTACTTGCTCAGTCACTACCTTGATCAGGATTTTATAGATCATTAAATCTAAACTTATTCTATGCTCAATTGAACTAAGTCTAGTGCATAGTTAAGCAGGCATGCAAAAGTGAAGCTTATTCTGCCTTCCACACATTAAAATTTCAGATACATTCCTTTTACATGTCTCTTTAAAATAATAATTTAAAAAATAATAGTTTTGATAGTGCAATGCTTAACTGTTGTTTTCTCATAATCTGCTCTTTTTTTGTTTGTTTGGTTGGTTGGGTTTTTTCGTTTTCAAGCAGGAAAATGAAGTAAGATCTTTTGTACAATGTTTTATACTGAGGCTTTCAGAAGAATCCTGACTAGCTGGTACTCAATAGGGAAGCTTCTTTGATAGTACTAGAATAGTATTGTAGTATAAATTCATATGACAGGAAAATGACATTAATTACTGAAATAGTATACTAATTTGCAGCATTATTTACCATTATAATTGTCTTAGTTCTGAGTATAATGGTTCATGTCTGGTCTTTTAACCAGTTTTCAGGTGAGGGACGATGCAAAGCACAAAGAAAAGTTTTTAAAATACAGAAACAGAATGTTAATAACTCTTTAATTTCAGGAGCATCCAGTGGCACAGTGTTGAATATAAGGTAACAGCAGACACAATAAAGTGTTCTGTACTGCTGCACTCACCCTATGAAGGGTGTGAACACATTCAAGAAGGAAAGTGGAAGTAGCATCAAACTGAGAGAGAAAGTAGTGTGAAAAAATGTATAGCTCCTCCTCCTTTCTGTAAATTAGAGTCTCATCTGAAGGAAAGGAAAAGGACCACTGCAATTGTCAGGGCTTCAAGTAAAAAATTCCTGTACTTGCCAAGAAACTGTATATTTATAAAATATAACCAGCATTCTTTTTTTTTTTAAAAAAAATTGATTTTAATTTTTCTAATTTCTTTATGATTTTCTTCCTCTGACTTCTTAGAAGGGGAGGACATCACACCTTCACAAAAATAAAAGTCTTTAAGAATCTCACATAAAGTAAGTTTTCCATATTATTTAGCATCATTTGCATAATGAATATTATTAATATTAATCTTACAATTATAACAATGTTTATATTTGTGTCATAAATACTGAGAGATTTTAATCCTTTCTTAAAAAAATAAATATAAATGCATGAATTTTTTCTTTGCTTTTGGGTTTCAGTTGGAGTTTTAACTGCAGTTTGTGTACATAGGAGTTCATTAGTGTATGAAAAGATACACACTGAAGAAACTGCTCTCTCAAAATAAATTTCCTTGTTAGTCACAAGCTGTGCAAGTTAGTGTATTGATAATACCGGTGTTAGGAACACTACTGTAAAGTAAATGCTACAAGTTGGAGCATATTTATCTTTCAGATGCAAACAGAACTATTCTATCCCATTGTGAATTTAAAAGTTTAACTTCATCATTTGTCCATAAGGAAATAAAAATTTACATATGAAGAGATAAAAATATTTTAATTTAAAAAGTAGCAGATGCATGGTAAGACACTTGGAGACAACCTGAATTTGCAAGAGCCTTGTAAATTACTCTTGCTGTTTTCTTAAGTAAAAGCATGGAATGAGTGACCACATTCAAAATATTCATTAAGTTTATCTGTAGCCCTGAATAAAATAAGGACATATTTTCCCATCTCTGGGCCATTGTAGGAATAGGTGATGTTATGACTTTCCTCCACTGAAATTGATAGCCATATTTTTCCAAGATGCAAGTAGACTCATGCCTCTAAAAGAAAGAGAGTCTTCAAAACTTCAAGGAGTTAATTTTTATCATAATTCTATACAACTCATTTTAGCAAATAAACTACGTGGATAAATTGGGCAATCAATATGTTATGAATTCACAGTTCAAAAATTAGTGATATTTCAATAGCTTGAAAATTATATTATGATAGAAGTAAGTACATACAGCTTAGTGCTGAAAATGGTTGTCCAAAGTAGTTTATAAGGAATTTAAAGCAATTTGTTTTATGAAAGATTTATGTGTTAAGCACTGAAATGTATTTCCAAATTATTTGCTCTATCAGAATTAATGACTCGCATTGCAAAATGACAAAGTAAGTAGAATTTATAGATGTAATTACAAATTTTAAGCAAACAAATATTCTTTTAAGCAGGTGCGTTCTTCAGACAGTTTATGTCTTTTACTACATTGATTACTGGTGGATCAGTGCAGTAACCAAAATGAGGCCAAAGTTATAATTAAATCAATAAATTTGAGGTTCAAGTAAAAATAAACTGATTATAAGATTGTGTGTTGAACCAGGAAGTTATGTGTGAATAACACCATCTAAACCAGGATCTGCCCAAAGACAGAATGTCTGATAAAGTGAATAAGAAAAGCATCTAAGGCAAGTAATCATGTATGTATCTGATTCTGGTTTTGTTTTCTCTTGTTTTGTTATAGTATTCTTACAGCTAAAAAGCTAAAGCTTTGTTCTTAAGAATTCTGTATTAAGCCCATTTCTTCTTTTTTGACCTGCTTGTTATTCTTTGAAGTTATATCTCCTCAGGCTTTTCAGTGTTTTCTATTGACTCTTCTCACTTTAATTTAATTACTTTTTCTTTTTCTGAGTCTTTGCAGACATAGAAAGTATTCTCTGCATATACAGGCTGTACTTAATTATATTTCTTTCTTGACCTTTAAATATTAAAGATAAGCAAAAGTATCTTGAAATAGATTTAAACATTGGATCCATGGGTTTGGTTTTTTTTTCCTTTTAATACCATTAAAAAATAGATGGGCTTTTTGAAGTAGGGTTGCATGCAGGAGCTATGAATAAAATCAATAGCAAAGAGCGGATTTAGTCATAATATAATATAACAAATAGGATTACTGGTAGAGGTATACAATCCCTGAAAGTGAAACAAAATGAGTCAAGGAATGGAGAGACTTAAAACATCACTTAGAGATAACACTGGAATTCTGTAATGTGCTCTACTTCACAAAAGAACCTACACATCAGCCAAAATTTTGATTGTCATAGTGTCAATGAAGTAAATAATTTCATTTTCGTATCTGTTTTGCAATGGGACATGATGCCTTTAGAAAAACACAGCTTAGAAGGAACTCAGAATTTACAAGACTCAAAAAACCCAAACCAAAACAAAACCCCACAAACTAGAAAGAGGTTTTAAGTCTCTGAAGCACAAGGAAAAGCTTCAGTAAGAATTAAAACTATGAGAAATCTAATCCCAGGATTCAAATAACATTAAAAAACAACTTAATGATCTGAAGTTTTTTTGTTTGCTAATTTTTTTTTCCCATACATCTCCTGTCTAACCTATATTTTTCATAATCAGTTCATGTTGCTGATTTCTCTCTACTCTGTGTTTCTTTTGCCTTATATTATCTGTAAGAGGGGATGAATTATGCAGACTGAATAACATTTTTTTTCTTTTCCTTTTATTCTTTCACAACACTCTAGATAAGAGAGCAGAAAAGTCAAACAAAGACTGAATTTTGTTAGAATTCTTGCTTAGTTGTCCTTCCTTGTTTTCTGAAAGGGAAGGGAGGAATGTAAAGAATACTTAATTTTTTTAGTTTTGGGTATAGCTACTTGAGAGGGAATGTGGATATATGTGGATTACCTTTGAGATCTCTTATTTCCATCAATTTTCTCAAACTGAATTGTTAAGAAAAAATTGTGTCTGAGTATCTACAACTCTCATGTAATCTTTTAGATCAAATACCTTTCTTCCATATTTGAAAAATGTTGTCTAAGAGCATTAATATACCATGAAAAACTCTTTGAAGTACACAGATAAAAAGAAGAGTTTGTTGTCATTTTATTTTGGATTGAATATGCCTGACCCCTTTAAAATGTATTTCAAAGTCATAATTTAAACTGGAAGCCACCAGTGTGGTTATAAAATAAAACTCTAATGCTGAGCAATATTTTGGTAAATTGAAGAACTGGAATTTTCTATCACACTTGTTTTCAGGTAAAAATTATAGAAATGCCATATGAGATCATTATTTTTAAGTTAAATTATTCATATGTAACTGATCCTGTAAAGGTCTCAATCACAATGTTTTGTATTTTTTACAAGTGAAATCAACTGCTGATTTAACAATTGCTATCCACTTTTATGGTTCTAAAATATAGTCAGAGACCTAAAAATCTATCTTCAAGTTTTGCCCATAGCTTGATGATTGCTTGCACAAGCTCAGTGGATTCTATTAGCTTTGGATCTGAAAAATTCAAGTTGATGTATTCATGTTAGCACTTAAAGGGTGAATTTTACTGTACCCAGTTCCCAAAGGAATAATTACTATCTCAACTTAGATCATCTTTGGCAGGTGAAATCCTGTTTTTCACATGGCATCTTAAGCTATTACTCTGTACAGGTGTTAGAGGAGCAAAAGGCTCATCAGTTTCAGTGTCTGGCACATGTGACTGATACCCAGGGGACTTGAAAGACACTGATGTAGGAACCTCCTCTCACTCACCGGTTACACACTTCCAAATTGTTAATGGTCTCATCAGGCATACTACACAGAATGTGTGATTAACTGCGGCCTCTCCTATATGGGATTGCCTGCATAGATATGTTACTTTTTGAAGGAATTTCTTAAACAACAAATAGTTTTAAAGCTGTGGAGTCATTAGCAGTGTAGTGTCACTAGATTGTCACCAGAGACACTGCTGTAATGTAAAATCTACAGAGGTATTTTTAATTATGTATTCTGAATTATATCACAAATGCACTCTCTAGTTTCTTTTTAAAATATTCTTATTCAAAAGAATGAAACAATTTTCTCATTTTCTATTAAATTTGACTGTTAATCTCTTCTAAGATGTTGACAATTTAGAGAAAACCCTCTTTATACTATTTTTATTTTTTGTCACAGAATTTTTTGACTAACAATGGGCTAAATTTTCCCCGATGTCTCCATATTCCTCAGAGTTATACAAAAAAAGGGTACATTCAAGATGAGTGGATAACATCCTGGGTAAAATTAAAAGGTAATATGTACTACTTCTGAAATTTTTAATTTATTCAACCTATCCACCTATTCAGGCACATGTATTTTTATTATTTTTGTATTTTTAACATTTTTAACTTTCAGTATTTAAAAATATATTTTTTAATCAAAGGGTAAACATGAGAATTTTTTGCCTCAAAAATATTGAGAAAAATAATAAGAAACCATAACTAAAATTATAAGAAGTTAATTTCTGAAATTTTAAAGTGGCTTGAACTGCAATTGTCACCATGTACTACAGATAAATAAGCATTTATATAAACATGCATATTGATAAAAACAGAAGAATTTGTTTGTCAAAAAAAAAAAAGAAAAAGACAATTAATTAAATTTCAGGAGAATTTCAACTGCATGTGAAACAGCTATTTTTTCTCTCTCTTTTTTTTTTCTTCTCATTTAAATAATTGGTACAAATGTGTCAACAACTTTTGTAGAGCAGGAAGATCATAATTTATGCTGTCAAAAGATGAAATTATTTTGAGAGGTTTCATCAGCAGGGGGTTGGAAACAGTTTAATGTAAGAGCATCTGCAATTAATAGAGTTGTATCTAGCTGGAGGGTTAATTTATTGTGCTACTGTTGTCTGTAGAATGACTACTGTCTGTCTTTCTCTTTAACAAACACTCCCAACCCCCTTTTGGACAATTACTTTAATGAGTCCCATGTGTCTTTAATAGCATAAATCTGCTTGAATAGTTTACAACACAAAAAGGTATTCCTTTCTATTTTTCTGTTGCAGCTCTTAATGAATTAAGCCTTTCAGGTCAAAGAGGTCGATTTTATTCCCATGACTGTGCATTTGTAATTAAAAGTTTATACTGTATTTCTGTTAATTTAAATTATTTTTAATTTGTCTTTTCATATAAACACTGAGAGTTTGTATCTCAAACAAACAGAAACTTTTTTTCCTATAAGGGGTGTTGTTCAAATTTGTATAGTTAACAAGATAGTTTTGGATTACAACTAATAGATCATTTCTATCAAATTAATGTAACTTGCAGAGATACAAAGAAAAAGTCTCTATGGAGTTTTCAATTAAGAGATTGGGCCAGTTAAAATTCTTATGTAAGAATTTTTTTTTTTTATTATAAACTAGATCTCCAAATCTCTCAAACATATTCATATCCTTCCTGTCCCTTATAAAGTAAAGGTTCATTAGGACCATGAAGTGAAGTAACTAGCTCTGCAAGAATATTTATCTGAGAATTTAGATTTCTGAAAGCCCTGTTTTAGTCACTCCTCATTCTACACTACATTTGCATCAAGAAAGTGGCTACTAAGTTCCTTTAACACAGTGCCATTGATACAGGGAAGAACAGGGAAGAGGGTTAGAACAGGGAATACTAAGAGCAGATGTTTGGGTGCTGCTGTATTTCCTGTACACTTCACCCCTACTATATCATTTCTAAAGCGCACACCAGAATTTTCCTTCTGAGAAGATTCTTTGTATTTTCAATGACCACATACAGAGTGATAAAGAATTCTGGCAGCTTTCAGCCACAACAAAAGGAATGGATCAATCCTGCACACTATCTATGACATCTAGTTTATGCCAATGGGAAGAAGTAATTGAACAAATGAAATTAGCTGCAGAAAATAATGCAGTTCTAACAAGTAAAAGAATTCGTCAAGTAGCAACATTAAAAGCAATACACTTTTTTACAAGGCCTTATAGACTGAATCTTTTTAACTGTAGACATTGATGGCTGTTTTGTAAATTTTGTGAAGATTTATAGAATGACTATAGGGTACATGTTGTTTAAAACCACAGGGGTTTTAAACAGCTTTTAGGAGTGCCAGCAAACAGGAGGCTCCTTCCTTGGCCCAATACTCTTCAGCACCTTTGTAAACAAACTGGACACAGGACTTGAGGGGATAGTTAGCAAATTTGCAGATGACACAAAAATGGGAGGAGCTGTTGACTCTGTTTAAGGCAATGAGGACCTTCAGAGGGACCTTGATGAATTAAAGCCCTGGGCTATCATCAACCACATGAGGTTTAACAAGGGCAAGTGTCGTATTTTGCACTTGGGATGGGGCAACCCCAGACATGTATAGAAACTGGGAAGCAAGAGGCTGGAGAGCAACACTGCAAAGAGGGACCTGGGGGGTCCTCATTGACAGAAGATTGAATGTGAGTCAGCAATGTCCAGCTCTACTCTGCACTGGTTTGGCCACACTTTGAGTACTGTGTGCAGTTTTGGGTACCACAATATACAAAAGACATTAAGCTGCTGGAGAATGTCCACAAGAGGGCTATGATGGTAAAGGGTCTGGAGGAGAAATCTTACGAGGAGCAGCTGAGGTCACTCAGTTTGTTTAGCCTTGAGAAGAGATTTAGGGGAGATCTCACTGCCATCTTCAACATCCTCATAAAAAGTAGCAGAAGAGCAGGGACTGATCTTCTCAATCTAGTGGACAGTAATAGGACCAAGGGAAACGAGATGAAGTTGAGTAAGGGGAGGTTCAGGCTAGAGAGTAGAAAAACATTTTTCACCTACAGGGTGGTCGGGCTGTGGAACAGCCTCCCCAGAGAAGTGGTCTCAGCACCAAGACTGATGGAGTTCAAGAAGCATCTTGACAATGTAATCAGGCACATGGTGTGGTTCTTGGGGTGTCCTGCGCAGGTCAAGGAGCTGGATTCAATGATCCTTCTTGTTCTCTTTCAGCTCAGTAGGTACTGTGATACTATGAAATAGCTAATAGGAGAGAAAGATGAAAAATATTAACTTAGTTTCAAGAAATCTTTAATTATTTGCTTAGCATAGATAAAAAATCTTCATTTGGAAGTAGTGGAGCTTTATATTTTTGACTTTTAAATTATGTAGAACTATATAAAAAAAAAAACAGTCTTGAGGAAGTCCTAAATTGGTCTTGTCATCTTATGAAAACATGAATAGGAAAGGTCATATGGTTGTACTCTTTGTTAGTACTTGCTGATCTATGTTTTCAGACAGCAAGTTGATGCATTGGTCATTAATTAAATTGATTCTTCTATTCCTACCTCCCACCTCCTTGTTTGTAAAGATAGAAAATTGCTCTATGCCTACTGGACCTATTGGTTTTTTCCCTTTATGCCCTTTTATTTTTTTGTTTCAGTAGAGCATTGAATCCTGAGTATAGAAGACAATCCTGAAGTAGGAACTAAACCTGCAGCTCAATATTTCAGCATTTTCTAGCTTTTTACTGTAGGCTTATTTAAGGAACTCATCCCGTCTTTCCACTGTTAGAATGTCAATTGGCATTGCTTCTTGTCTTTTGCCTTTTACAATTCATAGTATGTAACAGTATAAAAAATGCTGCCAACACTTTAATTTGTCATTTGATTCTATGAATCACAATCATCTAGAGCTGTGAGTGATCTTGAAAAGAATGCACTGTGGAACATGGGGCAAAGAGATTAAGCTCAGAGACAGAAATAATGATCTGAATAATAGGGCTTATTTTTTTTTTTTATTGCTTTACCTAGAAGTTAGACCACTAACTGTTTTGCTGGGATGTGTTTAAAGAGGTTCTTTTTTGAATTACAGTGTAGTTAGCTGATCTTTTTGTTCACTTGCATGAATGAAACAGAATTTCAGAAACCTTGAGCTCATTCTTACATAGACCTCAACCACTGAAAACTGAGCTGATCAAACAATCAAAAATGAAAGACTGCCAGTGAGATAATGGAACCAATTTAACAACAACAACAGTAATAATAATAATAACAACAAATAATAATAATAATAATAATACCCCAGGAACCTATATGAAATTCATATTCCCTAAAAAGATCTACCAAACATATATATTTCAAAATGTTTATCTTTGGATGAAGATGATTCAGACCCAAAGGCGAAGGAAGAAAAGAAGAAAAAGAAAGAAGTTGGTAAAATGAAATGTAGAAATGTATAAAAGTCTGAAGACAAAGTGTTTGATGTTGAAAGAAATATCATAAATAAGTATAGTCATACACTTTTAGGAATACATAGATTTACTTGGGTAGAGGCTTTTAGCCTATTATTACAGTTATAACACTTTGTGTTTTCTAAATACAATAAAATTTGGAATTATCTGAGTAATATTCAACAAATAATTTAAAAAAAATTTGGTGATGCTGGTGAGATTGCTTTATTTCTCAGCCTTTAATGAAGACTCTTTTATCACCTTACTAGAAAGGTGAGGTCATTTCATACTGCAGGGCTTTTCTATTTTTGCTTCTTTACTTTTCTGCCAGAAAGCAACAAAGAACAAAATATCTTTTCAATGCAAGTGCAGATCAGATAAATGAAAATACTTTTAGGTCTAAAACATCTGAATGAAATATAACAAGTATTGTCACCATATGTTTTGGTTTGTTGGTTGTTTTGGGGGTTAGATAACCCTTGTAGGGATTGACATAGCAGATGATCTTTCACGTTTCCTTTTATTCAATGCCAGTTAGTGGTGCAGATGGAGAAAATCTCAAGCAGATTGAAAGTGCAGCTTAAAATATCATAAAAAGTCATTCCCTTAAAAATTATTATAATCATGAAGTAATTTACTGCTGTATACTGTGTACTATGAAGTCTCTATATACCAATGTTTTAGGGATTGCATTTCTTCCCTCCATCTCTGATAGAGAAGGTTTAGGTTTCTGTTTTGAGTAAAAAGCCATGGGTTTGAAAGCCTTAACTTTCATAGATAAATAATCATGTGCAAAGTGGGTTTATTTTTACTGCAGTACTTTCCACCAAATCATGATGGTCTTCTTGCAGTTTCCATTAAAAAATTAAATGTCAGTATCTCATACTCTGAATGTGATTATAAACTGTTTATGAGGAAGCACAAATTTAAAATTCCTCCCACATCTGCTGTAGTCATTAGTGTTGTGGCAGTGATTAGTAAAACCAAAACCTCCTTTAATAGTTTAAGAAACAGCATATGATAAGAGTTCCATAAACAGTTACTAGGCCCATAAGTTATGATTTTTAATATTTTCAGATGTGACTAATCCTTCTTAATGTGTTTGAAATGTTCTGTCTTTATTAATAAAGTTCTTGACATAGTATTTACAGTACACCACTACCAGTAATAATAAATTATATCCAGTTACACATTGAAAATTATATTTTTAGACACCTATTGTTTAAATAAGAAAAGATTTAAGAATAATCTTTAATAATACCTTTTAAAAGCTAAAGAATAGGCTTTGTATTTTTTTTGTTTTTTTAAATCTGTGCTGTAAAAACTTAAAATCTTGTATTTTTAGTAACCATTTGATTAAGAATTATACCTGAGTGATTGAGAAATTATAGTTCATTATATGAGAAATAACATTTCAGTCTCTAAGAGCTGAATAGAACTCATAATTATATTCTAGACTTGATTCCCAATTTATTTCACTTGTAAATATATTTCTACTTTAGTGATAATTTTTGCAGTTTATCAATTAAAGTACTTTTTCTTCCAGTAGTTTTATTTCATAGTGATAACAGTAATATTTTTTGAATAGTAGGAAGAACAATTATTTTGAAATCAAAAGTAATATTTTACTTCAAGTATGGTCTTTTGATAGAATTATCTCTTTTTCTTTCTATTTCTGAAGAAAATCTATATTGTAAACCATTATATTGTTAAAAGTTCTGCAGATTGCATAAACAAACCATGCATTATCTAGCAGTTATTACTGAATGTTAAAAACTTTGCCCAATTGGCTATATTCTTCTGGCTTATATAATACCATATCAAGACACTGTAAACAGCTATTTAAATGCCTGCCATTCATTTTTGTGTAAGCTTCATCACCTCATAACAGCATCCAACAGCAAGGGGAGCTCTAAGACAAGTTGGAGTAAACTGAGACAGATTACAAATACTGTCAGGAAAAGATTGATTTTGGAGATAAGATTGAGGGGTGGTTGGGGTGGAGAGGGACATAGCTGTTACTTACCATAAGTGAGGAAGCCAGAGATGTTTACAAAATACATGAAAAAGAACAAAAAACTGTAAGAAGCTAAGGAAAGCAGCCAAGTGACTAAATACAAATGATCCAAGCACTTGAAAGAAATCAAGCTCACAATGTAAGATGTACCAAGCAGCCAAACCTCCTAGATATGATGTACAGTGTAGAGAGTGTTTTGAATAAGCAGTAAATCAGCTGTAAATTGATCTATCCAGCTTATAATAACACCTATGAATTACAAATATAATTTATTTCCAGGTAAGTCTGAGGAAAATGTTATCTGAAGAGATGTACTCATTTTCACTCAAAGGCTTGAAAGTCATATTATATCACTTTGTCTACACAAAAGTAGTCTTTCATAAATACCCTGAACTGGTTCCTTTTCTCAGTATTCTATTTATTAAGTTCAAGATCGTAATTTCTGACCTAAATCAGAAAAAGTCTGTGATCTAGTAAGCACTAGATTAATTATCATTATTGTCAAGGTTCTAACTGAAACATTTGAAGATCACCTCTTGTTATTTAGATCTGTATCTAGCATATAGGTAATTGAATAGTAGAGCTCTGTGAGATACTAGTTATACAAAACTCTTCGGCACGTACTACTTTGATTTTTTTTCAATGTATTTGATAGTCCTCCCTACAAAAGACTATAAGATCATGAAATATTCCAGTAAAATTTTTATCCAAAATGCTTATTATTAGAATATATACTAACCTTACAATTGCAACTAAAAGGATTGTGATAGAAGTACTAAAATGATAATGACTAAACTTACTCTTCTTATAGTATCTGTTTTTCTATATGAATTAAAGTAAATTTCTGCTAGGAAAAGAATCCTTTGGTTTGATGTCTGAAAATAACATGACTTGATCTATTTATTTATTTATTTATAATATGAATACTCAGTTATAGCAGTGAGAAACAAAATTTGGATAGAAAATAAATGTGCAGGTAGTAAACAAGAAAACAAAATAACAAATCCTAATCAAAATTAAAAGTAACTTGTCTCGCATTCAAGTTAAATATTAATTTAAGGAGCCCAAATATTCTTTTCAAAATATTGTGTACAGTGATATTTAGAGAAAAAGGAAAGTCTTGACAAAAGGCAAGAATGACTTGGCCATGAAGATGAGAGTTTGGTTTAGGCCTGTGGGAATTATTAAATAGAAATGATTAACACTAATCTTACAGTAGAAGTGTGAGTGGTAAGCAGGATCAAAAGGTTCAATAAGATGATGAGAGGTCAAAAGGTTCAACAAGATGAGAGCAAATGTGTTATAGAGAAATGTATGTATACATTTAAATAAGAAAGTATATCACTTTCTTACATCTAAAGATAAATATATTTTTGGCTAATACTTCTAGCTACTAGATGTTTCTTATCACTAGTCATTTCTCACACTGTGGATTGTGGCATAAAGAAAATGCTTAGGATGAGACTATCTGAAATTTTGTTGCATATTTTGAATTTATATCCCACAAAAAATACTTAAATTCATGTTAATTTGTACCAGATTAGAATATTTCTCAGTCCTGTTTCAAAAGTATCGAATATGTATGTGATATAGCCATCAGTTCAATGGTAGTGGCCCTAGGTAAGTGATTGCCCTACTTGCAGTATATTCACTTGATACAATAAAATAATCTGGTATACATTTATATGAAAATGCACTATATCATACTTGATCTGAGGTGTCAATTGATAAAGACCTTGCCATCTACTTCGCAGGTCTGACTTATGACAGGGCTAAATTTGGCCTCCGTCAAGCTGTGAAGAATGTATCAGAAAACATTCCAGTAGATAAAGGTCATTTATTTTGATTATTTGTATTCTTTATTTTTTTTTTATCCTGGTTAGAATACAGAAAATATTAAAATTTGTGAAAATATCCAGGAAAATTTTTGATTCAAATAGATTTCATAACAAACGTATAGTGAGAATAGTCTCCTGGTCATAGAAAATGTATTTCTCAAACAGAGTAGCAGTAAGTGTAGTCAATCAACATAATAAAGAACTATGATCACTTTAGTATGTTGATTTAAACACACTTCCAAAAATTAAAAGACTGAACTCTCTTGTTACTAGATGCCAGCAACCTGATGACTCTATAAATCTTTTATTAATTTATTTTAGATTTCCATTAACTTATTTCAGCATTGAATTTACATTTGTATGTGGTTCTATTTCAGAAGGAACACATGGAAGAGTGACTGGTATTTTGACAATATTTTCCTATATAACAAAATAAAGAAGTCCAAAATAATCTCTCAGGCATTTTTAGACACCCAAGCTGACATATCTAAACTTAAACATAGATACTCTGAGTCACTGTAACATTGTGACCCATCCTTCATGGAGGAAGCTATGAGCTATCAAAATGTTGACAAATATTTTAGTCATGAAAAAGAAACTGAATGTGACAATGTGGGAATTCAATCAAAAGCAAGGAAGCTGAAGAGGAATATAGGTGGGGGAAAAGAATTGAAAGGCTACTTTCAATTTTAATTTGAGCCTTTTAAGCTTTGTTCAAGCTTAATTAAGCCTTTTAATTTCCAAAATTTATTAATGTGATAAATTTATTGGCATACTAAAATATCTTGGGTTTTTTTTTTTTATCATGGCCTGATTGTATTATAATAAAGTGAGACAGAATGATTAGTAATAAATTTTTGTATCATAAACTATTTGGAAAATGAAAATATCAAAAAATGTAAACCAGATATCAAAAAAGTTTGACTAATCTCCCTTTAAGAAATTCCATCATTCCTTCTCTGTGTTTCTACAGTAGAGAATTTGCTCCTTGCCTTAAAGTCTTTAACTGACATACAATCCCATTATATGTGAAAGAACTACATTAAAAAGGTATATATCTTTAGGTTATTTTGTGTATTTGCTTGTGTGGGAGGGAGTTTCAGGTTTTATTTGTTTATTTATAGCCTGATCCCATTTCTTTTCAAAACAGAATACATTCAAGAGCTGATGAAAAATGTATTTTTGTATGTTTTTATTTCCTCCCTGTGGCAGTGTGCTATTTCACTCTGCACTCGAACTGACCTGTATTTCCTGAAACCCTGGTTAATGGTAACCAGTAGTGGCAATCATAATGGATGTGTCTGGTCATTGGGTTTGAAGGAGACAGATAACAATACAATAGCTAAGGGCTAATTTGAGTATTGCATCTACCTAACCACAGTGCCAGTAAATGTCTGATTTAAGCCAAATTTGGGGGAAACTAACATCTATAGTTGGTATGCAAATATGGCTATAAGTCAATTATATTACCCCATAAATAGTGGACAGCTCCAAGGTCTGGTTTGCTGTCCTGTGCATTGGGGTCCTGCATATGAAGGCTTCTCTGTGAGTAGGGTCTCCTCTCAAGGTTACTCCTTGAGATTGTAAGAATCCTTATCAAGTCACATACTCAGTAGGTGAATTGGGAATAAGTGTAGTGACAATTCAAAATCTTATCTAAGTGGTATAAAAGATTGATTTTGCATACATAATCCTTTAGACATAAACCATTGACCAAGTCTTGGACTAAGTCTGGATCCAGCTGCACCTAGCCTCTTCCTTGAGAATACTGAACCTCATGATTCAAGAGAAGGGTCTCTCTGGCAGTTTTGTCTGACTCTGTCCTGTATGAAGTAAATAATCATGCATTTACCATTGAACTTCACTAACTCACTGTCTTATATTAATAAACATGCTGCTACTTCTCTTAAAAGTGATCAGTGTTGTAAACTAAATGGTTGCTTTGATAAAACTTACTAAGGAAAACCTCCTGTCAAGTCATGAGTTTTGGAAAGGACCCCCTTGCTTTCTAAAATCTTTTCCAGAAAGGAGTCTAGGTGTGGCTAAATCCAATCCTAGTCCCAGACTTCATCAAAGATTTATGTCTAAGGGATTATATAGGTGTAATTGAATCTTTATACCACTTTGTCCTGCAGGATTAAGAATGGCAAACCAAATGTATTTCTATAAATAAATTATTTAAATTGAGTAAAACCTCTAAAGAAGAAGAAAGGTATTAATCAGAATCACTCACTACACAGAATGGATAGCTATCCCTTACTAATAGAGCGCACAACTCATTGGAAGCAATACTCAAGCAATAGTATTAAAGATAGTAAAATTATTGATGTCACTCACTCATACTAACAACCATAGGAGAATCTCTTTCTCTCAGCCTTGAAGAGTAACCTTGGGAATCATCCTCTCCAAGGGAGAAATATCTGCACACCTTAGGACAGGTGTATCAGAAATTCCTATAGTCAAAAAGTGGGACTGGGTTTTATAGTATAAAGTGATTAACTATCAGTCATATGTTAATAGGCTAGATGTGACAGCTATTTCTCTTGAAGAAATAAAATAAATTTAAAACAATTTATTCAAAGTCAAAACGTGTTCATATCCCTACTACTCTGCACTAGTGAATGAGACCACTTAATCTAGGAAAAAATATGGATTAGATACCATAAAGTCTTTTATAGTGCTAGATTGATTCTCTATGCATAAAGTCTTACATTAAAGCTGGAATTATCAGCAATATTAACCAGCTACACGTCAGCTAAGAACCATAAAAATAAAGACTGCCGTGAAAAATGCAACAAATCACTTCATCATCTATAGTTTCTATTTCCAATCATTTATGGCTTATGTAATACCTATGTTACCTATTTATGAATATGAATGTCTGCCTCAAATTTCAACTGTTTAGTATCTAGTAGTGTTAACTTTTTGAATGTTTTGACTGGGAACTTAAAAGAATTTTACACATTCTCTACCTGTATGCCTAATTCAAGTGTCTCATGAAAGAATAATCAATCACTGTGTTTTATCCAGTACAATGTGTAACTAAATACATACAAGCAGTTCTGTTGCAGTTAAATGTCTAATAGTCTAAATTACTACTGTCTGCTACTGTTTATGGCAATAATATTGACCTTATATAGTCTGACTGTGTCCCTAACCTTAGATTGTACAAAAAGAATAATTAGAGTGAAAGAACTTGTTTGCTTTAATAATGGAATCCGCCTCAGATACATTTGACTTTAGCTTTTTGTACCTGAATCTAAGTCTTGTTAGCATAAATTTCATTAAATTCACCTCTCTGCCTGGGAAGATCATTGAACAGATTCTCCTAGAAGCTATGCTAAATCATATGGAAGACAGAGAAACGATTTGAGACAGCCAGCATTGCTTTACCGAGCGCAAGTCCTGCCTGACAAACCCAATGTCCTTCTATGGTAGAATGACTACATCAATGGACAAGGGAAGACCTATATATGACACCAAGCTAAGTGGTGTGGTTGATGCACCAGAAAGATGTGATGCCATCCAGAGGAACCTGGACATGCTTGAGAAGAGGGCCGATGTTAACCTCATGAGGTTCAACAAGGCTAAGTACAAGGTCCTGCACCTGAGTTGGGTCAGGGCAATCCTTGGTATTGATACAAACTGGGGTATGAATGGGTTGACAGCAGCCCATCAGAGAAGGACTTAGGAAAACTGATGGATGAAAAGCTGAAAGTGAATCAGCAATGTGCACTCGCAGCCCAAAATGTCAACTGTGTCACAGGCTGTATCAAAAGAAGTGTGTCTAGCTGTCCAGCAGCTAGAGGAAGGTGATTCTGCCCTTCTACTCTGCTATCTTGAGAACCCACCTGGAGTACTGTGTCTAGCTTTGAAGTCCTCAGCACAGGAAATACACGGACCTATTAGAATGGGTCCAGAGGAGGGCTACAGAAATAATCAGAGGGATGGAACAGCTCTTCTATGAAGAAAGCCTGAAATTTGGGGCTGTTCAGCCTGGAGGAGAGAAGGCTCCAGGGAGACCTTTCAGTGGCCTTTCTATAATTAGCCTATAAAAAACATGGGGACAGTCTTTCTAGCGTTTATATATATGGACACTAGCAACATAGTATAATATAATTAATGATTTTTCATTGATCTCTGAAAAGTACTATATATATATATATAGTATATTATATATATTTATATAGTATATTTATATCCTTCAACCTCATAAAAAAATCTATTGGTGCTGCTTTATGTACTTTGCTATCTCATTTTTTTAATGCTTTCAAAAAACATTAATGCCTTTTGTATTTTCTTCCCTCCAATGACTGTGAAAACATTCCTATGACCAAAAGAGAGGCTCAATTTAGTTTCTGTCAAGACTGAAGGATAGAATATAGGAACTCCAAGCTTTGCTCGTTATTTGGGTTAGTTCATACTTAAATTCCTAACAGTCTTTGATCTTGCTAGTGTGATATTCTTGCTCTGTATTAGGGATTTGATGAAACAGAATCTCCTAATTTAAAATAAGTGACTTCCAATGCACAGGTAATTGAGTCTAAATAATTTTAGACCTACTTGCACCTTGCAGCTACATCTGTCAAAAAGACTTGTGAGACTTGAATAAAGTACTGAATAAAACTAAACTCTTCTAGTGCACTAGTTAAAAGTACTGTCAGAAAAAGATTACTAGAATGTATCAGTTTCATCTTATCACTGATCAAGAATATGCACATTTATTAATTGAATAACACAAACACAATCCATTTAAGGAAGAAGTCTGAGGATCATTAAGTAAAACTTATTCATCACAGAAAAAAAGAAAATTAAAATTTCTTCTTTTTC
The DNA here is from genome assembly GCA_013399015.1 of Galbula dea. Classification (NCBI taxonomy): domain Eukaryota; kingdom Metazoa; phylum Chordata; class Aves; order Piciformes; family Galbulidae; genus Galbula; species Galbula dea. The sequence goes on from VWZX01011397.1 coordinate 846,465, forward strand.
ACCTCATCAGATCTTTCTCACTCCATTAAATAAAAAGTAACAAAACAAATAATTAAAATAAAATACACCAACCACACCTTTTACATCTGTATTTTACTACCTGTCTAGCTCAAGTCTGCTTTTTGTCTTTGGAGTGCTGACACTTCCATCTGAGTTAGCAGATGTTCATGTGATTTTGTCCTTTCTTAATCCTTTGCTCCATCTTTCTTCTGTATGTAATAATACCCCTCTCATTCCTCACTTGTCATATTATGTTTTTCTTTCACCTTTTTATCATCTTCTATCTCTGAATTGCAGTCTCCTAATTGCCTGCTTGCTTATATTGTCCTGATCTTTTACGTCTTATGTCTCTAACCTGTTTCTTTAATGCACTCTTTTGTCCTTCACTTCTGTCTTCATTAGAATATTTATGTGATTGAGTTTGTTTGTTTGCTTGTTGGGTTTTTTCTTCCCTTATTTTGGGTTTGAAAATAGACTGCTATGAAATTGTAGAGTTTCTGAAGTTCTTCTACAATATTTAGAGTGTTAGGAGTTTTGAAGGTGTAAAGGAAAAAAAACCTGTATAGCAAATCCTAACAAGATACAGACTCCCTTGTGTTATTCAGTTCCCCAGAGGACTATGCTAGCAATGGGATACAATCAGCTTTGAAAAACAGGTTATACAAAATCAACCACACTTGCTTTTTCAATTGAGCATGATTTATATAGTGCATGACACACTAGATAGCCTATACTAAAATAAAAACATTAAGCCATAATAGGATTCTAGAGTTAAAATCCCAAAAGCCACTTTATATACACAGAGCTCATATTTTTCTTAGACTTGAAGTGAATCTAAAGCTCTGTAGTTCATGGCACTAAGCTTTTGGTAGTAGTCTTAAGACCGTAAAGTGAAAAAATTAAAAAAAATCATCTTCTATGCCACAATACCACAAAACTCTTATACCTATTCTTTAAAAACAAATGTTTCCTAGTACAGAAATATCAATCTTTTGGATTTCATTATGTCTAACTTGGGAAGGGATGTTAGCTTATCAGAAAAAAGTAAGTAGATAGTTATAAAAATAGTTTCCTTATAGTAAATTTTGACCAAGTCTTTTACACAGATTATGAAAAATATATTATTTCAGCTTATTCTATTAAATAACATTGAATTCTATCCTGAATGTAATATGATACTCAGAGTAGAAAGATTTTCATTGTATAATAAAAACATTCTTCCAGTCTTTTAATGAGTACAAATTTTTAACCTTTTTTTTTTTTTTCCCTCAAGCACATTCTCTGAAGTGCAGTTATAATTCTTCTTGGCTTTCCACTAAATAGGAGCTTCATAACAAAAAATAGCAGAACATAAGTCTCTTAGTAATGGAATTGTTATGATTCACATTTTTACTTCTACAAATAGTTTAATTCCACAAGATTGTCCTCTTTATGTTTATTATCAAAAATTTATCTTTAATTTACTATGTGGACAGGAAATATGTACACATATTTTTCTCCAAATATTGGTGTAAGCTGGATAGTTTCCTTCTTCCTTACAATTCTTCAGAATAATGCCTAGAATGGAACTTTGTGCAGAATGTTCTGAACGTGCCACCACCTACAGCTGTACATACTTGTTTGTTACAATTGCATATAAGTAACTGTGCAACGGAGAGGTCCAAATATAAGTTGGCTGATGTGCCTTTCAAACAGCAGGAATTGTATTTGGCTATGATTGTAGTTTATTTAATAAAGAAGTATTTTGTCATTCTTATGGAATAAGAAAGAAGGCATGTATAATTTTATCTGAGAAAATGAGATTGTATCATGACTGTGTTATATGACAAAGTTACTGGTAAAATCTATTACAAATGTTCATAAAAACAAGAAGATATAACCTTGCTAGATTTCTTTCCTTGGATTGAAAGTGCTTCTCTGTGGCAATACTGCCTCAGGGAATGTGTATAACAGTTTTATTTATTGATTAAAAGGATACAAAAGACAAATCTTACTCATTGAAATACAAATCAGGTCGTTCAAATCTGTCAAAGACACATAATATGATATTTTCTTCAAGGCACATATTACTTCATCTACTTCCAAACTGTTCACAAATCTAATAAACTGATCCTCCTCAATTTTTTTTTAAGGACTACAATAATTCTTTTCAGACTGTGTTCAGAACTAGAAAGATCTTCACATGTATATTTAATGAAGAAAGAAGACCATTTTTGGAACAAAGCAGATATTTCATTCCTTTTTATGAATAAGGGCAAGTATACTTAATCCCACTTCCTCTTTCTGCTATCTGTAGCACTCTGACAGTATATGAAACTGGAATGACTCATTATAAATTATATTGGATGAAAGCTTATGTACTTGAAAAGTCTTGAAAAATGAAGCAGGATACATCCATCTAAACTTAGTGTTGTTTCTAATTGAGACACTGAAACTGCAACTTCATTGCATGTATTTTTCCTATCGCTTGTGAGGAGATGTAGTTTTGGAGTTTGTTTATAAACTTGCACCAAAGACTTACTGTGTTTTCATAGGTAACATTGATTGTAATTACTGAAAATCTCTGTTAAAATTATGGACAAATATATGTAAATATTGACTTTAAATTTTCCAGATTCCTTGGTAGATTTCAAAGTTCCTCAAAAACAATTTGAAAGGGCTGTCTGTGATTTACTTCTGGCATGTTATTAACCTTGTGAATTAAATTTTCCATACAATTATTTTTTTCAATGTAACACTCCTGCCATATTTGTGCAACAGTTGCAACACTATTGAAGTATCTAATATTATTAGAGCAAAGTGTTTGTCAGGAACATTTTAAGATATGGTTGATTCTGAACAGGCTATTATGTCAAAGTTTCTGAACTACGAGTGCAAGAAAGCCACAGCTTTTTACATTTTGAAATTATGATTTGTTTTTTTTGTTTTCACTAGAACCATGTAAACCTTTTTACTAATTCTATCCATTATTTACCATCATACTCCACTTCTCATATGTTGTTCAGAGTACAGAGGTGAGTAACATAACAAATTCTGGAAATTTACAAAATGTGAACTTTACTCAAAACCAACCCTTTAAGAAGCACCACTACTTTATTCAGCTTCATTTAAATTTTGCTATTTGCTATTCTTCAGATAGTTCCCTTCCCTCTGCCACAGTACAAGTTTTAATAAAGGTCGTATGCATCTGGAGTCATCAATAATCTGAAGATTAATTGCTAAACTTGTTTTAGGAAATGGATACTAGAAACAGTTATAAATTAAGTCTTAATGACAGGAGAATAAAGTGATTATCCAGAAAAACATTGAAACAAAGCAAAAGGGGGTAATTGCATGAAGAGAAATGTTAGTTAGCAAATACTTAGTGATATAGTGAACAAAGTGCAGGAAACATTGGAATTTGTGATTAATCAAAGACAAAATGATAGGAAGAAATGTAGAAATGTAAGCATCCAAGGATGCTTAATGATTTTTAGTAGTTGTTCACATGCACTATGCACTTTTACTGTACTGTTATCTGTTCATGGAAGAGATGGACTCCTCTTTCACAGACACATGCTGTTGCATCTGGTGCCCTAGGGGTAAGACAGACTGAACCCAGCAGAAAAATCTATCTGTAAATGCATAGTCTAGTGATCCAGTAGTAATGAATCTATTCCACTCAATAATTTTAACAAAAGCAATGAATGTCTGAACTATTTTTTCTTTAATCATGATGTATCTCATGGAGATGCCACAGGGTATTCTGTTGTCTGAATATAGGCCAAGGTTTTAAGATAGGTTTTGTTTTGTCAGTGTCCATTAAGAATTCAGTTTATTAATGAACAAAAGATATTTCAACATAATCCTTAACAAGGGTTTCAGCCATAGAAAAGATATTTTTTCTGATTTTACAGCAGTCTATAAAAACTCAATCAATTTATTTCTGTCATGAGAGAAATTTTGATTTTAGTTTGCAATATTGTTTTATAGTTTATTAAGCAGTATTTGGACATGACCACAAAAGTTTATAAAATTGAAGATTAAATGAAAATAAAATTAAAATTATAAAGACATGTAATTAATGGCTTGAAAATACCAGTTTTTATATTGTCTGTCCAGTTTTAATTATGTCTTCTTTAAATTAAGACCATGATACAATTTTTTAATAATATGATCAAAAAGATTTGTTTTTACATAGTCAAAGCCAAATTTGTAACAGACTTACAAGACGTTAATATATTTATTAATAAAGGTGTAGACTGATCTCATGAAGTATGGTAAGACCCTGAGAAGTAGATACTGTAGCAGCACTCATGACAAAGTTCTTGTATACTGCTTAGCAAATTTCATATAACAATAATTTCACAGTTTACAACTAAATGTAGAACCTTATTTTTCTAAACAGTGAACTTGAAAACCCTTGTGACCTGATTTGTAGACTTCTTCAGTACTTCCAATTTCCTTTGCTGGTAGATAAACTCTTACTTCACGGTAGTCTTATAAAGATAAATCAAGTCATTTTAGCAAAACACTAAGGAATTGGAAGAATACTATAAGGAAGCCAAAATGAAACGAATAGTTCTACAAACAGCTCAGAATTTCAATGGCATGCAACCAGTAAAGCCCAAAATCACACACAGAAAGGCAAGTATAATGAGACAAATTCCCAGAGCATATTCAGAGCAATAAGGCAGATGTCCTGAAGACACATAATCAAAGAACATTTTTTTAATGTTTCTTACATTAACTGATTTTCAGAACCACTTGCATGAAAATGATCTTAATTTTACCTTTAGATTATAAGTACTATTCAGTGGTGACTTGACATCTTATATTCTAGTTAACAATATAATATTTTAAATGTAGCAATTACAAATGTTATTACTGAAAAAAATAAGAAATATCCTGGCATTGTTTTTATACATTGTCTTTATACATTGCCTGTTCAACATACAGGAATAGTCACAAGCCCTAATACCTTGGACTGAAAAACAAAACTGAATTTCTGTGTACCACATACTGGAAGACTTAAAGCACTAGACACACGAAACAATGAATATTTTTATGAAAATTTTGAGGGCAGAGCTGTGTCACCAGTTATCACCATTATGTGTAGTTTGAAAGAGGCAATAGGTACAACTCTCTTTCTCACAAGGATCAGTTCAGGCTCTCAGGAACATCAGACATGCACATACTTACTGACACCTATCAGTACTTAGGAGCAAAAATAGCTATTCAGCAGGAGATATCCTTTTAATCTTGTTAAGACTATTAGAATTTAAGTTAATTTTAGTTAACTGGAGTTAACTAAATTTTAGTTAACTACAGTGTTTTAACATTAAAATATGAGGAACTTGCAACATTTAAATATCAACTGAAATACATTTGCTAGGTCCCAGTCTTACATTTGTGTGGTTGACATAGCTAACTTTAGTTCCAACTGAAAGCATTCTATGATTCTATGATTCTTTCCAGCTGTATTCTTCTCAAACTACATCCTACTATTCTCTAACATGGAAATACTATGTAGTGGAGTTATACCTGGTGGCTTTCACAGCGAAGTAATAGGTGGTATTAAACCAAAAAGGAACATCAGTTTAGTGACTGTTAAAATAACAGAAATATTAATGATCCTGCAATCTGCTGCCAGAGGCATTTATCTCTCAATATGCAGAGGATCAAACACAGTTATGTGAAGTAGTGGTTGTGTGGTAGTCTGTTGTAAATCAGTTTTCAAGATGTAGCTGAAAATTAATATATTTGTAATAACTCATTAATGAATTTCAGCTGAAACCAATCAAGCTTTAGATTTTCCTGTATATATTTGAAATTTGATGCTGATTTTAGAAATGGTCTTAAACAGACTTATCTTTGGTTTTGTTTTTCTCTGCCAATATTATCTGTGAAAAAAATATATTTAAAAATCGCTGTGAATTTATGAGATAAAATTAAAACAACAAATATCAGGTTGAAAATGACTGATAGTTACTGATCAGCCTGCCTTACCACCCACATTGACAGGAGCAGAATAGTATAAAGATTATCCTTGTAACAAAGTTTGAAGACTTCAATTCTGTTTCTTCATACTGCAAGCAATTTGTAAAATTAATTTTTATTGCATTTAATATTCCCCATTGTAGGTGCAGATCTAGTAGAGTTACAGGGATTTTTTAATGTGCCACTATACAGAAACCATATTGTCAGTAGAACACCATGTCCTGATAAATTTTAAACTAATCTACTCCGGGTATCTGTATGTAATATTAAAACAAAGAATAACACGTCATAGCATATTTTAGCATTCTTTTAATTAATCGTTATCACTTCCATTAGGCTTTTCAACAATTGCTTTAACTTGCAAGCCATTTGATTCCAAACTTAGGTGCCTAGGTCAAAACAGACTTGAGTAAGAACCAGGGTGTATATATATTTTTTTTTTTTTTGAAAGTGTAAGACCACTGTAAATTCTGCAGCTTAAGGTGAGTGGAGATAAATGGTGACTGTCTTCTCAGTTCACCTTAGGTCTTGTTTTCTAGACATGTCATGTCCCAACAAGTGTGATTGGGTGAAGCAGTCTTATTCTTAAAAGAATAAACTCTTTGCACAGCTATTTCACATGTGGAACTTAAACAAAAAAAGCCCAAACTACAACAAATGCCATGGTATGAAAAGTGTATTCAGGAAATGAGGTGCTTCAGATGAGTGTTTTATACCGTGTATGGCAGCTTACTCTAATGTCAGATAAATTTTTTTTCAGTATTGCATAGACACTAAATAAGGTACAGGAATGATTTTTTTTTTTCAGAGATATTATTCATAATGGCATGAAACCTGTTAGAATCTGAGTGAGTATCCAGGAAACTTGCCCTACACTGAATTATAGTATACATAAAGACAAGCTGCACAGTAAATTAACTCATAGTTATGGATATTCCAACTTTAAATGAAATTGTTTGGGTTACTTATATTGTATTCTGCCTTTAATTTTATTTGAGCATAGATTTCCACTGTCAGCTATTGCAAAAAGCATATTGTTCATCTCTATTTTATTAAGATTTCCCCAGAATATTATATTTCTATGGTTCCAGCAAAAAGTGAGGAACTCAAAATATATTGGGTTATTTTTTATTTAATATACAGTAAGTACATTGTATCATGTATTGTTTTCATAGTAATTCAGCTCTGTAGTTTAGAATTTTTCATCACTGAAAGACAAGAGAAAACAGTAATGGGAAATAAATGGAATTTCTGACTATCAGTAGAAAACTTTTCATTTTAAAAGAATGCATAAGTAAAATCCAGTGCCTTACCTATCTCAGAAAGACATCCATAGGGTAAGCAAAATGGTTTTTTCCCCATATTTTAGTTACTTCATTAACAGGCAATAGTACACAGGCCCAGTAAAGGAACTGAAAAAAACTCTGCCTTTCTCCTTAGGCTTTGAATCAAATCTTGTATTCATATCTGATCAAGTTTTTGATCCTTTCCCATTTTCTTATTCAGTGGGTGATTGATTGAGAGTATTTCAAGCATTTCCAGATATTCTGTGGACCAGAACAACTTCTTTTCATAAATCAACATTTGTTGTTGTAAAAACTGCTTATCATGAATGCTTATGATCCAGACTGCAAGGTTTGTTGTAGTGTGTTTTAGAACCTTTTCAGAAAGGTTCATTAGCTTCATGGATTTTTCTCTGTTTCTGAGATTTAAGTGGTAAGTCTGTGCTTTATTTCTAACATAACCTGTAGAGCCAAGTCGCATAGAGATGGCAATAATTAGATGGCTAGGAATGAAACGTGTGTGTGTGTGTGCATACACAGGGATGGAAATGTATTACAGGGTAAGCCTTTGTAATGCTTCAGTTATTTCTTCAGTGTCAACAGTTAGATATATTTCATCTGAGAGTGTAAACATAAAACCTGAAACTTAAAACTGCATTATATGTACCTTTGCAGTTTCTATTTGTCTGTCTCTTTTCTGGTCTTATATATAGGAATTGAAGGGAAAATTGAGCTGATATAATGCAATTTCTAATTCCTCTTCCTTGATTATCAATTATCAATTATTAAAGTACCTACAGGTTAAGTTTTATTGACTTTACTCCGTTTAAAGAAATAATTTCAATTTATCTCAGAGCACTGGTTTCTAGTATTGTTATTTTCATTGCAATGTGTTATCTTGATTCTGAATTAATTTATTATCTACTAGTTCTCTTTTTTTCTGTTAATCGATGAAAACTGAAGTATATAGTATACTCTGGCATCACTGCTATACTCATCTTCTGAATACAACTGTACAGAATGGAAATAGGAATGCTGATGTCACAAGAAAATTCCCCTATAAAATGTTTTCACAGCTTATATCCAAATCTTATGTGAGTATTCTGACATCCCTTATTATGTAGTAGAAAGCTGAGGTGAATGAGAATGGGAGGTCAAGCTCAAAGAACTAACCTATGGAAATGAGAAGAATAACTTAGAAAATAACAAGATGGAAATCCTTTTGGGCAATGAACATGAGTAAGTATTCTAGCACAAAAGGTATCAATTATTATTTATTCACATAGTTGAGTCTGAATTTTTTGTGAAATTATTTTTTAATATCCTTTTACTTAATGTTACTTTTGATATTCTTAAGTAATAAGATTCTTCTTACCCCATTACCAGACGTAAACCAAACATCTTAAGAAGTCCTATTTATGGATTCTAGAAGCCATATATATGTTCATTAGCTTAAGTACTTTAGTATTAAACTTCCATTTAAGCATTAGGAAATAGTTACCTCCGAAATAAAATCTTTGACTGAGGCATAATAATTATTAATATGTATACCTTGACATTCTTCAAAACAATTTAAGTGTACCACTTCTGAAAGTTTGAAGGACCTGTGTATACTCAACAGTTTAGAGGGTTACACATTAGATTACAGATCAAATATGCAATTCGATAAATTCTAAGTTAAAACCTAACATGGAGAAGAAATTACATGAAAAAACACAGACAGATTTGTCCTGTGAGGTAAGCATTGAAAATATTAGAGCATTTTTTTTCTGTTTTTTAATTTTTATTTTTTTTTTTATTTTGGTAGGTTTGGGTTGGTTGGTTGGTTTTGTTGGGTTGTTTTGTTGGGGTTTTTTTGTAGCTCCAAACCAAACTACTCAGCCAATTTCAAATTGGGGTTTCCCTCTGTGTGATTACTGTAAAAAAAATTTTAGTTTAATGCTACTTGAGCAGGAAAGGGCAGGCAGAACAAGATCTACCATGTGTTTGAACACTTTCTATAAGCTAAGGTCTGAAAGAAACATATCATTCAAAATGACAATTTCTTCTTTCCTCAGCCATGAGAGAATACCACATACGTTAGCCATTACACAAGAAAGATTTTATTGCTACAGTGGGACACATTGAATATAATGTTCACTGAGGACATCATGCAGCTCAAAGGACTATGTCACTCAAAATGTAGTCCACCTAACCTTTTTTTGAGTAAACTAGATAAAAGAAAGAAAGAAAGAAAAAAATCTTTATTCAGATACATGCTGGATCCTAGACTTACCTAAAGGAGAGCTCAGAAAAAAACCAAAAACCAACCAACCACAAACCCCTCAGAAAAGGAACTTGGAACTGAAAGGAGTACATATGTGTATTAATGAGAAAAATAAAATATTCAGTTTCTTATCACTCAGGTTTTCTGGTTGAATACCATTTCTTATGCTATCAATTGCAATGAATTGAAAAATGGGCTGAGAAAGGACAGAACTCAGTGGAATCTTTCCTTTCAAACTACTCTTTTACAGTAGTGACTGATGACAGACACCACTATAGTGCCATGTTAAATTTTCATTTTGGAAGACAAGCAAACTTCAGGAAAACTCAATTTCTATGGAAGTTTTCTGATCAGGTTTAATTCATGTATGCCTGACAAGTTGTGTCTGCAAATTATTGTCATACTTTAGGCATTTTTCTAAATACTTTAGGGATTTTTAGAAGAGGAAGGTAGGCAATCATGCAGCCAAGAAATAATGATAAGCATTTATTCATAAAGCAATCTAACCTTCAGAATGTGGTCAGTAGCATTCTTTCTGGCACACTTTTGTATGTTCTCTTTTTATTTTTAAATATGATTGAAAGGCACAAACTACAATCCAATAAATGCTCTATAATTAAGAATAAATACTTCTCTCCAAGAAGAATCACACATCATTGAACTATTTCATATTAAATAATACTTTAAATAAAATTAAAATTTATACTTCCAAATGTAAAAGTATAAATAATCATTTTTTTTAAAGTCCTCTGACAATTTGAGGTGTGTGTTGTTTCTGTCTGGCAGCATTTTGGTAGTGGTGACGGCCACTACTGGTGTGTATCTTGTAAGAAACTTGAAGAAGCTCCCCTAGCTCCAAGTTGGACCAGACTCTGGCCAAGGCTGAGCCAATCAGTGCCTCTGCAACAGTAGAAACAACATGGAATGGGCTGACCTCTGCTTCCATTCCCGGACCCTTGACCTCCCCTTTACTGGGGAGGAAGTAAGGAGTCAGGAGAAGAGCTGAGCCTGGGAAGAAGAGGGGTGTGGGGAAGATGTTTTTGACATCCAGCTGTTTTTCTTATTGTCTTACTCTTATTCAGTTGTTGAATTGGTGGTGGTTTGGTTTAGATCAAACTGATTTTTGTTCCCCAAGTTGAATCTGTCTTTTGCCTGTGACTATAATTTGTGAGTGAGCCTTCCTTGTCTGTTGTCTTCAACCCTTGAGCCTCTTGTATTTTCTCCTCCCCATACAACTGGAGGAAGGGAGGTAGGAGTGAGCAAGTGGCTGCATGATTGCTTTGTTGCCAGCTGGGTGGGCTTAAACAATATTAAGTGAAAAAGCCAGGACTTTGGGGTATTGTTGCATTGACAGCTTTACATCAGTGTAAAAAGCACAGAGTAGTAATCAATACTAAACTGTGTCTGTAGTAACAGAGCTAGTACAAAATTGTAGTGATGATTTTTGAGTTTATATTAATTTTTCAGTGATTAAATGTGTTCCATGGAAGAAGTCAAAGTCTTTCTTTCCTTAGTCACATGTTAAGTCAGTTCCCTGCTATTTTGCTTTCTTAGATTCACTGTATCCAAATACAAATATAATATTGAGTAAAATTTATTAAGTTTTTTACAATGAAGTAGTGAAATGACTAAATGTCCGTTTCAAGAAACAGAAAGGAACTCTGAAAATTATCAATAATAATATCTCCTAACTTTATCTTCACTTCGTCTGCCCTTATGTTCTCTAATTTTTCTTCTAAGTCCTTATCTTCTTAAAGAGAAAATTCTATCTTAACATGTTTTATCTCAATCTTATCGCAAATCTGTTGTGGCTACTTAGTCATCTGTTTAGGAATCATACACTAGTCAGGAAACATACATTACACTGTTGTAATGGTTTCATGTATATAATGCACAGAGTTTTAAAACAAGTCCTTAGATAACCTGCATCCTTGACAAATTATTTGAGATTTATTATAAGTAGATTACTGGAGAAAGTGCAGATGTCATTCCTTTCTTCACCACCAACAAGTCTGATTTATTTTTCCAGGGCTTTCTCTCTGCTTCTCCAATTTCTTAATGAAAAACAGACATTTGAAGGCTGCAGGACTTTGGATTATTCTGTCATGGTGTAGCAAACTCTTAATGAGATAGTAATTAGATAGACATTCCTAAATCACAACTAAATCTGAATTCTACCCTTACAGAAAGATAAGACACAGAAAGAAAATTTTAAGTTGATAATGGCACAGCCAGCCTATCCACTGTTCAGAGGGAGTAGGGTTGTGTCTTTTCAGAGTCACAGAATTTTAAAGCATCGATTATGAGCTAACATTTAGAACCAACCAGAAAAGAACGTTTCAAAATAAGATATTTCTACAAATAATAGAAATAATAAGCTCATGAAATTTTTAACAAAATAAGAAGTTGTGAAATAATCAAAGAAATGTTTAGTTCAAAATATTAGTTATTTATATTGCAGAATCTAGGTGATGGATGTTTAGGAAAGTAATCTGTGATAGGAACCATTATATTATCCATTTTCTCTTAAAAAACCCCCAAAACTAAACACACACACTGCCCAGCTCTTTTCTGCTTANTGAAAGCACACTACCTGTGCTTCTGCAGAAATCCTCCTCAGAAATAAAGGATGTGTTCCTCTATCCCCCACTTCTTTCCTCCAGGAAGATGTCTTAAGAATAAATTTCTTCAGTTGAAAAGATTCAAGCAGAATGACCCAGAAAGGTGTAAAACATGCTCATATTCCTAAAAATAATCATAAAATCATGCTAAAAAATAGTGGGTACACTCTTGGTACTGCAAATAAATGTAAGAACAGAAGAAGCTGTGATTGGTTTTAAAATATTGTGCTGCACTGAACTGCTTATGTTCTGTATAGTCAATGTGTTTTCTTAGATGAAAGCTCCAACACTATCATAATGCAATATTAGTACCCAGTATAGGATGCTTCATCAATTCTATGTTGTAAAAAGGGTAATATTATAGATGATAATTCTTTGATTCTGCTATTAAGTCTGAGCAATGGCACAATTTCATTTGATTTTCTGCTCTAAATCTCCATCTAGGGTGACTGCACTGGCATTAATGTAACCCTTTTTTAGCATTAGGTAAAATAGCATAATTTTTCTAATTTTATAGTTTCCTTTCTGCAGACATCACATGGACAAAATCCCTACCAATAACAAAGGTTAACAAGGATATCCAGGCTTAATCTGTGACAAACAATCTCTGCATGTTATTTTTTAATCTGACATGCACATTCATATGTCTGTATGTGAATATACTGAGCATTTAAGGTAATGTTATGGTTTATTTTCAGCAATAAAATTAAACATTTCATTATAATCTTCAAAAAGCCCTATAAATGAAAGAAAAGATACTGAAGGTATCAGGGGCTTTCATTTAAGACCACTGTAGTTATTACTGGGAATACTGGGAAAGCTGAATACCAAAATAATTGAGTAAACTAAACAGTAGGATGACATAGCTAAATAAGCGTAGTATCAAAAGCTTGGTAAGTTTTCCTGGCTTGAGATACTGCTCCTTTGAAAAAAACACATAGCACATGACTTAATTTTCAATTTTAACTGAAATACTGTGAGTGGTAATTCATATCAATGAATTACCAAAAGTGAGTTACAAAATAACTTGGCATTAATGTTTTGTGTTCATTCATTTCAGACACAGATTATTAAGAGGCTCAAGATCAGAAAGAAGAATTAGGTAAATAACATAATACTGGATATAACAGATGTATTCTGTGATCAGATAATCATAGAATGGCCCAGGTTGGAAAAGACCTTAAAGAGAGAGGAAGCCTCATCCCTAGAAGCTTTTAAGACAAGGCTTGTTGGGGCCCTGGGTAACCTGATCTAGTGGATGGTGTCCCTGCCAGGCAGGGGGTTGGAACTATATGATCTTTGAGGTCCCTTCCAACTCTGACAACCCTATGATCCTATGATCATCTAGCTCCAACCTCCCTGCCATAGGCAGGGATGCCACACCCTAGACCAGGTTGCCCAGGGCCATATCCAGCCTGGCCTTGAACACTGCCAGGGATGGGGCATCCACAACCTCTCTGGGCAACCTGTTCCAGTGCCTCACCACTCTCTGGGTAAAGAACCTCCTTCTAATCTCTAGTCTAAATTTCCCTTCCATCAGTTTGTATCCATTCCCCCACGTCCTGTTGCAATCTGACCAGCTGAAAAGTTTCCCCCCTTCTATCTTGTAATTCCCCTTTAGGTCTTGGAAGGCTGCTTATAAGGTCCCCACGAAGCCTTCTCTTTTCCAGGCTGAACAACCCCAACTCCCTAAGCCTATCCTAATATGGGAGGTGCTCCAGTCCTCTGATCATCTTCGTGGCCCTCCTCTGGGCCACACGATCCACATGCTGATTTTTTTTCACTCATATTATGTAACAAATTCACTGGGAAGGAATATGGGTTGAAGCCAGTTGAAGCCTGTTACTGCCTTCAAAATACTTTTTCTAATTTTCTGGATTTTATACTCTATGTCAGACTGAGACACATATTCACTCCTCCCCATCTCTGCCCCCCATGCTTGTACAGCAACTTAGGGATATTCACTTTTTTATTAAAATGAAGGAGAAACAGTTATACCACTTGATGATCCACTTGGATCACCTTTTTGTGCCGCCTGTTTACAACAGCTGTGGTCACTAACAGACTGTATTATTCCCTGAACTTCATGGACTCCCTTACCAATTTGCTCTGAACATTCTTCCATTATAAGGGTTTATTGTTCAGTCATATATTCCTACTGAAAATATTTTGAAGTCAGGAACTGAAAATTTTAGTAAGAGGGAAAGGATAAAGAAATTCTCTTTGTACTTGAAGTAATGTGTGATGAGATTTGAGGTAGCTGCTAATTCATGTTAATTCAGAATGATAGATGAGAAGAAACTGTAAAACAGCTTGGTACAACTATTATTCCCAACTTTATTAATATTTATGTTTGGAGAATAAACAGTAAGGGAAGATCAAACACAGCTTGAATTTAGATATTTTAAACTAACTTTATGTTTCTCTGTATAGGCTTTAACTGAAGATTGCCTCTTGTGTGGCCAGCATTATTAATATCAACATTTTTGGCAGGATGTGATGTTAAGTGTTTCTTGCCCATCCAAGACAATTGAAGCTGTTATAGTTGAAGAGAACTTTTAATTCTAACTTTCAGTTAGAAGTCTATTCCTTCTGATGAGCAAGACGTATGCAGCATTAGTGCACTATGTTTTTCATGAGAATATGTTTCCAACAGGTCTCTGGTGTCTGAGACATGAAATGATAAATGCTTCCAGACAGCTGACTATAAAAATGCATATTACACTTTCCCCCCCTAACTTGGAATATTATGTGAATTTCCAGTAGGAAAATATTTATAAGACATTTAGAATCTTGGAACTGTTAGACTTCATTGTGTGTTTCTCTGTTTTACTGATATGTTGTCACTGAAATGTTTCACTCTGCATTTCTTCTCTATCCAACTAATATCCACTGTGTACTCTATTATTACTGTACTATTTACATTTGCAGTATTTTGAATTCCTATTAAAAGGCCTGTAACATACATACATACAGCACATGCATGCATAAGTTCCCTTGTTTCTTTATGTTTGCCACTACAGAGATTACATAAACAAAAAGAACAATTTTGTCATCATATATTGTGGATACTTTATCTCGTAGGCTCTTCAGAATATTCCTTAGGTTCAGCTATTCATGGTAAACTAAAAACCATATTATTTCTACATTTTGTCTAAGTAATGAACAAAATGAACTGAAAAGGGTAATTAGTACTTGTATATGGGAATAAAGAGTAGCAGAATCAAAACATATAAAGGCTATAGTGTGAAATAAATATCAAGTCTGAAAAAAAAAGATGTAAGTACTAAAACCAGGAGGTTCCACCTGAACATCAGGAAACTTTTATAGTAAGGATCGGTAAGCACTGGCACAGGTTGCCCACAGAGGTTGTAGAGTAGTAGATGGTAGAGCAGTAGTGGTTGTAGAGCATGGAAAGCCATGGGGGATACACAAAAACTGCTTGGACATGGTCCTGGGAAAACTATAGTAACTGGCTCTGTCTGAGCAGGGAGACCAGATCAGATGACCTCCAGATATCCTTTCCAACATCAACCACTCTGTGATTCTGTAAGTTTCCTTTCAGCTATAATTTCAAACAGGAGAGGGAGGGCAATGAATATGCCATGGTTAGCAAATTTGTTCCTGAATTTGTTAGGAAAGAGTACAACAATCTGTTAAAACTAGGTAGAAGTTGGAGTGATTTTATTGATAAACAGTGAGCTAACTTCTTAGACTTTTTTCCTCTGTTTTACACCTTTATGCTCAAAGATTTTAAATACATAATTCAGTCTTGTCATTTTGCCTGTGATATTCCATTGGGGCAGATTTTGATATGTCTGAGATTACAGAGTTATCACCCTCCAGAAGACAAATTCTGTCTATTTTTTCTCCACTCTATACTCTGATGTATAGTGCTTTTTTCAGTACCTAGCTGAGACTCTTATTTGTGGAGTAGAATGAATAGATAAAGATTGAAAAAAAAATACAAGAAGGAATTGTATAATCCATTGTATATACAAAATTACAGGTATGTCATTCAGTGGATACCCTTTGTGTTGGGTCTGTCTGACATCATAAATAACCATAGCTTGTGGTACATTATTTTTTAGACAACTAGATAGTTTGTGATTGAATCAAGAATCTAATATACTCTCAGTATAGGTTTTTATTTGTGGTAAGAAGAGCTAAATTTGGAAATAAAGAAAAACCTGTTGTATCTATTCGTACATGAGATGTCATGTCAGATTTGGGGGGTTTTTTTGTGAAATTGGTATGATACCTTTTTTCTTGTTCAAGCTTTTCAGAAACATATCATTAAGACAAGAGATCTGTAACAGCCAAACTTCTAATAAAAGCTATAGCAACATATCTTTTCAGAAGATCCCAAAATATTTTGTGAGACTGAAACATATGAGAAGCTGTAAGCAAAATTTATATATTTTTTTTGTGAGCTGAAGGTAAAATCTACTAATCTGATCCTGAATGTGGGAATCATCTATAGAATCTAACAAGCACTTTGCACTGACCATAACAACAATTCAAACTAATTATGAATCAAATAGAAAACCACAGCTGTTAGCAAAGAACTGTTCATTCAATGCTTTTGGTGTTTACAAACTTTTCAAATGCTCTGAGGAAGCCTAATCAATTTACCACTACTGAGATGCAACAATTGTTCAACAAATTGCATCAGTCCTGCCTTAGGCCAGTAATAAAGATAAATAACTTCTCCAACTGAAACTGCCAGAGGGATTTAAGAGTTCAAAAGGTAGTTGTCCCTACATGAATTTGGCCAGCAGACTAGAGTTAATAATCTATTTTTCAGTAGCCTAGTAGCTTAAAAGAGGTTTCTTGTTACATTTGAGAAATGTTGCCACTAGCAAGAATTTCTCATATCACAAATATCACTAGAAATTTTGTAGAAAATAACCTAAGTGAAAAAAGGGAGAAAAAATAAAGACATAAAAAAAGGTCTAAAAATATGAAAGATGAGTAGAAGAGACTTAATAACAGTATTTGAAAATGTCACAGAAAAAGGAATCACATGGTAAGTACAATTTATGTAATAGTAGATTCTAACACATTTCTCAACAGTTTAGTTAATGCATTAGAAAAGGCTAACTGAAAATATGATGAACTGGTTTATATTATTCTGGTGTATTCAACAAGATGACAGATTAACTGTTTTTTTCTCTTTCCCATATCTGATAACATATCTTTCTGCCTAAACTGAAATATCATCTCTTTTGGATTATCTAGTTGATTAACATGAACTATTTAAATGAAAATAACTTATTCCTGATTCATACTACATTTTGATGGGGTTTGTTTCTATTTTAGTCTTAAAGAAGTACCGTAAACCTGAGGTCTGATATTTTGCTTTCCCCACACCAATTACATCAGTTTTTCTAGTAGAAGACACTACAATTCCCAACTTACTTTGCATATAAGACAGATATTTTGACCTGAAGATACAAGGAAATGACACAATTGTTAAAAATTTGTTTTAAGTATAACAAAATAGCTATTCATTGTTTATGAGTGGAGGTAGGTTATCTGGTACTGTTTCCTTAAGGAAAAAGGGCAAAAGAAAAAGTCTTATACTGCTATGCTAGGAAAAGAAAAAAAAAAAGAAAAAAAACCCAACTATCATGCAAGCTTGCATACATGGCAAAGAAAATAAGAAATCAAATGAACAACATAAATTTTACAATTTGGTAGCGTGGCTAGAGAATTGTGGTAAGTAGTGTTAACCACACAGCTAAATTTTGCAAGTGAATAATCAAGTTTACTACAAAAGATGAAAAAAAGCAAGCCTAAATTGAATGGAACATTCAATACTGTGAAATAAGTATTTTACACAAATCTAACATCTGCTAGAAACAAAGGTGCAGTTGCTAATAAGAAAAACAACAGTGAAGAAAGTTAACCAGGTAACCCTGTTAGACATGACAGTCTGCTAACACTGCTGTTTGGACAAATAAAACCCCCACTGAATTTGGATTTAGAGATGAAATCACTTCTTCCAGTTATATTTAAAAAAATTTCTTAGCCCAACTTAATTGCAACTAAATTATCTACCAGAAATTAATGTTCCACCATGATTCTCTTATGATGATAAAAGTTAGTATGACACATTTTAGATGTTTTAGAAGCAAGATTAGATACTGAAAAACATGAAGTAAGTATCTAATTGATTGGGATATCGTGAACTGCCTCTAGAGGATTAAAGCTGATTATGAAACATATGGACCAGGGCCAACACAAAATTATCACAAATCAATTAAGATATGTTTACATCATAATAAAAGTAAAGAGGAAGCTAAAAAACATACTGCAGTAGATTGTGTCTAAAGTGCAACTTTTCCTTTTTCATATCAGTAAACTTGTATTTTACTAGCAAGTTATAGTGTATTGTAACTTAAAAAAATTGAATTTGGTAATTAGTATTAATTTTCAGTTTGTTTCTTCTTCTCCCCCCCAGTATTTTACATTTCTTAGTCTTTTTTGTTTTTCTCCTGAGCATCCAATGGTTACCATCAATAAACAGGTAGAAATACCCATCAGAAACAGTGATGGGGTGATGGCTCCTCTCTGATATGACACTGAGCTGCCAGGAAGGATATTATTTGCCCAGTCCTCCCCACAGCCTGTCATTGTCTCTCTGTAGTCCTTTGTGGATGAGCAGATGAGCTTTTACCACATAACTTAAAACCAGTAATATAAGGGAAAGTGCTTTCTGCAGGACTCCTTCTTCAATTATTGCAAAGATTGGAAGGCATTAAATAAATGAGGCAGAGACCTGCAGGAAGAAAAAGGACAGAGTCATGGAGAAGGCAACTGAGAAGTGCCCAGGGAAATGATCTGGATCTAGGTCTCTTCTTCCCCATTCCCATGTAATTCTCAGTCAGTAACTTAAAGCACATTTTCACAGGTGGACAATGATTGTGTATTCTTCATTTTCTGGGTGACTGACTTTATTCCCTACAGTCTGATTTGCAAAACAACTGAGTACTCATAAATGCACCATAAGCTAGTTAGAGCTGTGCTTTGAATACTTAAAGTGCGATATATCACTATGTCCTCTAAACATCAGGTCCAGGTTATATGAAATTTGGCACATAAAATTAGTGGCTCTTTTTGACCTTATTATCTCAGTGTCATGGTTCTCAACCTATGTTTTATTAATGACAGTAGGATATAAATAATAATGATGCCTTTCATTACATAACAGTTCTACAAAATTGGGGTTTTTTTTGGGAAGCTGCCAGTTATTATTACTATTGATGACACTATTTTAAGCCTCCTGTGTCACTAGGTCTCACTCCAGGGAGACAAGGTAACAGTTTTAAACTAAAGGAGAGAAGATTTAGACTGGATGTAAAGAAGAAATTTTTCACAGTGAGGATGGTGAGGCAGTGGAACAGGGTGCCCAGGCAGGTGGTGGATGCCCCATCCCTGGAAACATTCAAGGTCAGGTTGAACAGGGCTCTGAGAAACCTGATGTAGATATAGATGTCCCTGCTCAAAGCAGGGTGGTTGGACTAGATGGCATATAAATGTTCCTTGCAACTCTAACCTTTCTATGATTCTAATATCAAAACAAAATATTTTTGTGATACAATCAAATACTATTGGGGTATAGTAAGAGAATTCTTCACATATCCTTCCTTGCCTTTCATTTTCTAAAATAACAGCTATTACTTATCCTACCTTTAACTTTCATTTGAGTGATTCCCCTTTCTAAAGATCCCAGGAAATCAAGTTCCTCCACACAACACTCTGACCTTGCCCCCACAACTGTCTGAGTATACGATCTGTCACACATATATGCCAGTTCCACTTTACTAAGGCTCTTTGCTAAGGAGATGAAGGCACATGCGTTTTTTTTTATCTACACTTTGACCTAATGCCAGATATGAATAATATGTGCAGTGGCAAGAAAGAGAGAGAAAAGTGGGAAACAATGGAGAAAGCTCAGACTAAACTGCACTGATCATTTCTATACTAGCAAATTAAACCGTAGTAACAGAGGCACGTAATCACTGTGTTAAAATTTGACATTACAATACCATCATGTTGCTGCATCATGTATCAGTAAATATTGTTGCAATTAATACCTTATGGAAGGTGGTGAACAAGAGTTTGGTACTTAGAGAAATGTTAGAATACTGCAGAAATACACTGGAGGATTAAATAAAATGCAAACTAAGCTGTCTACTCCATAAACACCATGTATTCCATGCACAGGTAAAATACTTCTAATAATACTTCTAATAATGTGATTCTAATGCAGTACAAAAGATAATGTTTCAATGTATATGCAGAACAGAGTGAGATTAATGTTGCCATATTATTTGTTTTGATTATTCAGCTTTGCAAATTTAAATTTCAATCAAGTTTTCCTAGTGCTTAATAAATAAAGGTGCATAAGTTTGTTATTAAGACTTAAATTCAAATATATCTTTATCTGCTGTTGAAAAAGCATCAGCTTTTATACGAGACAAATGCTAAGAAAATTGCCTGTGCTAGGTTAAAACTAGGTCATTGTCTGAGCTAGTTAACTGTGAATGAAGTGAACAAATATTGCATTGAATTTTATGTGTCTGAGACATGATAAAAATGAGGAAAAAATGAGTCATAATAAGAAAAATAAAGATATAAGGGAATGTGATAATTTTGAAAATGTGCTTTTACAATTTTATTTAAGTGGACATTTTTGTACAAAATTATGTGATTTTATTATTTATGAAGCTATATTACTGAACAATTTAGTTCAAATTGCAAGTACTTACCATGATCAGTCTTGAAAGATGGAAGCATTGTCCATTTTTAAATGGAAAGAAATTTTATATTTATGTTGTTTCTTTTTTTTTTTTTTTCAAAAATATCCAAGAATACCTGTACTTATTTTCATTCATACTTTATTTACCAGGAATAAGAAAATCAAAACCTTGTTCAACTATGATCCTCCAGAAATATCAGCAAGATTGTTTGATCATGTAATAGGAGAAAGAAAAAAAAAAGAAACACATCTAACATACAAGGATAACCAGTTTTCAGATATATTGTAGTGGTATTTATGCCTTAAAATGTACAGTACTGAGTGATCCTTTAGCATTAGAGGAATAAGTGAGAAGACCCAAAGGGATGACTTTCGTACAGCAGCTAACTGTCTTTTAAGTAATGATTTTTAAAAGACTTTTGGATTCTTAGCAATTTCAATGTATCTTTTTAACATTTTTTACAAAAATATATTTCAAATGTATCTATTTATGGCAGAGATGATGAAAAATTCTAGAGATGAGTCAGTAAATGGTAATTTTTCCTGAGAAAAGAAAACAATATAAATGGAACTTAGAAAGAAGCTGGAGAGGGCCTGTTTACAAAGGCCTGTAGTGAAAGGACAAGGGGTAATGGTTTTAAATTAGAGAAGAGTAGATTTAGATTAAATATTAGAAAAAAGTTCCTTACAATGAGGGTAGTGGAACACTGGAACAGGTTGCCCAGGGAGGTAGTTGAGGCCCTGTCCCTGGAGGCATTCAAGGTGAGGCTGCACAGGGTTCTGAGCAACCTGATCTAGTTAGGGATGTCCCTGCTCACTATAGGGGGGTTGGACTGGATGACCTCTGGAGGTCCCTTCCAACCCAGACGATTCTATGATTCTATGATTCTATATGCTGTCTCTCCAGATTCATGATTGGATTTTTTTTATTGGTTTATATTTCAAATCATTTTGATGATATAGGGCAGGTTCCAAGGGATGTTTAAGATTATTTTAACTTACATTTTCTGTCCACTTCTTAATATTTACAAGATGTATTTGAGATACATATGGGATAATGTTTGCTGGCCAGGAAATACTGAAAACTTCTTTAGAAAGCATTACCTTTTTCAGAGGGTTACTCGGTGCTTCGTGATGAATTTTTGAACAATCCTTTTATAGACATGTCAATTCTTATTCTTTTCAACTTAGTTTCATAAGCAAGAGTAATTCACTAAAAAGTCCTTTGTCCATCTTCTCAATGTATCACTATATTATCTCTCATAAGTCTTGTTTTGCTCCATCCAGCTCTGTTAGTTCCATACCAGTTCTCTTTTGGAAACTGCTTGTTCACTGCATTATGCAAGTCCTACATATTTCAGCAAAAACTTTTGTTTGACAGCTTCTCCATTTAATTTATACTTTCCTGATAAATAGCAAGGAAAAGGTAAACAATATTAATAAACAGGTTTTTCAGCATTTGTTGTGCCTGCAACAAAGTAACTTTGATTTGTAACAAAAACATCTGAACTATCACCTTTTACTTAACTAAATCATGTTGTCTAGGAAACAAGGATGACCTTCTCAGGACAGAAACAAACCTTATCTTTATGAGGATTTCAGTAGTTCTTCAGTATTTTTTTTTTAATTAAAAAGACTAATTTTAAACTCTACAGCATGCATTAATACAGATTGAACTTGTAGAGTCAATTTGCATGAGATACAAACAAGTAAATTTTTAATGACTCACAGCTCATTTGATAGTTGTTTTATATTCAATTAGGAGAAGTAAAACCTCTTTGTCATCTGTTTTACAAACCATTTCTGCCCACAAGCACCAGTAATATTTGGTGGGTGTTTTTTTCTATGTCAATTTTTTTTCCATAAAAGCGTATCTGTCAGTGCACCCTGCATCTTATGAGCCATCCTTGTAGACAGTGAACTCAAAAGCCTTGCTTCTGATGTAACTGACAATTGTGTACAACTTGATGAGTGAGGCGAGGAGATTGTGGAGTAAACCAAGTTTATGAACTAGCCAAAAACATTCTACGTAACTACAACAGTTTCATATTACAGAAATTCCCAGGAAATGTTCTTCAGGTCTTCTTTTTAGCTGAGTAAAACCAGGTGTAAATACAGAGATCCTGCAAGTGAAAGGTGCTGTGGTCATGTCATTTCCCTAACTGTTCTTCAGCAGACTGCCAGTTGGACACTTTTATTTGATCTTGTGCTAATAACCTTTCCCACTTTGACCTAAATTAGTCTAGTAGAAGCAGTGATATTGCTGAAGCTTGCTTTGAATTTATCCTTAGGTGTTTGCTACAATAAAAGTTGTGAAGTACACAGGGTTAGAAAAACCACTTAATGGCTCAGATATGTGTTCAGCCTAGGTGCATTAACTGCAGTTATGATCAGGAGAAATGCCTGACTAACACTTAGTTTAAGGAACATTGTTAATTACCAGCTTTTTCTCTATCCCACTCTGTGGGCCATCTCAACTTTAAAACACCACATATTGCCTATTCAGAGAAAAGCACAGAACAAGAGACAAGAACTAAGCTTTTAAGTGGACAAATCTAAAACTTTTGATTCAATACAATTCTCAAGAAAGCCAGCACATTATAAGAATGCTTTGGTTGCTATGTTGTTAGCATCAACAATTGATATGGAAGATAAGTTTCTTTAGAAACAGAACTAACAAGTGAAAATAAATTAATAGTGGAAATAGATTTGGATTTATCTATGAATATTTGAAAGGATGAAAGCTTCAGACTATTTTCTCTCTGTTTGAAGCAAAGACTTAAACATATGAAATTGCACCCTTTCTTGTTTTAATTATAGGTTAATGCAAATGAACAAAATGGTGCTACACCTTGCAGTCACACAACTATGAATTTAGATGAATCTTTTGAAAGTAATCCATGCTAAAACAGGGAACTATGGTGAGATTTCTAGGGATGCAAAGGTGCTACATAAATTGGATTCCAAATAAGCATGGCTAACAACCACCAAAGTTATCTAAAACTGGTTAAAAAGGCAATATATTAAAGACATCAGAATGTATATCATGCAAATAATGAATCCATTTTAGAAAATGTCAGATAAAACTGATATCAAATAATGCCTATTGATGCATATTTTGTCATATTGTTCAAACTGAACTCTATCTAGTGTTCACACTGTGTAGGTTATTTGGGTGCTATTCAATATTATGAAAAGAAGCTGAGAAATATTCCCATCCAGAAAGCAAATGACCGTGCCTGCATTAATTATATTTTCAGAACTAGAGTAGATTTTCTGTAACTTCTCTGTACTGGTATTACATAGTGTTGGGTTTGTGTCTGCAGAGATTTTAGTAGTGGGGGAGGAGGCTACTGGTGTGGTTGCTGTAAGAAGCTTTGAGAAGTTTCCCCAGATCCAAGCAGAACTTCCCTTTGGCCAAGGCCATGTCTATCAATGCATTAAAGATAACATATTTAAGAGGGGATAATTTTATTGAGTAAATTCTTTTAAGTGGGGGGGAAGTTCTTTTGTTTGAGAAGGAATGGGACATTCTCTGGCCTCTTATGCCACTGAAGGGGAGGAGGTAGCAGAAGTGGAACTGGGAAGAAGGGTGAAGTGGAAAGGAAGGTGTATTGCTTTTTTAGATTTGGTTGTATTTCTCACTGTCCTACTCTTATTCAGTTGGCAAATTGGTGGTGACTTTGCCCATGCCCATAATTGGTGAGTGCACCCCCACTGTCCTTTGTCTTGATCCTCAAGCCTTTTGCTGTATTTTCTCTTTCCTATCCCACTGGTGGGGGTTTGAGTGAGCAACTGGCTCTGTGGTGCTTTCTTTCTGGCTCAGTGGACTTAAACCACAACATGCTTAGTTGAATGAAAATTCATAATGGTCAAATGAAGTCAGCGAGTAATTTTCTGCTCCTAGTCGTCAGTTTCATAGAGTCATGGTATGCATTCTAATGTCTTTAACATATTGTCTTTGTAACCAGTTTTAGACCATTTTGTTTACCTTTGTTTCTATCTTCTCATAACAGTATCTCTACCTTGACTGCTGTTGTGGGTTAACTCTAATAGGCAGCTGAACTCCACACTCACCTTCAGTGGGACGGGAATCAGAAAAGCAAAATTAAAAAAACCTCATATGTTGAGATGACAACGCTTCATAGGTAAAGCAAAAGCTGCATGTGCAGGCAAAGCAAAGTAAGGAATTAATTCACTATTTCTGGTTGGCAAGAAGGTGTTCAGCCATTTCTCAGAAAGCAGGGCTCCATCATGCCAGAAACTCACCTGTGAAGATAGATGTCACAATTCTGAATGTCTTTCCCTTCCTTCTTTTTCCCCCTAGCTGAGTGTCAGCTCAGCTGACATCTTATGGTATGGAACATCCCTTTGGTCAGCTGAGGTCAGCTATCTCTGCTAAGTCCTCTCCCAGCTTCTTGTACACTCTCAGCCTACTCACTTATGGGCCTCTGTGAAACAGAAGATGACCCTGGCTCTGTGTAAGCACTGCTCAAAAATTACATCATTGTGTTATCAACACTATTTTCAGCACAAATCCAAAAACCAGCCTCATGCAATCTAATATGAAGAAATAATGCTCTATGCCAGCCAGAACTGGTACAAATACTTTTAGTCCAGGTTTCTTGTCCAATGCATTTTTATTACATGTAAGTACCTGTGGAACAAGGTGTATGTGTATATGCATGTGTGTGTATTCATACATACTGGATATACAACCATATGTGAACATACAACGAATATTAATATATGCAAACATGTTTACATCCATCGAAACTTCAACATTACTGGTTTGCTAGACAAAGTAGAACCAAATTGCTGATTATTTTAATCAATATGTTTGTTGTTCAGTTTCTTGCAGTTCATTTTTCTGTTCCTTTTTCCATTTCTCAGCCTTCATCCATCTGATTTTCTTGTGTACTTTTCCAGGCACATATACTACTCCACACATTTTGTCTTCTCCAAATGTTTCTCTCTTCTTTCCTCTTCTTATGTCTCTTCATTTGTCTTGCTACCTGTCTGTTAGAGGCATGTTTCTTAGCTATTCTTCTAGTTTAATACGTTCTCTAAATCTAGGGTTTTTTTGTTGCTGGTAATGAATTTCAGGTAACGTCTTGCAAATGATGTATGATAAGATTTACTTCAGTTAAAACTTGGCAACAAATGCTGTTTGCTTTTGAATATGTTTTATATGTTTGGTTTCATCATTCTGAACCTCCAGTTCAGGCAGGCACTTCAAATTGATTGGTTTTGAACAACAACAACAACAAAAACAACTATATATAGTAATGATTCACAGTTCAGTAAGCTGGCCTTAAAAGGATTGTTTCAGGGTGACCTCTGATTTTTCACACACAATTAGCTAGCAAACAGAAAATGTAATGAAAGAATTTACAGGAATTCTAACTTGTAAGCCCATTATTTTTCTTTCTGCAGTCACAAAATCATTATTATTTGCAAAGCAATGTGTATCAGGAAACAAGTTGGTACTTTTTGATCATAATCCATTTTAATGTATTTGATTCATTTTTCTCTTCAAAATCTTCAGATGAAAACAGTTATTTTTACTACTCTACTATAAAGTAATATTTACCCTAAGCAAATCTCTAGCTAATAATCAGAGAAACCCAGGTGTAACTGTATAAGTATGTAAAATAATACAAGAAATTTTTATATTAATGGTAGTCAATTCATAAGGAAAAATTATCCCAGGCAGTTATACACTTTGTCAGAAACTTGTTTATATGTTTAAACATCGTCTTTTGTCTTAAACTCCCTTCTCAATTGTGCCACTATTTTGGAATTTAACAAATACAGCCTTAACGTTTTACTCCATTAACTTTTATAGGGCTATTACCATTAACAGTGAGGACTGTCTCCTATGTATTTTTGTCTCATGAAGTGCACTTAAAACTGCAATAAACAGGCAAATAAAATTTGTCCCAGTTTGGAAGGGTTTGTAGTTATCAGTACAAATACACCCCTTTCAATGGGATGCACTTTATTTATTTTACCCCTAGATCTTCACTGCTTATTTTGTTATTAAATGAAGCCTCAACAGGCATTTAAAGGAAACTTTTCTTTCACCTACATGTGACAAGAGCCACTCATTTTTATCTCTCCATTTCTATCAATTTTTGCATTGGCTTAACGTAGCAGAAATATAACAAAAAATATTTCTGCTTTATATGTCAAGGTGTTGCCTGCTGGGAAATGAATAAATAGATAAATAAAAGTGAGAATCTAGTGATTCTCATTGATGGTGGTGTGGTAGCCCGAAAAGGCTCCTCTCTACTATTCATGATAGATTCCAACTTAACATCAATCTAGCAATGTAGGGAAAATAAACATATTAAAAATACACCTGTTGTTTGTTTGTTTTTTGGTTTCTTTTTAAATTTGACTCAGAAGTTATAAACATATCCATAATAATGAAGGAACATGAAAATTGTGAGGAACATCTTTTAAAAGGTTTTGAGTAATGATAAATACAAACAAATAATAAAAATAATTTTGAAACCATCATAAAACAAGTGTCGTCTAGAGGACTGACAATGACAGTCTCTTTGCATTTCAAGTAGTACTGCAAAAAGACAAGATCATAGAATCATAGAATGGCCCAGGTTGGAAAGAACCTTAAAGATCATCTAGCTCTAACCCACCCTGCCATGGGCAGGGATGTCAATCACTAGACCAGGTTGCCCAGGGCTACATCCAGCCTGGCCTTGAACACTGCCAGGGATGGAGCATCCACAACCTCTCTGGGCAACCTGTTCCAGTGCCTCGCCACCCTCTGGGTAAATAACCTCCTTCTAATTTCTAGTCTGAATTTCCCCTGTTGATAGAAGATGATAGAAGACATGTTAACTTAAGTTTTTTTATTGATGCATACTGTGGAGAAGATTCTGGCATTAAAACCTTCATAAGAAAACAGTCTTAAGGAATGACAAGATAAAATCATTAGAATAGTTTAAAATAAAAAGAAATAATAAGCTGCTAGAATTCAGAAAAGAAACTCCTGAACAAGCTGTTGTGTGTAACATATTGTCTGAATCTGTCTCTACACCAGAAACAAGAGAAGTGTCAAGAGTGATAAGGAAATGCCAAGTAACACTTAAGCAAGTCAAATATAAATATATTGTGCCTCACTGATCTAGTAAAGTCCTTTAGAGTAGTGAATGAGCTGATACAGGTATTCAGTCCCTCTTTAAAGGACTTCTGCTAAATTCTTTAAGTTAATATTTTCAAATATAGGCTCAAATAAAATTTTGATAGCCATAAACTTTTGGATTTTTATCTCAGTTGACCAATCACTGCATTGCAGTTTTCCAGTGTTAGCCCCCAAAAAATCACTGCATCGCTAAAGTAAGGCATACCTATCTCCTTCCTGTTTGTTACTCACATCTTTACTGAAGATCAAAATGCCCTCTAAGTGCAAGAAATAATTCTTGTAGATAAGCTTTTATAGGTGCTGCAGTCCTGTAATTAGTTCTGGTTATATGAATTCTGCACAGATCTGGGACTGTATGTATACAGATTCCAATGGGATTTCAAGAACGGACTCTTTTGATCAGAACACGTAGTTTAATACATAAGTACCTCCAACCCAAGCAGTCATACTGACACTCAGTTGCTCAAGCTATTATCTCACTGAGCCTAAAAGGTTCTTATAGAATGTAGCAAGAAAATATCCTGAATTAGCTGAACAAAAAAAATCTTAAAGATTGTAAAATTTTTAGAATGTTATGAGGGTATTTTATTTTTGTTATATCACTAATCTTTTTTTCTTTTTTTTCTCTGTATCTTAATTTTACCAAAAGACAAGATTAGATGTTGAAAAATTATTCACCTGTGACCTCACTGCTCTGAAATATGAACAAAATTCACCCATTTGAAATAAGGATAAAAGTAAAACGTATTCCGCCTAGATAAGAAACAATTCTGCAAATGATAACAGAACAACAAAGTACATATTTGCAAAATTTCATTGTCTAAATTCAAAGTTACAACACAAAATCTAGTATTGTGTCATATCTGCCTGTTTCTGGTACCTTTGGTTGAGAAATTTCTTCAGATTATTTTTATACACGTGACAGTCATTGACAGATTAGCTGAGCAATAAGTTTTTTTGGGATTCAGAAAAACATGCTTAATAGGATCTACATTCCCAGATTGTATAAAATAGTAAAAATTATTATATTATCCACCAGCATGCAAAGTTAAAGGCATCTTGAGCCATAAAGTCAGGAGCAGTGCCATCCTGTCATTTTAACAGGTTATGAGGTGAATAACTTATAGCCATGTACCATACTTTGAAGATCTGTACAGTTAAAATTTGTATCATGGTTTAGTATAGTAGAAATCATTCGAAAGAAAAGAGGGCATATTATTATCACATGAAAAGAATGGCCAGGTGGTCATCTAGTGGTTAGCTCTCACCACTGGGGCCCAGGTTCAATTTCCAGTCAGGGAAGCTTTGTTGTGACCTATTCTAGGGCTTCCTGCTGTGGCAGAGGGTTGGACTAAATGATCTTTGAGGTCCCTTCCAACTCTGACAATTCTGTGATTCTATGATCTTTCAAAGTCCCTTCCAACCCCTGACATTCTGTGATTCTCAATTGATTGCTCAAACTGGACACAAATTAAGGAGCTGGCATTCAAGTGTGAACAAGTTAGAAATACAGGTCTCAACCCTTTATGTGGTCTTCATGTACCAAGGATGTTTCTAATTGTCATCAAACAAGAAATTCTTCATATAAAAAAAGGACATAAAGGGTCATGTTTTCAAGCATATCAGAGACTAATACTGAACTACGAAAAAGAAATAGCAAAAGCCAGCTAGTACAATCTGATCTGAAACCTGTGAGTAGCTTAATAAAATGACTTAATTGCTTAATAAAAATCTTAAGTATGGGAAAAGACTGAGTAAATTGATAATACATTAGGAAACAGTGAGTAGCAGAGTAAGGCGTTTTATCTCCATTTTAATTGGATTGGAATTTAATTGGGACAGTGTATTGCGTGCACTCTTATGTAAAAACTGTTACCTGAGCTGGGAATTTTGGAACTTATACCATACATATTTTTTATCAAGGCTTTTAACAGCTTATGTGTCCCAAGAGCTTGGTAAAAACCAGGCAGCCCTAGCAAACTAGCCTGTTAGATCATCAAGCCTGAGGCAAACACATACAGCTATACGCTTTCACCAGCTTAAAAACAAAAAACAAACAAACAAACAAACAAATAAATAAATATCAGAAGCACTTTGAAAACTGTTCCATTTTCTTCCACATTCATTTTTGACCTAATACATTTCAGAAGAAAATGTCTTTCCAGAGGGCATTTAACAAAGTGCTTTGGCAGTGGAAAAGACCTCTTATGCTCCTTTGCTTTCCATTTTGGAAAACAGTTAATGTATTGCAGTTATTTGTGCTAGGTTTTTGTTTATTTCTTGACTCAAGGGTAACATATTGTTACTGAGTGTGCATTCCCCTTCCCCTGTTTTTCTGCTGTTTGTAAAAGGCCAGCTGTTGCAAGTAGCTATTACAAATGTTATTTGAGTTGCATTGAGCATTGTTAATGAAAAGTGTTGATTTACAATGTTTTTGACATTTATGGCATGCAACATTGAAAAAAAGCTGCTTTTAATCAACTCATCAAAGTATCTAAACATTTTTTCTTCAAATTTGTATAATTACTTTCTTTAAACCATTTTTTTTTCACTTGTGTTAGACAATGTGGATTTACTAAGGTTTAATCTACATTATAATTCATGAGTTATATTTAATTCCTAGCCCTCAAACAGAAAATACCGATTCTTGTGACTTTTTAAAATCCATTTCTCTGAGATGGTTCTAGTTTGTTGGTTCTGTTCATTGATGCAAATAAGTTGCTGGGAACATAATTAAGTTGCAGATACTGAACTGAATTTTTCCTACAGACTGACTACCATCTTTGTTTTGTAGATGTGACTCACAAAATCTAGTATATGCTACCTCAATATTATTTTGGTTCAGATAGTAATGTTAATCAGAATTGCTTTTGTCTTAGCATTCATGCAGAAACTACAATGTATGAAAGCTGGAAAACTATTGCCAGAGCTTTCAGAATTGTCATGGGTTTGATGATGGTACTTCTCACAGCTCTGCCGCTTACCTGGTGAATAAATTATATCATTAAAAAGATAGTATAAATACTATTGCAATGACTATAAATGAATATGCAGCTTAATTTCTCCAAAAACAAAGACTCTGTAATCCTAAACCCAAGGAATTTGGAATAGGGCTGAATTAGTACAGGATTTACTATGCAAAGAGTTTGCTGCAGAAAGTGAATTCTCTTTAAATGTATTAGGCTGAGCATAAGGGGCAAGGTTTTGAGCACAAAATCATTTAATCCATTGTGACAAAGCAGGAAGAGAACTTCTTAAACAACAAAAGGCCAGGCCACAGATTTGCCATTTCAGCATAAGAAGCAAAGGATAACATTTTCCACTGCAGAACTTTGCCCTTTAGATTCTTAAAAGCTCTCCATTTTTGTCTCCCTGACAATAAAGAAATTTCAGTGCAAGCAAGGGGCAGACGTTACCACTTTCCAGATGTTAATATAGTCACACATCTGTAGTATGACTAGAAATCCAGAAAAGATTCATTTCATTATGACCTTTTCCAGAGTTCAGTTTAGAGCAATTTAGTCTTTATTGCTACCTAAATAAATGTTTCTGGGTCAATAAAAATCTCTTACATTGCTTGAAAATTAACTGAGGCTTCGTCTTCAACCTTTATGTCCAAACATTCAGCATTGCATTAGCAGCATTCTGCTTTTCTAAATCAGTAAGAACTTATTTAATGATCCTTTTATTAATTCCACTCTCCACACTTCTTCTGTATAAAACTTAATCAGTACAGACAATGCTGTAGGAAATGTAGATCTCATATTTTCAAACAGAACATAATGGGAAACCTAAAACTCTACCCTTACACTGTTACAGATACAGAAATAACCTTACAGTCTTATAAGTATGGAAAGGCAACTGAAATCTAAATTACTTACAGGTTCTTGTGGTCTTTCATTTTGTCTAACTACACTGTGGAATAAAAAGCAACAATGAAAAATCCTTGCTTAAAGCTCTGTTTTATCTAACATGGTCACACACACTAAGAAAAAAATCTTTATGCTTTTAAAAACAGTCAAGCATTCCGTGTCTTGCTGTGTAAAGTCTTTGCTGACACACTTGTAATTTCAGACTTCACGTCTACATTTCTTTCCTTCATGTTTGCCTTGCAGGCATTCACCCACACCCCACATCCCTCACAAGGAGCTAGCTTGTTTCTGGTGTATTCAAACAGTTGTGGTGAGCTCTGGGAATAGCTATGGTGGAAAAAGCTACAATTAAAAGGATTTGTGGATTTTATGCAGTTCCTTTCAGTATCATCTTTCTTGACAGACTTTAACATAAAAGACATGTCTGCATATAATTGTTTTGCTGATTATTCAGTATTCCTGGAAAATATAAGCCCAGTATGATCTTGGCATCTTACTTAGTTCTTCTGTCTACCCTGTGTTGAGAGTCGAGGCTGGGCCGACCAACCCAATGACAGATGCCCCCTGTTACCTCCTCCCCCCCACCTCAAGGGGAAGGGAAAAGGGACAAGAGAGAGACAGAGACTAGTGGATTGGAAAAATAAAACTAAAAGTACTTTAATAATAATAATAATAATAAATGAAATATATACAAATATGTACAGAACCCGATACTAAACCCAAGCCCCCCTTGATGGTAACTATGTCACTACTGATACTGCAGCAGTAGGCCTCAGCAGCAGATGAGTCAGGCACTGGATGCAGGAACTAAGCAATCACTGAAGTGCAGAACAGTCTAGCAATACAGAACAATTTAGCAACCTAGCAAGGGGGAACTGACCCCCAGTTTATATATCGAATATGACGTATATGGGATGGAATACTTTTAGTTGGTCAGTTTGGGGTCATCTGTCCTCCCTGTTCCTCCCTGAAGATGCAGCCTTTACCCTGCGCCCCCCAACATGAGACACAAGATTTAGCAGTGACCTTGCTTTGAATACCAATCCCTGGTAGTAAATCTAAACATTAGGCTTTATCACTGCTAGAAGCTGGCAGTGTCTGTGAAAATATGCTGCTAGTTTCAGAAAGTGCAGTTTCTTAGAGGAGCTTCAACTAAAAAGCAAAATCACTGAACAGAATTAGTTCTGTTCTAACCCAAACCAGGACACCCTGTATGCAGTACTGTTATCATTTTATGAAAAGCATTCAGCACCTAGTGTCTGCAGGCATTCTTACTGCTTCCTTTAGAAAACTTTAGCAGATTTTTGTCATCTAATCATACCTCTTTCTGCTCCAGTCTCTAATAACTGTTAATGTCGATAATGTCACAGTTAGAATAAATATATCAGGATTTCAGAAGTGGTGAAAAATAAAACAACTTTTGTCATTTTAATTAAATGTCTTTTAATATATTACATGCAGGTTTCTATATCAGTTGCTGTTTATCAAGAAGGTAAAGCTTGGTCTGTGTTGATTCATGATTATTTACATAGTGTTCACAGTGGTACAGGTAGTTTGGGAGTTGCAAACAAACATGCTCAGATTGAACAAGATTCTTGTTAAATAAACATTAGTGAGAAACAAGGGGGCTAAACAAGAGTGTTTTACTGCCTTTTTTTCTTTCTTTAATTTATATTGTCATACTTTTCAGTTTTCATAATGAATATGTTCTATGGGTTTATTATGATTATCATTTTAGTAGAGAATCTCTTTCATATATTCTTTCTCTTTTTTTATATTTCAGTGCTAAGGAAAATGTCACCAAATTGTCTTGCATATATATCATTCCCTCATGAGATGGAATCTCTAGTCCAGTAGAGATTTTCTTCTATAATTGCAAATACTTTGTTGCTAATGTTCTGTTCTACTGTATTTCTCCATCCAAACAATCTTCCTGTGATGCTAGAAAGTAGGAAATTTTTTTCATAAAATGTTAAATTACACATGCTTGTTAGTAGTACAGATAAACTTATGTTAATTCCATTTTTACTCTTTTTGGAGCTGCAAGGTGGACTTAGTGGACAGTATTTTAAAATTACATGTCTGGAAAGAAACTACCAGATTTAATTTAAATTTACAGTCTTTTACCAACAAATATAATTTTAACTATTAACCTGCTAGCCCGTCACAGTTTATCTCTTTTTATGTTACCTTGAAAGGAAGTGACATTTGGCAAACATAAAAAAAAAGGCAAAGTAACACACAGGTGGGGAATGCTAGATCTCTAGATCATACATAGCTAACTTCAGAAAGGAAAAGGGAATTCAGTTATTGCTATGTAAAATTTAAACATAATCAACCTTGCCTTGAAGAAAAAAAAAAAAAAAGAAGACAGAGAAGGATAAAAAGGCATTTTGCAAGCAAAAATTGAATAAATTCAACTTCATTATATCTTTGGTCCTTAGGCTGCAATTTTGATGCAGTTTACTTGTTTCAAACAGTGGAGAGTTCTGTTTTGTTGTTGTAAAATGTGTTTTGAATTGCAGGCTGAAGGACAAAACACAACCTTCTTTAAATTACAGTTGGGGGGGATTCTAAAATACCCACAAACCTTCATGTTCAAATGGTAATAGTGGATGGATATTGACAGGGGATGATGTTATAATGATAAAAATCACACAATAAAATGTTTTGCAAATGTTTTAGTAAGTTGTGTCAAGGTCTGCATTTAAGGTGTCTTTCCAGTACACTTTAGCAAATAATTTTTTTTCGGTTAGGTTACTTTTGACTTGCTAGAACACAATGTGCAAATAAAAACATTAATTTGAATATTGGCCTATATATGTATAATTTTACACATGGATTTACATGTATTCAGGACACTAGTCCATAACACAGTTATCCCAAAACCCAGAAAATTGCTTTCATAATGATGTATTTGATCATCAAGGGTAAATACTATTTTTGACCAAACAAGGGATTTTCCCTTTGTTTTA
The DNA here is from genome assembly GCA_013399015.1 of Galbula dea. NCBI lineage: Eukaryota > Metazoa > Chordata > Aves > Piciformes > Galbulidae > Galbula > Galbula dea. The sequence goes on from VWZX01011397.1 coordinate 881,399, forward strand.
AAAGATCATTTGATAGTAAGGTCCACTAAGAATAGTTTTTTTCTCATACTACTGAAAAATCCTTACTTAGACAAATATAATTCACGGAAAAATTAAGATGGCTAATGTAACTGATTGTGCCATCCTATTGAAAATTTAGAGGAATAATGCATCATAAAAGAAGAAACCTGTGACTGGTTTTGTAGAAGTTTAAAACCTCAAATTCCTGCCAATAAATGTGCTTCTAACTAAAAATAGCTTCTAACTATTAAGTGTAACAGTCAGATTTGCATCTTTATTTCATAACAACTGAATGCTAATAGTAAACCACCTAATATTATGCATTTAATTACTAATTTATTTGAAGTTTAAATTGATAGCTAATTTTAGCAGTACATCACAGCTGTGGAAATACACTTCTGAATTTAGTGGTATCAAGAAACAAATAAATGCATTTACTATCTATATATTTATCCTACTACAAACCAAAAAGTGCTTTATAGTAACCTCACAGTTGACTCAAAGGCAACATCACATGACCGAGTTATTTTGACATCTGGTGACAGGCCACAGTTTGGTTTATTCTTTGTCTACCTGGGAAAAGACATCTCTTGTAACTAACTGAGTGAACTGAAACTGAATGGAATTGAATATGGATAAATATGAACTGAATATGCATACAGAACTGAAGGAGGAATTTAAACATTCAGTTTAATTTTTCCAAGTCAGCAGTTTTAATTTGCCTATACTGTTACATCTGAAAATGCAAAAATAACTAGCTCGTTACTTTGCCAATCTTTCCACCTAGTTCACCAAATACTGAGAACAATGCTTTCATTTATTGTTAGTAAGGATACAGAGTGCCAGTGTTCAAAACTGTTATGCTGTACCAGTCATAGGTGTTGAACTGCTGAACAGATGTAATCTACAAGCCCACTTTAACACTCGGCACATTACTACACAGGACTCTTAATCTGTCATTATACATTTAGTAGATTTCTGGTTTGTATTTCCTTTACATTTGAATATACATATTGGTTAACTGTGAATAAAAAATGGACCTGCTTTTCTATTAACATCATGCAAAATGATAGCGGGAAAAGAACCTTGTGAGTTCACATATAGGCCTTTTTCACTAAAATGTATGGTGCATAAACATGAATCATTGAGTTAAATGACAGCTGTGTATTCCTAAATCTAAGGTAAGAACAATTAATAGAATAATTGTAAAAGTTTAAAGGCAGCATCATTATGTAAACTATTTCAGGGTGCATTTATCTGAAACTTTTTTTAAGATAAATTATTGACCTGATTCCTCAATACCCCCAGGACTCTTTTCTAAAGCATCGTTTCTATATTATCTTTTGAAGTTGTTGCAGGATAGGTGAATAGTTTGCACTACCAACAGCCTAATTAGGAAGAATAATGTCCCTTGGGAAAACAAAACCTTCCTCATATTCAATCATGCAGTCCAAAAATATACAGGGTGGGCTAATGAATCTTGAAAATGCCAATTTAGTGAGTTTCGAATCTCAGATACATCATCAGCTGACAAAAGAAAAACCTCAGTAGGTGTAGCACTTCAAAATCTGGGACAATTTACATGCAATTTCAGGAATCAGCAGGGATACACAGCTGGATAAAAATAAAAAGCTTGCTGTAATTGAAAATTGCCTTGCAGCTTGTTTGTGATTAAAATGAAGTTCAGTTCCTTGAAATCTTGTATAGCAATTAAATGTTTCACTTAGGCAAAGAAATATTGTCTATTTTCCTTGAATGATAAAACCAGTACAGGCATGCTAACTTTTCATGCTAATTGAATATGTGTGCATACAATAATTTGGTAAAATCCATATTCAGCAACTTAAAGGCTTTCATTTGTTTACATTCAAGAAAAACTCTTTTTTTACAAAAAGAGGCAGTGGTCATCTATATTACTTATAGAGAGTCTTGAAGACAGATGTGGTGTTTTGCACAAAAAAAAAAAAAGTTTGCATGTCTTTACATTTAATTAGAGAAATTATGTCCAAAAGTCAGTATGATAACTTTACCTAATATCTGTTTGAGTTTAAAGTTTGGCTAAAATTTAAAGTTAACTTCTAATAGAGTTATTGTTTATTTTGCTTTTCAGCTTTGGTCTCTGTTTATATGGTGTGTTGAATAGATTGAGAAGCATGAGAGGTTATTCTCTTCATAATAAAACAGGCTTTAGAGACTTCAAGTCTTTGGAGTTTTTGCTCAGCTTAAAGTAGTTTATTTGTTCTTGATTAAAAAATAATTGTAAAGAAACAGATACAAATAATACTTGAGATCTTAAAATTCTTAGAGCCATTTTCATTGTAATGTTTCATCTTTTTTGTTTGTTCCTTACATTCGAATATCATAAGTCCCCAGTCCTTAACAGGGGACACTAACACTCTCTTAATTTATTTCCTTAGGTACACTAACACTCTTTTATTTTATTTCCTTGTGTCCATCTCTTCAGTATATACCTCCATAATTACAACTTCCCTAATAATATTATAATTTTAGTAATATATATATTCAGAAGATAGAAATAATGTTGAAATAATTCAAAGCACATAAATTTGTAAGCAAATTATCAACTGTAAAGAGGTTTTTTTAATCTTTCTTTTTTTTTTAATCTGTTCCAAGTATGTGATCATTTCCAGGAAATTGATATATCATTCTAATGATTCTTCAGAGTAGACGAATCAAAAAGACCAAGTCATAAAAGAGAGTTTCCTGGAAAAAAAACCAAAACCCTGCAATACTTGGACTGTGATTGCTGCACTGATTGAACTAGCTAAATTGACCCGAGAGGACAAGGCAGAGTGTCTGTAGCTTAAAGACAGCCAATTTTGGCTCCATAGTAACTTCAAATTAGAACAAAAATAATGTTGATACATGTGTGGAAATGTTATCCAAAACAGCCTGATTGAAACGTACTCTAAGTGGTGTTGAAAGGTCACTTGAAAAACTCAAGCAAAAAATAAGAAATTTAAGGGAGATTAAATTAAAAAACAGAAAACCACTCAGTCCACCAAAACAGAGATGAGGGAAAAGATTTAAAAATAAACAGACAAGGAAGATACAGAAATGAGAAAAAAACTGAAGGAATTAAAAATAAAAAGTGTTTATAACAATCCAAAAAGTAATTTGGGATAAAAGGCTCACTAGCTACACAAATAAAGCACTTGCTGCCACTAAATTTTAAAACTGGGGAGGGAAATCCAGAAGTAATGTTATAAATAACAGAAGCTATACAACAATGCAATTTCATTATTATTATTGTTAGCTTTATTATTAATCAAGCTATTATTTCTGTCCATATCACAGAAACTTCAGCAGGAAGTGGCACAACCATTGCTAGCTACCATAATCTTAATAAGTAGGTTTGGTGTTCTTTTCTGACAGCAACATTCAGATACTCCAAATGACAGATACATTCCATGGGGAATTTGTGGGAAAATGTCTGTAACCCTAAATCTAAGGAGTAACACAACTTAACTTACAGATTAGTATATATTCGTACTGTGTTTTATAGTTACTGTCACTTATATTACTAACATATTATAAAGTTAGAATGCAGAAAGATAAAATCTGACAATTAATGAGTCAACATTAATACTTCCTTTTCTTTAGCATTGTTTATTATTAAATTTGAAAAAATAAGTTCAGAAATGAGCTTTTCATATGAACAGCAAATATAACCAATGGATCTAGAAACTACACAAAGGACAAAAAGATAGACTATAAAGAATTTAATCTGAATGTAGAAAATAAATTAGGCTACAAAAGGACCCTCAGTTGATATTTGGACAAAGTATCATGCATTTTAACCTTATCTGCATTTAGCTGTTGAAACTGTATGTTTCAAAATTTAAACGTTCTTTTCATAACAAAAACATGGAGATATGTTCTTGTACGTACCAGAGAGATACTGCTTCAGGAAATAACTGTTCGGATTTTTGCAGAATCTGCTGGGATCCATACTAATCCCTTGGTGCAAGGTAACACATTTTTGCAGCAGTAGAGTAAGGAATCTCAGCTTTTAACATCATAATACAAATCTTCAATATACACTTAAAGTATTCTTTAATTCTCCAATAATTTGAGCAGTTGTATGCAGAATGTAATCTCTTTGGTATTTTGTAACAGCAATCGTCCATTTAATTTTCAACAGTTTTTATACTCTGCTCATATCAGCAGCCTATTATTTCCACAGTCAATAAAAGCATGCAGTATTATTTCCTGAATACAACTAATTATGCATGCCATTTTACATTTCAGACATTACATTTACAGACACAGAAAGGGTTTTAAATACTGCATTTGGTCAGAGCTGAAGGCAAGGTCAAATATTAACATTTTTTTTCCTTCACAAGGTATGCAAAAGAAAGCTAGATGGGGTTTTTTTATGTGTTTGTGAGAATGAAAAAAACCCAAAGAAACAAAGACAAAAAACTGACCTAAGTGAGCCATGGCCAGAATCTTTTTTTTTAGTAGAAGAAATTTCTAAATTTTTTTAGTAGAAGAAATTTCTAAATTTCCAGAAAGGGAGTAATAAGTATCAGAAAAATAAGAGAATTTGATGGAATTTCACTTGGATAGGATAGATAATTAGCTACAGTCATGATGAAAACACTCATCATGTGGACAAACAGAGGTGAAGATTACTGGTACTCAGTGGTCCAACACAGAGATGGAGTTTATCAAATCAAAGTATAACTTTTTTAAAAGGCTATTTTTTTGAAAGATGAAAGGCAGAAATACTAACAGTAGCTCATGTTAAAAGCTTTCATTAACTCATGGTGTTAATACAGTTAATGGTGAACAGATATCCTTTTTATATGTAGGTATTTTGAAAATCATTTATCAAGATAGCCCTCTTTAGTATAAATTAATTTTCTATGGAATATTATTCCAAAGCAAATTTAATAACTGTGGTTGTGGTGTCTGAAAACAGAAAGGAAGAAGACAGGAAGAACAGAAGTGCTCTAATTGTAATTCTTAAAAGTACTGTATAATATTGACAATGTGTTTATCTTACAAAAAAAAATTAAAAGTTGAATTATTTTAATAAAATAATGATATACAGATGCAGAAATAATTTGTCATGATGTGGGTATAAAATACATTTGGTGGTACAGTCTGCTTTCCTCTAGAGAGGTTTGATGTGATGAATGTTCAAGTATTGCATTTTGTAGGAGACTGTCAATTATTTCTCACAGTGTGAAATTTCTAGTGAGTTTCTAAAATGAATGGTGATTCTCTGGAAGCATGTGGTAAATAACTACATTTTTTGTGAAAAGCTGTCTGTACCTCACTAATGAAGGGTAAATGACATGTTTGAGCCTATCCATCTCTGCATGTTACACATTCACATATGACAAATAAATAAGAAAAAAATATTGAAAACTTAAACTTCAGTTCATAGGTATCTCAGTAAGCATTTTATTTTTCAGAAGATCTTACATTTGTAGAAGTCAAATAATAGCAAAAAAAATATTCTTTCCTTTTTAATGTACATATTAGTTTATTAGATATTACAGGGCACATAAAAAATAAGTAGGTGATTAGTAACAGCCAAAATGGCTTCACTAAGAGCAAATCATACCTGACAAATTTGGTGGCTTTCTGTGATAGGGTTACAATGATGGTGGATAAGGGAAGACTAACTGATATCATTAACCTGGTTTTGTGCAAAGCATTGACACTGTCCCACACAACACCCTTGTCACTAAAGAGGAGACACATGGATTTGATGGATGGACTACTCGGTGGGTAAGGAATTGGCTCAATGGCTGCACTGAGTGTTATCTTCATGACTTGGTATTAGGACTTGTGCTGCTTAACATCTTTATTGGTGACATGGACATTGGGATTGAGTACACCCTCAAAAAGTTTGCTGAAAAAACCAAGCTGTATGGTGCAGTCAACCTGCTGAGGGAAAGAGATGTCATCCAGAGCAACCTTCACATGCTTGTGCGAAGGGCCTGTGTAAACCTCATGAAGTTCAACAAGGCAAAGGAAAAAATAAAGATGCAAGTAGTGTCAGTTACAGTTAACTAAACTTTGCTTTTAAAAGTCTTTTTAAATCCCAATATTGACAAAAAAGTAACATGATTTGACTCTCCCTTGAAAGATATTCGGTATATTTCATCAATTCTAGAAACATCTTTCTTGAAAAACATTTGTACTGTTGTTAGAAAACAGCATTCAGTATCTCCTTTGAAATATTTCATGACATTTTGTCTGAAATCATTCAATAATAATTATAGAAAGTACAATTTTTACAGCAATTCTAAGGTCTGAAAGTAAGGAGAGTGCAAAATACCAATGCATCCTGTCTTATGTCTTTAAGTTTTTATTATTGATTATGTAGTTATCTTCTCAGTTCACAAATAATACTGTTTTTTTTAACTTCTGACTACCACTGAAAGATTCATTTTGTGATTAAAACAGTGGTTTGAGAATGAGCAGATGTAGGTACAATTTCGAGCCCTTTTTTGGACTTTATTACATAAACTTGTTAAAGACAACATAATTATAGCATAGATATGCTTAAAGTATTTGCTTCAAATGTGACATATATCTTGTTCCATTAATAGTGGGATGTTATCATCATCATATGAGCTCTTTTAGAGTGTATTACCATAAGAAAAAATATTTTTTGGTTCTGATGAGTAACAAAATAATTCTTTCAGTTACATGACAATGCTTTTTGTAGATTAAAATGTTGGCTTTTACTGAGAGCTTTCAGATCTTATCAATTCTATACAACTGTTAACCTTTCAAAAATATCTTCTGGAATGTTTGGTTTTGTTTTTTTTTTTCAGAAAGACAGGAAGACAGCAAGCTCAATTACCTTTGCCATATTCCAAGAGTTTTGTTTCCCAGAACTCTAAAATAATAATAGCTTACAATGATGACAACTGCCTGGCTAGTTATGCTTTCTCCAAACATTCTTAATACTTTCAGAGACTGAATGATTTATATTCACAAAGTTTGGAAAGAGGGGTTAGGAAAGTTTTCAGCCAACTTGAATTAACAGGAAATCTGACAATCTTTTTAAAGGAAAGTATGCCACAATAGACATTAGCAATATTCTACTTCCTCAGCACTTACACTGAGCTTTCAAACTTGATTATGGCCTATTTTGTACCTATATGGTCTGGAAGTTCATTGACAGCTGTCAGCCCTATGGCATTCACAGCCACTACAAACTCACATGCTTCTGAATGCATGAATTGTGCTAGGTAGAGTTCTCTAAAATCTATTTATAAACACTGTTTAAAGATTCAGTGCAGGTACCTATTGCATTCCTCGTTGCCAATGCAAATATTTAAAGCACTACTAAAAAATCCTGTGAAGATTCAGTTTAAGATAAATTAAAAAAAAAAAAAGAAAAAAATAGTATTTAGTTTATTCTTTTTAAATTCAGTGTCAGAAACACTTGGAAAATTTATCCATAGTTCAATCCACCATAAATTATTCTACTGATAATTATATTTATTTAATATCAATAACATCAGAATGTCAGAGAAGTACAACAAGATTCAATGTTAATTCACATTAGATACACATAGGGATATAGTTAAGTCATGTAGCTGTAAGTGTCTCTCTGGGATTTTTCGTTTGCTACAAATAGTATCTCAAAATGACAATTCAGAAAAGCCAGAGACTCAGCAGCTACCAGAATTACAAGAAATTATTAGTGGACGGTTCATATACTGCAAGGATTCAGTGAATGGAAAGTTGCTTGTTACACCTGTGAAGATATCTGCTAATTGAAATTTTCAAGCACAAATGTAATTACTTAACAAACTCATAAATACTGAGTTTTCAAAACAATGTACAGTGACACTTTCACTTGTAATTTTTGTTACATGATAAGAGAACACTAATTTTAAATTAATTTTATGTTTAATTATATTTATCAGCATATTGAATAGGTAACCATTTTTTAAAATTACTTTTAAGTTTAATGTTGTACGACATCTTAACTACCTTTTAGATTTTTCTCTTACTTGACATTGGTAAGGAAAACAGTATTGCAGCTCTTCAATTCCCTTTGAAAAAACAACACTTACGCTGCACTTGTGAGTTTTAATTTTTATGATAAAGGGAGCTTAGTAAATGTTAACGACACTTTAAATGAAGTACCCTAAATGCATTTAATTAAGAAATCAAAGAGATATTGCAATTCAGCTGTAATGATTATCATTAACTGCATCACAGGATATACTGTTATATAATTAATATGAGTAAGGAATTCGTAAAAAAAGAAAACCAAACCAGTATGCTTTTTTACTAAACTTTAATCTGAGTGCAAAAATGATGGACTTTTATCAAAGCAGATACTAATGTGTTTAGCTATAGGTTCTTCTGTATTCTCTATGATTCATTCAAACTCATAACCACATAAACAATTAGACTAATTAATGGAGACTAGTGAAGACTAATCCCATTAGAACTTTATAAAATACTCATATTTTTTACACAATCATTGCATAATGGGCACATGACAGTAATTAACATTGATCTAATCTCATTTCTAATTTAATAGCATTAGCTGTAACACAGAAAGTATCAACTATTCTGTGTAATTTGATGTCATCTGCAAACTGGATGAAAGTGAATGTTGTTATCTCTTCAATTTATGCTATTTAACAGCCATAAAGAGGAAAAAGCTTACTATTTGCAAGAACAGAAGTGAAGATTATACCTTATTATTGTCCTTTCAGGTGTGTGTGTGTGGAAAATTTTTATTTTTTATTGGTCTGGGTTTTGTTTACCAATTACATTTTTTTGAAAATATCACAACAAAGCTTACTGTGTATTGACTTGGAGATTTTTATATTTAACAGAAGAGTCTTAACAGTAATCAGAATACTATATAACAATATTGTCTCTTCAATGGAAATTTGTGGTTATGACTTGACGAATCAATATTTATGTTTATGGATCAAATTTTTAATTATCTCTTTCAGCAGCTTGAGAAACACAAACTAATGTGTTGGAGTTAAATTTATACCTATATCTATATCTATCAGTGATTTAGAGATCACTGTGATCATAGAAGCATAGAATGTTAGGGGTTGAAAGGGACCTTGATGTCAGTGTTCAGAAGACTGATGTCACTCCAGACTTTGCTTTAAAATAAAGCTTTACTAAATTCATTCATTATCAAGATATTTCATAATAATGTTTAATTTTTAATTATTTTAACCACTGCTCCTATGTACTCACTACAAAGTTGTTAGTCTTTAAAAAAATAAATACACATTTGCATCGTTATTTGTTCTGACTATATAATTCACAACCTGTAAAAGGGAAAGTGCATAGAAAATAGGAGAAATGTTTTTAACATTGTGGTATGGCACAGATGATAGTGCTTTACACTATGTGATTCATGCCATTATAGAGCTCCACTTCTTTCTTGTCATATTTGTGCAGCTACATTTACAAAAAGCTGTATGACACTGACATACTCCTCCAGAGACACTGACAGGTATAACTTTTTTCAACTACTTCAAAAGTTGAGAAGTCTTATATTGCTGAATCAAGATGTGATATGGAGTCATTGATTTAAATTAAAAATTATAAGGAGGGGTTTAGTAATTTGATTTCTACTATATTTTTTTCTTCCTGGCTGCTGTAATAATACCAGAAAAAAAGTAAATGTAAATGCAATAACTTTCAAAATTTTGAGGTAGCCATATATTTCGGCAGAATCTAGCATAATCCACAAAATTTTTGGTAGGTTTGCCACAGAGCCAAACACAAATTTAAAGTTCTGTAGCAAACATTTATTCCATTTATTGTAATGCTTAGGCATATTTCTTATGCCTAAAATGCAGGTGAACTTGCTAAAAAGCCAAGTGTTCTCATCTTTTGTATGTCTCCCAGATAGGTAAGTCATAGATATGGGAATTTAAGAATTCAAGCTCTTGTCTTCATTACCTTTAACTCCATTCAGTCCCTGCTCTAACTTCTAATTTCCACTTAACTAAAATTTCTAATCCATCATATATCTTTACATATGTGTTTCAAATTTAGGCTGAAATAACATAAAATTAACTTTCTCATGGTAATTATTTATGCTTTACTTTAAGAGTAAGAATTATATTTGTGTCAATACAAATGTATATTTTGTTCCAACACTTTATTAATCATCTTGGAATCAATACAAATTGACTTTGTATAACCCCATCTAATGCATATAAATAAAACAAATTTAGAAGTATTATTGAAAGTATGCACCAGTAATGGGTTCTGAAAGTGA